>CM065594.1:108383367-108955295 GCA_033119425.1 Bufotes viridis
ACACAAGAGGATGGTGGGGATCCTGTAGAGGTAATGGTTTCCTTAATATGTTTTGACTAGTTTTGCAGAACGTTAGTATGGACAGTCTGTGCAGACTGCTTCTGACTGCCATTGGCACTGTGCCTACCTTAAGGACAGAGGGGCAATCCAGGCATCAGGTATTAGATGTGATGACTGTAGGTCTGGACTGTTCTCGCAGGAGAGATTAGGGGGCCAGTCATACGTCCGTAGTGTATTGCGGATCTGCAATACAGCGGGCCGGACATGTTCTATTTTTTCTGGGAGCCGCGGATTGGAAATGCGGATGCCGGCAGCACAATGTGTGCTGTCTGCATCCTTTCCGTCCCCATTAAGAATGAATGGGTCCGCACCCATTCTACAGATGTGTGAATGGACCCTTAGACTTTAGTATAGAGATTTCATCATGTCCCCTACAATCCCTTCTTACTGTGCTGCTCATTCCCGTCTTTTGGCAACTCTAAGTGATCGGCGCACACCTCTGTATTGATGAGAAATATGTGGTGCTGCGTAGCAGGTGTCTTTAAATATTCAGTGTAGCCATCCAGTTATGTGTAATCTTTTTTTTATACATCTTGCACGTTGTCATTATGTACATTTCTTCGCTCTGCATTTAGGCGTTTGCGAAAAATGTCCTCTCCAAGGCAGATGTCATCCAGGCAACAGGCGATGCAGTCTGCATTTTCCGGGAATTACAGTGCCTCACTCCCCGTGGTCGTTACGACATACGGATCTATCCCAGTTTCCTCCACCTGCATGGAAAAACCTTTGACTATAAGATACCATACACAACTGTGCTCCGACTTTTCCTTCTGCCACATAAGGATCAGCGCCAGATGTTCTTTGTGGTAAGTCTCTTGATTTTCAGCTTTGCAGGCTAGAAAGCTAGAAAGAACCTCTCTGCCTAGTAGGAAGGTTTAGTGGGCTCATGTGCCATCAGTTATCTATGGCTAAGAATATTCAGTCTTTTTAATGGTTGCACATCCACCCTGTATCTGTCCTTTAGCAGGATGTCTTAAACGAGAGAACAGGTTTAGCTGCAGTACCAGACACAGCCACACACGTGTGGGCAGCACCGTCTTGAGTACTCCAGTAATCATGGAGGGTCACATTGGGATCTTGCAGTTCACACAAGGTCGTGTGTCTGGTCTAGATGGTGATCCAGAACAGGAAATATAAATCAATGTAAAAAATATGGAAGAGAATGTCATATTAACGTAACATGTCGTTCTTTACTACAGATCAGTTTGGATCCTCCCATTAAGCAGGGACAGACACGGTATCACTTCTTAATCCTGCTTTTTTCAAAAGAGGAGGACATCACTTTGACCCTCAACATGAGCGAGTGAGTGTTGATTATGAATGTTATAAAAGTCATATACACATTCTATTAAAGGCCAACCCTATGAGAGCCACCTAAGCGATCAGCTACCATTCAGATGGTCAAACATGTAATGCATGGGCAGACTGGGTCTGCAAGCGCTAATTTTTTTTAGCGGCACATAAAGGGCAGTCTTGGGTAGGGGACCCTGGCATATATCGTCTATATGTTATAATATGGTTATTGGCATGAGACAACCCCTTTAAAATAATTTTAAATTCATTTTCATTTTGGGGTAAATTTGCATGGTGTGTGCAATTGTAACTGCTCAATGTATGCCTCACACGTAGTGGTGCTGTCATTTTATCCTTATTTTGCTTTCACTTGTAAATGTATTGATTTCATTCTTTTGCTCCTCAGAGAAGAAGTGGAAAAGCGATTTGAAGGAAAGCTGAAGAAGAATATGTCTGGGTGTTTATATGAGATGGTTAGTCGTGTCATGAAGGCTCTTGTAAACCGCAAAATCACAGTACCCGGAAACTTCCAAGGGTGAGCCATCGAGAAATGTATGTAATTATAGACTGACCTCCGAATATCGCTGGTGGGTTGAGGGGTGGCAGAAACATTTGGATGCATCTGTCTGGAATTCTGCATAAATCCACCACTCAGGGGCAAAGTTGTCCGTTGGTCTCAAGGCATCCCAGATTTCACATTATAATCTGCTAATCTTTGGTATGGTATGATTCACATTCTGTTCAGGTCACGTTTTGGCCAAATGTTTGTGGGTGGTCAATAGAAGACAATGAAGTTCTTTTTACGTACAATAAGAGGGATTTGTTATAACTGATGCAAGCGAAACGTGCAGCAGTGGGCCGGAGATCGAAACGTGCAGCAGTGGGCCGGAGATCGAAACGTGCAGCAGTGGGCCGGAGATCGAAACGTGCAGCAGTGGGCCGGAGATCGAAACGTGCAGCAGTGGGCCGGAGATTGAAACATGCAGCAGTGGGCCGGAAATCGAAACGTGCAGCAGTGGGCCGGAAATGGACCTGGATGGTGCATGCTGCGTTTTTTCTCTCCACAGACCGACCACACTTGGACATGAACATCATCCGTCTGATTAAACTCTGGAAAAGCGTCATATAACCTAACAACCTCTTTTCATTACTGGGTCCTGATTACTGAGTCTTATTTTCTCTGATACATGCAGTGGCATGATTATTTCTCTACGGTCCGCCATGTTAACGCTTCCTTGTTTCTTTGTCTTTTGACAGGCATTCTGGAGCTCAGTGCATCACATGCTCTTACAAAGCCAGCTCAGGGCTGTTGTATCCTCTGGAGCGGGGTTTTATATACGTACATAAGCCACCCGTCCACGTTCGTTTTGATGAGGTCAATTGTGTGAACTTTGCACGTGGCACCACAACAACTCGCTCTTTTGACTTCGAAATAGAGACCAAGCAAGGATCACAATACACTTTCAGCAACATCGAAAGGTTGGTTATATGTATATGTAAGGAAGTTAGAACTGGTGTCCCTAAAGCCCAAGCCAAAGTTTTGTTTTATGGCATGTTCTTTATACGGTTGCATGAGTGATTGGGAATCAGAATATTGGGTTCCCTGCTTCCAGAGGTTGCACTACATTTTTTTCCAGGTGAGTAAAATCACTCCTCTTACCAGTTGTGAGGGGTATTTTTAGCTGAGGAGTACGAAATGTTCAGTAATTCACATACATGATATGTAGGCCTACACTTCTTTACATCTGTGTTGGAGGCTCCTTTCGGGGTCTCTGTCGCAGATTCTGTCAAAAAGACCGGACAAAAAAGCCTTGCAAGCAGCACTTTTTTGTCTCGTAAAAGACAGGGTCCTGAATGCAAACTGAACGGATCCTATTATAGTCAGAGGATTCTGTTGAGCTTGGCTATAATAGCCTGCTGTGCATTCACTCCAGACTCTAGGCCGGCCGACCTGTCTATTTAGATTTTTTGGGCGCTCTTCTGTCTGTGCATATGCAGAGATTTTTTTTTTGGATTCTGTATGGTTTAGACAAAAACAAACACAGAATGTCCCCCAGGGGCTGAGAAACACCCGACCCAACCTTAAGCCTTTAAAGCCCAGCGTTTTTTGTTTTCTTTTGTGCATTTTAGTTTTGTGCTCCCTGCATTCTGAGAGCCATAACTTTTTTTTTTTTTGTATCTGCTCACATAGCCATATGAGGGCTTGTTTTTTATGGGACAAGTTCTACTTTCCAACGCCACCATTTAATATTGCATATGATGTAGTGGGAAGCGGAAAAAAATTCCAAATGGGGATGAAATTGCAAAAGAAAAGCAATTCCACCACAGTTTTACGTCTTTTTTTTTTTTATTTTTTTATTTACGACGTTCGATTAAACTGACCAGTTGCTTTTATTCTTCAGGTCCGTACAAATCCGGCAATGCCTTATATGTATAGTTTTTCTTGCGTTTTAACAGTGATAAAAAAAATTAAAAAGTGGGGGAAAAAAATCTGTTTTATTTTTTTGTCGCCATATTTTAAGACCCCCTAAATTTTTTTGCAATTATGTGTACGGAGCTGTATGGGAGCTCATTTTTTGCGGGGCGATCTGAATTTTTCATTGATATCATTCTGGGGTGTGTGTGACTTTTTGATCACTTTTTATTTAATTTTTTGTAGAAAATGTAGCGACCAAAAACGGCGATTTGGACGCTTGTTTCCGTTTTGCTGTTTGCCGTATGGGGAATATATTTTTATACTGTGGGCGTTTTCGCACATTGCAACACCCATGATGTGTGTTTTTTTTTTTATTTTTTCAGTTCTTCTATTTTTATTTTGGGAAAAGGGAGGTGATTTGAATTTTTATGTTTTTCTTTTTTTATTTACTGCCGGTTGCGGACATTAGCCGCGGGTGTCTGCTGCAGCGGGCAGGAGTGGGCGCCATCTTTAAACACACGCTCGATGACGTACATGTATGTCATCAGGTGTGAAAGGGTTAAAACCAACCAGTAACAAAGCTCCTTGCTGTAATGAGCTTTGTTATTGTTTTTTTTTAGGCACCAGCTTATGCTGTTCACCGCTGAAATCATACATTACTATTAGAAAAATAGCTCTAAAGTGGCCCAGTCCTTAAAGGGATGTTTCGGTTATTTAAAGTGGATTGGTGATAACTATCTGATCCCACCGATTACGAGTAGGGGACCCTGTACCCCATGGAGCCCCTCTGAAATGGACGGAGCAGAAAATCTTGCCACCGCTCCATTAATTTCCATGAAGCGCCAGAGATAGCTGACTCCGACCAGCCGCTCAGTCCATTTCAGGGGCTCCACAGGGTAGGACCCCCACCGATCTGGTGGTTAACCCCTATCCTGTGGAGAGTTGATAATTTTCTATAACTGGAATCCTCATTAAGGGGTTAACTCAGTGGGTTATTTCTGTATCTAAGACGTTTTGAGGATTTGTGTTAATCGCCTTTTTAGTTGGCATAAATGTGAACATTTACTGTGGTAATTCTTCTCCAGGGAGGAATACGGAAAACTTTTTGACTTTGTGAATGCAAAGAAACTAAACATCAAAAACAGAGGCTTGAAAGAGGTAAGCAGGGTTTAGCTCCACTTCTCCTTGGTTTTCTGTCTTTACATTTTCTTACTCATGGTTTTCTCCACTTCTCCCTTTTCATGTTAGAAATCACAGGTCAGTACCCTCTGCCCCAGGCCCAGGTTATACATTTGCAGTGTGCATTTGAGCTGTGTGTCCATCCAAAGCATGGAATGTGAGGCTGAAGTATCAGGGCGCAGGGCATCACGTAATCACATTATTATGGCAGGCGAGTGTATCCCTGATCAGTTACAGCTCACGCACAGAACTCTACAGGGAGCTGTGCAGTTATAAGCTAATTTCAGCTGCTTCTTCCACAGTGTCGATAACCACGACCCGTAGATCATGTTAAAAATCCTCACCTCATAGTAAATGCAGTCCATGATCCCAAATATCTGTGCATGTTTGCATGGCTTTTGTGCAGTGTCTGTCACCTATTGAAATTCACTCTGCAGCAAAAGCTGCAAAATGACATTGGGCAAAAATATAGTTCTGTATAGCTAATGGAGCCTGGCAAAGAAGACAGCGGACTCCTGGTGACGTATACTCCTTCCACCCATCACCCCAGTGACTGATGCATTTTATCTGCATACTGTATATACACATTAGCCTCTCAACTACTTTGCAAATTCAATAATCGGGAACGAAGATCCCTATGAACACTCGTTGCTGCTTATCTGCTCATGTGAAGGTGCAGTAGATCACCCATTGAACATGCGAAATGCTGGTTCATTGCGTGTAACTGTCGTTCACATGGACACCTGAGTCCTCGTGCGATCTAAACGGCGACCTGCTGCCCAGATACAGTGCAGATGTATGAGGACAAGAGATAGCAGTAAGCATCACTTGTCCTCATACTGTGGAGGTGATAGCTGCATGTAAGCTCAGCTCTTCGCTTCCACTAAACGAGTAGGAAATTATCAGCAAGGAACGATTCCTTACCGGTGTTCGGTTATATTTCCCTGCCCGTGAAATTTCCCTACCCTCGTCACTTCCTGTTATGACAGAGCCGCACCGGACATGACGTTGGCTGGTTTGGAAGGAGGTATGTCTCGCCGCACAGGCGCACCCGACGGGGTGGGGAAATTTCACACCAGAGTTGGTGAGGCCACCTAATGCGCTTGCGCCTTATCTCTCAGCTGGACACCAGCCGAACGCTGCGCATGCACCGAGGGTAGGTAAGAAATTACGGGCCAGTGCGCAAGCACGGCTAACTACTCCCCACTGTAAGAGACCAACCAAGAACCAGCGCAGATGAGACTAGCTCCAGCAAAGGATCACGGTCGGGAGTAGTTAGCTGCGCTTGCACACTGGCGCATACGCATTGTCAGCTGGTATCCAGCTAAGAGGTAAGGTGCAAACGCGTTAGGTGGCCCGTTCTCAACAACTCTGGTTTGAAATTTCCTATCCCGTGGTGTGCGCCTGTGTGGCGAGACACACCTCCTTCCAAATCTGGGAACGTCGTGTCCAGTGCGGCTGCGTCACAACAGGAAGTGACGAAGGTAGGGAAATTTCATGGGTAGGGAAATATAACTGAACACCGGCAATCATCTGCTCTTTGGCGCAGTGTAAATGAGCCTTAACCACCTAAGTTAGAAGAGTGGAGAATTTCTTTTGCGTGGTCTAATCTTAGCTTGGTTGTTTGATCCTAATATATTAACTGGTTCCATTTTGTAAGGAGCACCTTTATAGCACTGGAGCATCGCATGGAATCGTAAAGTATCTAACAGCATGTCCATTTTAGTAACTACCTGTAGTGCCCATGGAATAATTACTCAAATTAACTTGTCCACAGAATTTACCCTCACTTCACACTTGCGCGTTTTACAGCGCGTTCGAACAGCGCTGTAAAACGCATAACCGATGCAAACCAATGCTTCCCTATGGGACTGGTTCACATTTTCGCGTTTTACAGCGCATTCGAGCGCGCTGAAAACGCCCGACGCATAAATAAGTACTTGAGCTTTTTTGGGGCGTTTGTCGCGCGTTTTGGCCCATAGACTTCAATGGGAACGCGCAACGCTTGTATTTTGCGCATTTTTGACACTGAACGAGCGTTTATGAATTTGCAACATGCTGGAAAGGCCAAACTTCATATAGACAGGGATATTTGGTCATTGGACAACACTGCATTCAATCACACAAACGCGTTTACTATTGCCAAAAACGCGCGAAAACGCGTCTCAGAAACGCTCAGGTCTGAACCCAGCGTTAAGGTCTCATACAGCTAACTTGAAGACTAAAATGTTTTGACTGCTGGTACAAAGGGGGAGAAATGTTACTAGTCCTAAAGGGAACCTGTCATCAACTTTATGCTGCCTATACTAACGGCAGAATAAAGTAGAGACAGGTGAGTTGATGTTAGCGGTCTGTCATTTATAAGTTAAAAGTAAGTGGTTGCCGAGAACCAACATCACAATCATTGCAGACTGGGCCTGGAAAAGAGTCCCGGCCACCTGAGAAGAGTCATGCTTATTCATGAATTCCTGCTGTCCCTGCCCACCTGCTGATGACTGACAGGCTTCTACCTAGTTTTCTCCCTTTCTCTCTAGGAGAGAACTGCCAATCATCAGCAGATGGGCGGGAGAGTAGGAGATTATCAATAACCAGGACTCTTCTCAAGTAGATTTGACTCTTTTCAAGGCCTGGGTTGTAATAATTATGATGCTGGTTCTCGGCAGCCACTTACTTTAGCTAATGAGTGACACACCGCAGGAATCAGCATTTCTGTCACTACTTTATGCTGTACTCAGTGAGGTCAGCATAAAGTTGATGACTGGTTCCCTTTAAAGGGGCTCTCTCATCTCCCCGTTACTAAGGAGAGATGAGACACAGTCCAGATCACCTCCTAGCCAGGAAACGGCAGAGCGCTCCAGGACGCTGCTGTTTCAGTAGCTCTCATTGCCATGCATAAGAGCTATGGACACAGTGTAGCACAGTAAGCCATAAGCCCCTTTTACACGGGCGAGTTTTCCTCGTGGGTGCAATGCGTGACGTGAACACATAGCGCCCGTGTTCTGCCAGATCTCTATAGATTGCCGAAAGTCTATAGCGGAAGTCACGTGGTGCGCTGCGCAAGCGCACAAGCGCGCTTCGACGAATCATCCTCCACTGAAGTACTTCGCCCACGGCGCGTGCGCACAAGAGACATCTTAAAGTGACAGTAATCTCGAATAAAATACAGCATCTACATTAATTTGTACCCTCGCGGGCTCGCTTCGCTCGCCACGCATCGGGCTCGGCCTCGCTGCGCTCGGCATTTAGTAAAACTAACTCTATGCCGCCATTGATAGTAAAGAAGGAAATGGATGGTAAAGAAATTCTTTACCATCCATTTCCTTCTTACTATCTATGGCGGCATAGAGTTAGTTTTACTAAATGCCGAGCGCAGCGAGGCCGAGCCCGATGCTGGCGAGCCCGCGATGGTACAAATTAATGTAGATTAATGAGCGCTGGGGGAGGCGGAGCTGCATTTTAATGGAGATTACTGTCACTTTAAGAAGTCTGCATACCCTTAAGTGTGCGCGGTGCGCGAACTACTGCAATGGAGCCAGCACGAATGATTCGCGGAAGTACGCTTGTGCGCTTGCGCAGCACACCACGTGACTTCCGCTATAGACTTTCGGCAATCTATAGAGATCTGGCAGAACACCCGCACTGTATCCTGACCCAATCATTTCAATGGGGCTGTGTACATGAGCGTTTGTTTTTCACGCATCACTTGTGCGTTGCGTGAAAATCGCAGCATATTCTGTATTCTGCTTTTTCACGCAACTCTGGCCCCATAGAAGTGAATGGGGCTCCGTGAAAATCGCATCCCCAAGCAAGTGCAGATGCGTGCGTTTTTCACTGATGGTTGCTAAGAGATGTTGTTTGTAAACCTTAAGTTTTTATCACGCGTGTGAAAACGCATTAAATCGCATTGCACCGGCGTGAAAATGACTGAACGCAATCGCAGACAAAACTGACTGCGCACGCAAGCAAAATAGCGCATTTTTAACGGAACTTATCCGGAAAGAATCCAAGGCTTTGGGAGCTATTGAAACAGCAGAGTGCACCGGCCAGGAGGTGGTTGGGACTGTTTCTCATCTTGCCTTAGTAACGGTGAGATAAGTCAACCCCTCTTAAGACCCAGTAAGACCTAATGGGTTAGAATGCACTTCAGTCACCAGAGTTGTGCACCAACTATATTTACCTCACACATAAATTCATAAAAAAGTGACATTTTCGGCAGGGTTTTTCCAATTTTAATGTGACCGTTGGTGGGTTAATCTACTTTTATTTTGCAATCAAAATTATAATGGATCTAAATAGGAGTTTGGTGTCCGACCATAAGACAGTTGGCTTCAGCAGTAGCCCTCTCCCACTACGGTTTACAGTAGGACACCAACAACTATATCAAGCCCCTCCCTTACCTGAACCCATCTGCCATACAAGAATGGAAGAGGTCAGGTGAAAACTTAAGAGGTTCTCTGGGAATTAAGAAAATGAAAATACTTAAATATTACTTTAGTATAAATATATTCCCAAATACATTTCATTAGCTATACTGGTTCGATTTGTCTAGGGAGCAATCATTTGGAGAAATAAAATGGCCGCCGTCCTATTAGCACACACAGAGCCTGTTCTAATCACACAGCAGGACAAGTTACTTTACAACACTGAGGTAAAGAGACGCCTCGTCCTCCTCTCTGTTCTGCTTGTCGGGATTATGATCCTGAATGCAGATAAGATCTTCAGCTGAATCTCTGTAGGAATGGAGTTCATGAGGAGACATAAAGTGCAGAGAGGACGCACAGGACAGACTGAGGTAATGTGGGGCTGTGGTAACGGAGATGGCATTCAAGTGCTGCTGCTTATTATCTACACCCCCACTATCCTTTCTGTACTTCATGTCTTCTAATTAACTTAATTACCACAGAGATGAATCTGAAGATCCCCATTAAACTATTCAGGATCATAATCCCTGACTAGTAAGAAATGAAGATGGCGCAGCTATTTAACTTGACCTCCTGTGTAATTAGGACAGGTTTTGTGTGGACTAGTAGGTTGTCGGCTATTTTATTTTTCGTAATCATTGCTCCCCAGACAAAACGAGCCATTGTTACTAATGAAAGGTATTTGGTAATATATTTGTAGCAAAGTAATATTTAAGTATTTTCATTTTCTTAATTCCCGGAGAACCCCGTTAACCTTGTGTTTCCTGCCCGATTCAGAAGCCTGCAGACAGTTCTGTAGACCGACAGACACTGCATGGTAATTTATTTCCAGATTACTTGTATCATTCGTTCATTTAGGTTTATTACTCCTTTTAATAAGCCCGTGTTCACACCTAATGTACTTAAAGCCGCACCTCAGCAGTGACAAAATCTGTACATTAATGCATGAGGTTTTGAGGCAGCACACTGCAGACGTAAGGTTTGGTGACCTGTATGTCTTGGACTTGCATGATCTTACCTCCCTGCAAAGGGGATGTTTTGCATGTGTGTGCCTTTAACCCGTTGTGTTGCCTTCCCCATGTGTCCTATAGGCGCGAAGCAGCCATATGATGATTATGCCGACTCTGATGATGACCAGCAGCATGATGCTTACTTGGAGAGAATGAAAGAAGAAGGAAAGATTCGGGAGAATGCAGACAGTGATGACTCCGGAGATGAGACAGGTGAGATGGAATAATAAAACCTTATGTCTTCCAAGGTGTCCCAGTTCTTGGGGTGCGATGTCATTTGCATGGCTCCTTTCACAATATGTTACTTTTCTTCTTCACTCATTCCTGACTGTATATAAATTTCTTTGGTCGCCTTTCGGACACCTGCCGATTTGCCACTTATTCTGTGGATAGAGTCACGGCCTTTGTAATGGAAAGACCCCTTTTAATAAATTCATCCTGTCTTAGGGCTGTACGTGTGCCGTAAACTGAAATCTTTGGCAGCTATGGACTGGAGTAGATTTCATCTATAATTTACAGCAATTATCTGACATAAATTATAATTAACGTGTCAGGCCAAGGAAGCCTACTTTTTAGAAAGTGCCATGACTGCTGATAAATCCCAGAATGTTGCAGTTTAGCAGACAATGCAGTTTGTACAAAAAGTGCCTCATTTGCACACCAGAATACTGCCATACTGTACTGGCAAATACCCCCATAGTACATCAGGAAGTTATGACTGTTCACGTATACGTTGATTATGCTTTGAGGAAAAATTAATATTCTCTTGTATGTAGAGTATGTAACTCCGCTGTTAATACTCCACATCCAAAAAAGACTGCTTATGTTTAGAGCTGTAGAACCACAAAACAGTGCAGTCTGCAGGCAGCATGTTATAGAGCAGGAAGAGCTGAGCAGATTGATATAGAGTCTTGTGGGAAAAGATTCATTAAAACTTGTAGTTTGTTGATTTATATCTCTTTTCTGTACTTAAAGGATATTTTCGTACTGATGACCTAATCGGTATCTGATCGATTGGGGGTCCAACACCAGAGGATAGGTCATCAGTATAAAAATCCTGAAAACCCTTTTAAGACCACCCCTGTATACAGCTATCATTGACGGACAGCTATCTCTGTATACACACACAAGGAATACTATCCATCACTAAAAACACCTCCCCGTGTACAACTGAAGTCGGAGCAGAGATTTAAATGTATAAATCACAAGTTTTGCTGAGTCTTTTCCAACAAAACTACATATCTATCAATCTGCTCAGCTCCTAGTGCTCTATAACATGCTGCCTGCAGACTGTACCCACAGGATAAGGCATAGGTGTCTAATCAGTGGGGTCTGACTGCTGGGGCCCCCACCGTATACAAGGCGGCCCATTCTCCCTGTTTGAATGAATTGGCAGACATATTTGTGCAAAGCCGCTCCAATTAGCATTATAAGGCTGCTGGAGATGGCCCTGCACTTGCACTCTGCTTTCTCCGGCAGTCCCATTGAGAGGAATGCAGTGCCTGCCGATCAATTGGCCCCATTCTTTGATGGGTGGGGTCCCCAGCAGTCACACCTTGCCAATCCGACAGTTATCCCCTATCCTGTGAAAAGAGGATACATTTTCTCGAAAGGGTTATTGGGGAATTTATTTTGATGACCTATCCGACACCTGGGACCCTCACATGGCCTAGTTGCAGCTCAGTCCCATTCAGATCAGTGAGGCTAAGCTGCAATTCCAAGCACAGCCACTATACAGTGTACGGTGCTGTGCTTGGAAAGCTGCTGGGAGGCGACTGCAGTGAGTGCAACAGCTTCCTCAAAGCGCTAATTGGCAGGGTTGGCAGGACTCGATTCCAAGGCCGGCGTCAGCACCCGGCAAACCCGGACAAGTACCAGCTCCTGCGGGGCCCACTGCACAGCTGCCAGAAGCAATGAGCGCTTCCATCAATACAGATGGAAGCGCTTATTGCTGGATCGCAGGGAGCTGGGTCCTGTCACTCACCGCTCAGATCCCCAGCTCCTCCCCTTCTTCAGGTCAGCCGCACTCTCAATGGTGAAGCAGGAAGACTTCTCCCCGCTCCACCATTCAGATTAGTAATCTGCATAGGCTCTACCCACATAGTGCTGCAGAGAGATCTGTGCCTGCAGGGAAGAGAGGACTGTGAGCTTCAGGAACGGGACAAGTTACTGTTTTTTTTTTTTTTTTTTTAATACAGAGGGGTCACAGTGGACTTTATAACTATGGATGGGGCACAGAGGTCTTTATTACTCTGGAGGGGGTACAGAGGTCTTTATTACTCTGGAGGGGACACAGAGGTCCTTATTACTCTGGAGGGGGCACAGAGGTCTTTATTACTCTGGAGGGGGCACAGAGGTCTTTATTACTCTGGAGGGGGCACAGAGGTCTTTATTACTCTGGAGGGGGGCACAGAGGTCTTTATTACTCTGGAGGGGGCACAGAGGTCTTTATTACTCTGGAGGGGGCACAGAGGGTCTTTATTACTCTGGAGGGGGCACAGAGGTCTTTATTACTCTGGAGGGGGCACAGAGGTCTTTATTACTCTGGAGGGGGCACAGAGGTCTTTATTACTCTGGAGGGGCACAGAGGGCATTACTACTCTGGAGGTGGAAAGATTGCATTTCTTCTAAGGAGGGGCACAGAGCCAGAGGTAATTACTACAATGAAGGGGACACAGTGGGCATTATTACTGTGAAGGGGGCACAATGGGGATTTCTACTATGAAGGGGGCACAATGGGGATTATTACTGTGAAGGGGGCACAATCTGGATTTTTACTGTGAATCGGGGCACAGAGAGGGCATTACAACTGTGAAGGGGGCACAAATAGGGCATTGCAACTGTGAAGGGGGCACAAATAGGGCATTGCAACTGTGAAGGGGGCACAGATAGGGCATTGCAACTGTGAAGGGGCACAGATAGGGCATTACAACTGTGAAGGGGCACAGATAGGGCATTACAACTGTGAACGGGGCACAGATAGGGCATAACTACTGTGAAGGTTGTACAATGAGGGCCTAACTACTGTGAAGGTTGTACAATGAGGGCAACACTACTGTGAGGGGGTGACATTTTTTTAAAGTATTGGGGGTGGGTGCCAGAAAAAGGACCCGTCACGGGTGCCAAACACTGTAGGCACGCCACTGAAGCAGGGAGCTGTTTGCTCCCCACTCCATCATTGAGCTGCCAGCGCTCCGCAGCAGCAGCACAATGTCCTCACACATCGTCCTGCTGATCTGTGTAGAAGGAGGAGCGGGGCAGGCTGGGAATCAGCCTCTGCTCCTCCTACACAGCAGCACAATGTCCTCACACATCGTCCTGCTGATCTGTGTAGAAGGAGGAGCGGGGCAGGCTGGGAATCAGCCTCTGCTCCTCCTACACAGCAGTGCAATGTCACAGTATCCTGCTGATGGGAGGAGCCAGGTGACTGAGGCGAGGAGTATTTGTTTGTTTTTTCACTTCCTGGGAAGGGGGCACATCTGGGCATAACCACTGTGAAGGGAGCACTGGGCACATATCTTGGCATATCCACTGTAACAGGGCACATCTTGGCATATCACCTGTGAGGGGGCACATATCTTGTCATATCTACTATGAAGGGGGCATATCTTGGCATATCTACTGTGAGGGGGCACATATCGGTGAGTAGACCTGAGGGACTGAAACACTGGGTAAAAAATAAAAGTAGGCACATAAGGACTGATTCACATATATCCGCTCTGTAGCATGCTCTGTGTAAGGTATTTAATCTATAATACATGCAGTTTCATTGCTGTAAGCGCCGTACAAAATGCCACAAGGGGGCACACTGAGACTTTATTGCCCAAGGGCCCACATGAACCTGGTGCCGGCCCTGCTCGGACCCATGAGATAAGAATAACCATGAGGGATGAACGCATCGACTTCGGATGCTTCAAGTAGATTCGCATAAAACTTTGTTTTAATACTGTATGGAGCCGAAGTTATTACTTTGCGATGTCTCGCGAAACTTCGTATAGTAACTTTGGGAATTACTGGTTCGGTTTATTGTTGTTGCTTCTGCTGCAGAACTGCATGTACTCTTCCTACTATACTGAGGTTGCTAGGACCCAGCATCTGCATCTGTGAGCAGTAATCCCGGTGATTACCGTATGTGCTAGTACCACTGCTTCTATTCTCTACACAGTGTTCAAGTGGTTTTCCCACAAACAGCACTTATCCATCATCCACAGGGTAGAAGATAAGTGTCTGATCAGTGGATGTCGAATGCTGGAAACCTCGGCAGCCACAAGAAAGTGTGTTCCGTGTTTCTTTGTTTGAATGGAGCAGTGGTTGTGCATACCTGCTGCCAGTTCTGTCGTACACCCAGGATCCCGTTCTTGTGATCTCTGGGGTCCCAACAGTCATGCTTATTGGCTCCTCTGTCATGAAAATAGAGAAAATGTTATATCGCTGTTTGTTATTGCCCATGATGGGTTGGTAGAAAGACAGTTATAGCTGTAACATTGGTTTTGTAGTCCACTACTTTACATTGGATGTGTTTGTGCTTGTAGATGAGTCGTTTAATCCTGGGGAGGAGGAAGATGAAGTCGCTGAAGAGTAAGTAACTTAGGCTCGGGCTACACAACGACATTTGTTGCGAAACAATTTTTATATGGATAGTCTATGGTGTCGCACTGCGACACTGACAGTCGCAAAAACACATCCAAAATGTTTTTTCTGCGACTGTTACGTCGCGAGTCTCAGCATGTCGCAGTGCGACACCATAGACTATCATTATAAAATTGTCGGGCTGACATTGGTGCGACAAAATGTTGTGAAACGAATGTCGCAGTGTAGTTGTGCCCTATGTGTCGCACAACTTATTGTCGTTGTGTAGCCCTAGCCATAAACTTAGCAGCGTTGCACCCTCATAAGCTACATGATTTACTCTTATTTACCATCATGCCTGTTTCTCCCACAGATTTGACAGTAATCCCTCTGCCAGTTCATCTAGTGCTGGTAGTGATGATGATGAGGCAGAAAAGAAGAAAAGCCAAGAAACCGAAAATCGTCAAAGAGAGAAAGCCAAGGAAAAAGCAGAGGTAAAGATATGTTTGTAACTGCAATATGCACTCACCATTAAAGAGTTGTATCGCGATAGGTATCCATGTCACATTGGTAGGATATGCCACCAATGTCTGATCAGCACTTGTCTATCCAATGTTATTTCCAAAAATTGACTAAAACAAAATGGCAGCAGCACTGTGCCATTTCATCTTATGTCTGCTCCTTTTTGCTTGACCATTGACTGACATGGGGTCTCAGGAGAACAGATCTTTCCTAGCGCCATTTCATCCAGTGTTCAAGCATTGATGCTTTTTCCACTTAACCTCCTTAGCGGTAATCCCGATTGTGGCTTGGGGTTACATTACACTGCAAGCAGCGGTAACCCCGAGCCACACTCAGGATTACCATGAGTTAGTTTGAACGGCGCAGGGATGGATGTGGACAGCACACAGTGTGCTGTCCGCATCCACATTTCTGGAGCATGGCGTGAACTTCCGGCCGCAGCTCCGGAAGATTGTACTTCTCGGGTATAAAATAAATGATTATATGGTACCGCCAGGGAGGTTGAAAAGGGTTGTCACAGTTTAAACTCTGGTGGGATATTGCTAGGTTAAGTAATCATACTGTTAATGTGGTCACTGTCATCACGCAGTTAGTGTACAATGACCTTTTATACAAATTTGCACTCTTTGGCACACAACCGTGTCAATGTTTCAGTCCGCACGGCTCAGCATAATACAGATATCTTCTGTGTACATTCTTTATTTTTTCTCATTCTCCTTAACCCTTATAGGACCCAGGACGAGAATGCTCGTCTTAAATGGCCGGTACTTTGTGCCTCAGGACAAGCATTCTCCTCCTGCGGGCCTTTCTCCTCCCATGTGCGGTGCCACGATCAGCAGCTGGAATCCGGCTGTTACACTGATGCCGGTGGATTAACTCCTCATATGCCGCGTCACTGCGGCATATGGGAAGTTTGCACTACCTTTCCTCACACACCGTGATGCAGTGGCGTGGACCCGATGGCTGCCATGGCAGCCCCAAGCCATTCATAGGCCTTAGGGCCCGGCAGCTGGGGGAGCCTATGAGGCCCATCACCCAGGCTGGGTCTCGTAGAGCAAACTATCAGTGTATTACACTGTGTAATACACTGATAGTCAATGCAGTACAATACAGATGTCCTCTGTATTGTCCGCAAAACAGACCTAATCTGATGCGCAAAAAACACTGCTGTGTGCATGACCGCATATAAATGAATGGGTCAGTGCAAAAATGCAGATATCACAAAGATGAAAAATATAGTCGCGTACATGAGGCTAAGAAGGCCATATGTATAACGAACTCATTTAAGCATATTTTCTTCTTTCTGTTATGGAGCCTTTGCAATATTTAGTTTAGAAAGAAAATGGACCCTCCACCGGTGAAGGAAAAGCAGACTGATTGCTTTGATATATGGGGCAGTTACCTACTATCTATTTCACCCTTTTAGGTAAAAAGCCAAAGACCCTGCTGCACCCAAACGACCAATGTCTGCATACATGCTGTGGTTGAATGCCAGTCGTGAGAAGATAAAGAGTGAGAATCCTGGCATCAGCATCACAGACCTGTCCAAAAGCAGGGGAGATATGGAAAGGCATGGGCAAGGATAAAAAGAGGTAAGAAAGCCTTGCTGTAGCTAAAAAGGAGATTTAATTAGATCCTAGCTGCCGTTGCCAGTTCTCCTTACAATGCTGTTTGTTCTACCAGGAATGGGATCGTAAAGCAGAGGAAGCCAAGCGGGATTATGAGAAAGCCATGAAAGAATATAATGAGAAAGCGCCATCTGACGCACTCCAAAAGTGAGCAAGCAGGCCTGTCTCAGCTCAGCAGTCACCTTTTTTGTGTTCACTTCTAGTTTCCAACTGACTGTTTGTTTCATTGAAGGGATAAGAAGACAAAAACTGAAAAGAAGACAGCAGTAAAGTCCGAGAAGGGAAATCTGTAAATCTGCTTCTCCTGCAAAAACCCCAGTCAAGACCAACATAGTTAAGAGCAAAGAATTTGTGTCCAGCGATGAAAGCTCTTCTGATGAAAGCACACACAAAAAGGTACAGCTTAAACGCAGCCTCCCACTTTCCCCACCCTCATCGACGGTCTCTTTTAGGGCTCTTTCACACAAGCGGATCCCATGCGTGGAATCCGCTGCGTGAAAGACAGCCAAGCCCCGCTCTGGACAGCAGGGACACGCGAGCAGTAACATGATTGATAATGCTCAGTGCCTCTCTCTGTGATCTTTTACTACAAAATCACAGTGAGATAAAGTTGTCACTGTGATTTAGTAAAAGGTCACAGAGATCAAAGAGCATTATCAATCATGTTAATGCTCTATGTCTCTGCTGTTCCGGAATGGGGCTCAGCTCTCTTTCACGCAGCGGCTTCCACACACGGGATCCTCTAGTGCGAGAGAGTCCTTTAATGTCTTGTTCAATTTTCTTTTTTGCTCAGGAATCAGAAGATGAAGAGATGGCAAGTACCCCGCCAAGTTCAAATGAGTCGGGTTCTGACTAACTGGCTGCTGGATTTACCCTAACTGTATAGAACAATAGATTTCGTGCCCATATCAGTGTTTTTTTTTTTCAATTCCATTTCCTCTGCCCAGGGCTTAAAGAGAAATGTGTACATTTTCAGGACATGATTGATGCTTTTGGCATATGCTTGTTCCCTAAAGAGAAATCGCCTCATCTTTAAATATCAGATTTGTGGTGTTTTTTTCCTTTCTGTTCTCCGTTTTGTAATAAAATATTTTCTTGAGTCTCCTTCCTGTTCTTGGATGTATCATTTTGTGAGTATTATAGACCTAATCACTACTTTAATTGCGTTGCCTTCACATACCACCTTACCATCGAGCACTTATAGGACGCCTCCTGGAATCTAAGTGTATATAATCTAATTAAAGAGCCATGAGTAGAGTCTCTAGTGTGCACGTAAAGTGCAAGGATCAATCTGCAGGCATAAGCATGAAAATAAAATAATCTTTCTTTGCTCAACTGGCCTAGGATGCAAAGTATCTGTGCATTTGCATGTGTTTGAACATTTGTGCGCTGAACGTCTATTGTGTAGTGGTTGTTGCTCACCTCCAGGAATACGCGTGTTGCCTTTCCTCTTGAAATGGTAACCAATTTGGCTGTCATTTAAGAGCACTTGCAGTAAACAAATTTGTGAGAGTGGTCTGTCACTAGGAAATGAAATGAGAAAAAATGCTGATGTGTTAATAATTATGAGTGGATTAGGGCCAAGGAAAGTATTGATGTGTTAATGATGGCGCTGGGGTTTCCCTCTGGGCAGGAAGCATTTTGTACTAATTGAGGATTGGGAAGTAATGTGTGGGAGCCGAGAAGATGTGAAACAAGTGAAGGGCGGGTGTGAAGATGGATGCAGACATACTGTCTTATGTACAGCATACAGACACATAGATAATTAACCCCATTGCCTCTGCAATGTGCCATTGCAATGTGGTTAATGCCAGCTGTCGTAATAGTAGTCAATGGTGGATGCCTTCACCCCCATGCGCTCTAATGGCTGGGATTGGTGATAACTCAGATCCTAGTCATTTAGCCTCTTGGGTACTGTGATCACCATCTTAGTAATTAGACAGGCTCCATCTGTCTCCCCATCAGCATGCCTGTAAAAAAGATATTACTCATCCGTATCATAGGGTGACACAGGCTTGACCTTGGGTATAGCTATTGCCACTAGGAGGCGACACTAAGCACAAAAGTATATACCCTTCCTACAGGGACTAAACTAAAACCGTTTTCACTTAGTGTCTGTAGGACACCTGCTTTGCAGGTCTGCTGTTTTTCTTTTTTTTGCCTTTCCCTTGGGATTACAGGCAGTCCTAGCTGCCTGCACTCCCACCCAGGAGACGGGAGACCAGGAGGTCCCCAAGCCCGCTGCTCCTTCCCGGTCTCCAGAAGATAAGGAGGACCAGATGTTCTTAAAGCCTCTGCATCCCGCCAGCCTTCCGGTCACCATGGCCGCCCATGACAAGTCCCCTCTGTTCCGGTGTAGCGACCTGTTTCATGTGGAGTTCTGCTATTCTCCTCCACGCTTGTAATTTGAGGCCCCAGCTTCTACTGCTGCGGATACTTCTCACCCTGCGGGCATCTGCGCTCAGCCAGGGCTCCTTGCGGAACCACCGAGGTGTGGGGGAGAGTCCTGGGGAGTAAGTTGATGCGCTCCTTTTTCTTTTTCGCGGGTGGCCGACTCCATTAAGCTTTCCCCCTCCCTTATCTGGCTTCCTGGCGCGAATTTTTTGTGCTTGTTTCTCTGACTCTGTCCATCTCCTGCTCAGGAGGACCTCTGCGGACTCTGGCACCAGGTTTTCTCTGAACAGGCTGCAGTAAGGGGCACAGGCCGGGTAAGCTCTTTCCCCTCCTTCCTACAGGGTCTAGCTTACCCTTTTACCTTTCACCACAGGTACTCACTATGTCAGATCCCAGGCCCCAAAGCCGGTGGTCACTTCAGTGTGACATTTTGCATGTGCTTCTTGTCGCGCAAAACTCCCATCTGGTCAGTTGGACCCCCTCTGATCCTCTTGCTCTGCTCCACCACCAAATGGCTCTGTCCCAGTTAGTCACCCCTCCTGCCCAGCCCATGGTAGAGCCGGAGTGGGTGCGCTCTCTGTCTAAGATGGTGCAGAGCGTTTCCCATTCCAACAGGGCCATTGTGGACATGCTGGGGCGTTTAGCTGACCAGTCAGACTCTGGAGGCTCCTCTGCTGCCCCCTATCGCGGCCGTCCTACAATACTGGCCAGACTACTCTCTCCTCGAAGGGCGTCTGCATCCTCCATTTCATCCACCTCCCAGGGAGTCTCGCTCTGATGCGTCCTCATTAGAAGAGGCGTTTTCTGAGGAAAAGTTGTCAGACGCAGACTTTCTTACCAGAGGACCAGTCTTCCAAACGGTCCGGTATGGTAGACAATCTCATTGCAGCGGTTATAGAAACATTACAGGTTTTGGACCCTGCGCCCTTCTCTGCTGGTTCTGGTTTTTCCTTCAGGCAATCCCGTCGCTTACCAAAGGTGTTCCCCAACCACCCAGAGTTTGATTCTTCCCTTTCAAAGGAATGGAACTTCACTGGCAGGCGTTTTGCTTTACCGAAACAGCTCAAAAATGTCTAGAAAAATTTTAACGTCCAATTGAAAAAAATAATTTTAGCCCAAAATGAGGTAAAATGCAATCATAAAAACTAAATTGACCAGAAGAAGTCCATAGACTTTAGATTTTACCAATTGACTTTGTTTTGCCACCTCTTTTGGACTGCTTTGCTGGGTTATTATAACGTATCTGATTGTTAGAAGTTCAGATGCATGTATTTCCCCCCTGTTGCTGCAGTCAGTAAGTAGACGCCAGCACTGGCGATGATTTCCCAATGTGGAACACAGTATATGACCTGTGGGCAGACAAGGAAGAAAATTCTGTTAGTAAGATGTGCTCTGTGTTTTTCTCTTCTTGTGTAGGACAACTACTCTCATTTGATATTGGGAACAGCCAGCATTTGAACTCCCTCTAAGTAATGTGTCTCAGTGTACCACGGGGAAGAACGAGGTCACACTGGAGTTTCATCAGAATGATGATTCGGAGGTGTCTCTCATGGAGATTCGTTTCTATGTCCCTCCCACACAAGAGGATGGTGGGGATCCTGTAGAGGTAATGGTTTCCTTAATATGTTTTGACTAGTTTTGCAGAACGTTAGTATGGACAGTCTGTGCAGACTGCTTCTGACTGCCATTGGCACTGTGCCTACCTTAAGGACAGAGGGCAATCCAGGCATCAGGTATTAGATGTGATGACTGTAGGTCTGGACTGTTCGCAGGAGAGATTAGGGGGCCAGTCATACGTCCGTAGTGTATTGCGGATCTGCAATACAGCGGGCCGGACATGTTCTATTTTTCTGGGAGCCGCGGATTGGAAATGCGGATGCCGGCAGCACAATGTGTGCTGTCTGCATCCTTTCCGTCCCCATTAAGAATGAATGGGTCCGCACCCATTCTACAGATGTGTGAATGGACCCTTAGACTTTAGTATAGAGATTTCATCATGTCCCCTACAATCCCTTCTTACTGTGCTGCTCATTCCCGTCTTTTGGCAACTCTAAGTGATCGGCGCACACCTCTGTATTGATGAGAAATATGTGGTGCTGCGTAGCAGGTGTCTTTAAATATTCAGTGTAGCCATCCAGTTATGTGTAATCTTTTTTATACATCTTGCACGTTGTCATTATGTACATTTCTTCGCTCTGCATTTAGGCGTTTGCGAAAAATGTCCTCTCAAGGCAGATGTCATCCAGGCAACAGGCGATGCAGTCTGCATTTTCCGGGAATTACAGTGCCTCACTCCCGTGGTCGTTACGACATACGGATCTATCCCAGTTTCCTCCACCTGCATGGAAAAACCTTTGACTATAAGATACCATACACAACTGTGCTCCGACTTTTCCTTCTGCCACATAAGGATCAGCGCCAGATGTTCTTTGTGGTAAGTCTCTTGATTTTCAGCTTTGCAGGCTAGAAAGCTAGAAAGAACCTCTCTGCCTAGTAGGAAGGTTTAGTGGGCTCATGTGCCATCAGTTATCTATGGCTAAGAATATTCAGTCTTTTTAATGGTTGCACATCCACCCTGTATCTGTCCTTTAGCAGGATGTCTTAAACGAGAGAACAGGTTTAGCTGCAGTACCAGACACAGCCACACACGTGTGGGCAGCACCGTCTTGAGTACTCCAGTAATCATGGAGGGTCACATTGGGATCTTGCAGTTCACACAAGGTCGTGTGTCTGGTCTAGATGGTGATCCAGAACAGGAAATATAAATCAATGTAAAAAATATGGAAGAGAATGTCATATTAACGTAACATGTCGTTCTTTACTACAGATCAGTTTGGATCCTCCCATTAAGCAGGGACAGACACGGTATCACTTCTTAATCCTGCTTTTTTCAAAGAGGAGGACATCACTTTGACCCTCAACATGAGCGAGTGAGTGTTGATTATGAATGTTATAAAAGTCATATACACATTCTATTAAAGGCCAACCCTATGAGAGCCACCTAAGCGATCAGCTACCATTCAGATGGTCAAACATGTAATGCATGGGCAGACTGGGTCTGCAAGCGCTAATTTTTTTAGCGGCACATAAAGGGCAGTCTTGGGTAGGGGACCCTGGCATATATCGTCTATATGTTATAATATGGTTATTGGCATGAGACAACCCCTTTAAAATAATTTTAAATTCATTTTCATTTTGGGGTAAATTTGCATGGTGTGTGCAATTGTAACTGCTCAATGTATGCCTCACACGTAGTGGTGCTGTCATTTATCCTTATTTTGCTTTCACTTGTAAATGTATTGATTTCATTCTTTTGCTCCTCAGAGAAGAAGTGGAAAAGCGATTTGAAGGAAAGCTGAAGAAGAATATGTCTGGGTGTTTATATGAGATGGTTAGTCGTGTCATGAAGGCTCTTGTAAACCGCAAAATCACAGTACCCGGAAACTTCCAAGGGTGAGCCATCGAGAAATGTATGTAATTATAGACTGACCTCCGAATATCGCTGGTGGGTTGAGGGGTGGCAGAAACATTTGGATGCATCTGTCTGGAATTCTGCATAAATCCACCACTCAGGGGCAAAGTTGTCCGTTGGTCTCAAGGCATCCCAGATTTCACATTATAATCTGCTAATCTTTGGTATGGTATGATTCACATTCTGTTCAGGTCACGTTTTGGCCAAATGTTTGTGGGTGGTCAATAGAAGACAATGAAGTTCTTTTACGTACAATAAGAGGGATTTGTTATAACTGATGCAAGCGAAACGTGCAGCAGTGGGCCGGAGATCGAAGCGTGCAGCAGTGGGCCGGAGATCGAAACGTGCAGCAGTGGGCCGGAGATCGAAGCGTGCAGCAGTGGGCCGGAGATCGAAACGTGCAGCAGTGGGCCGGAGGTTGAAACATGCAGCAGTGGGCCGGAAATCGAAACGTGCAGCAGTGGGCCGGAAATGGACCTGGATGGTGCATGCTGCGTTTTTCTCTCCACAGACCGACCACACTTGGACATGAACATCATCCGTCTGATTAAACTCTGGAAAAGCGTCATATAACCTAACAACCTCTTTTCATTACTGGGTCCTGATTACTGAGTCTTATTTTCTCTGATACATGCAGTGGCATGATTATTTCTCTACGGTCCGCCATGTTAACGCTTCCTTGTTTCTTTGTCTTTTGACAGGCATTCTGGAGCTCAGTGCATCACATGCTCTTACAAAGCCAGCTCAGGGCTGTTGTATCCTCTGGAGCGGGGTTTTATATACGTACATAAGCCACCCGTCCACGTTCGTTTTGATGAGGTCAATTGTGTGAACTTTGCACGTGGCACCACAACAACTCGCTCTTTTGACTTGAAATAGAGACCAAGCAAGGATCACAATACACTTTCAGCAACATCGAAAGGTTGGTTATATGTATATGTAAGGAAGTTAGAACTGGTGTCCCTAAAGCCCAAGCCAAAGTTTTGTTTTATGGCATGTTCTTTATACGGTTGCATGAGTGATTGGGAATCAGAATATTGGGTTCCCTGCTTCCAGAGGTTGCACTACATTTTTTCCAGGTGAGTAAAATCACTCCTCTTACCAGTTGTGAGAGGTATTTTTAGCTGAGGAGTACGAAATGTTCAGTAATTCACATACATGATATGTAGGCCTACACTTCTTTACATCTGTGTTGGAGGCTCCTTTCGGGGTCTCTGTCGCAGATTCTGTCAAAAAGACCGGACAAAAAAGCCTTGCAAGCAGCACTTTTTTGTCTCGTAAAAGACAGGGTCCTGAATGCAAACTGAACGGATCCTATTATAGTCAGAGGATTCTGTTGAGCTTGGCTATAATAGCCTGCTGTGCATTCACTCCAGACTCTAGGCCGGCCGACCTGTCTATTTAGATTTTTTGGGCGCTCTTCTGTCTGTGCATATGCAGAGATTTTTTTTTTTTTTGGATTCTGTATGGTTTAGACAAAAACAAACACAGAATGTCCCCCCCAGGGGCTGAGAAACACCCGACCCAACCTTAAGCCTTTAAAGCCCAGCGTTTTTTTGTTTTCTTTTGTGCATTTTAGTTTTGTGCTCCCTGCATTCTGAGAGCCATAACTTTTTTTTTTTTGTATCTGCTCACATAGCCATATGAGGGCTTGTTTTTTGCGGGACAAGTTCTACTTTCCAACGCCACCATTTAATATTGCATATGATGTAGTGGGAAGCGGGAAAAAAATTCCAAATGGGGATGAAATTGCAAAAGAAAAGCAATTCCACCACAGTTTTACGTCTTTTTTTTTTTATTTTTTTATTTACGACGTTCGATTAAACTGACCAGTTGCTTTTATTCTTCAGGTCCGTACAAATCCGGCAATGCCTTATATGTATAGTTTTTCTTGCGTTTTAACAGTGATAAAAAAATTAAAAAGTGGGGAAAAAAATCTGTTTTATTTTTTGTCGCCATATTTTAAGACCCCTAAATTTTTTGCAATTATGTGTACGGAGCTGTATGGGAGCTCATTTTTTGCGGGCGATCTGAATTTTTCATTGATATCATTCTGGGGTGTGTGTGACTTTTTGATCACTTTTTATTTAATTTTTGTAGAAAATGTAGCGACCAAAACGGCGATTTGGACGCTTGTTTCCGTTTGCTGTTTGCCGTATGGGGAATATATTTTTATACTGTGGGCGTTTCGCACATTGCAACACCCATGATGTGTGTTTTTTTTTATTTTTCAGTTCTTCTATTTTTATTTTGGGAAAAGGGAGGTGATTTGAATTTTTATGTTTTTCTTTTTATTTACTGCCGGTTGCGGACATTAGCCGCGGGTGTCTGCTGCAGCGGGCAGGAGTGGCGCCATCTTTAAACACACGCTCGATGACGTACATGTATGTCATCAGGTGTGAAAGGGTTAAAACCAACCAGTAACAAAGCTCCTTGCTGTAATGAGCTTTGTTAT
Organism: Bufotes viridis; assembly: GCA_033119425.1. Lineage (NCBI taxonomy): Eukaryota > Metazoa > Chordata > Amphibia > Anura > Bufonidae > Bufotes > Bufotes viridis. Next base: position 108,408,787 of record CM065594.1, read on the forward strand.
TGTTTTTTTAGGCACCAGCTTATGCTGTTCACCGCTGAAATCATACATTACTATTAGAAAAATAGCTCTAAAGTGGCCCAGTCCTTAAAGGGATGTTTCGGTTATTTAAAGTGGATTGGTGATAACTATCTGATCCCACCGATTACGAGTAGGGGACCCTGTACCCCATGGAGCCCCTCTGAAATGGACGGAGCAGAAAATCTTGCCACCGCTCCATTAATTTCCATGAAGCGCCAGAGATAGCTGACTCCGACCAGCCGCTCAGTCCATTTCAGGGGCTCCACAGGGTAGGACCCCCACCGATCTGGTGGTTAACCCCTATCCTGTGGAGAGTTGATAATTTTCTATAACTGGAATCCTCATTAAGGGGTTAACTCAGTGGGTTATTTCTGTATCTAAGACGTTTTGAGGATTTGTGTTAATCGCCTTTTTAGTTGGCATAAATGTGAACATTTACTGTGGTAATTCTTCTCCAGGGAGGAATACGGAAAACTTTTTGACTTTGTGAATGCAAAGAAACTAAACATCAAAAACAGAGGCTTGAAAGAGGTAAGCAGGGTTTAGCTCCACTTCTCCTTGGTTTTCTGTCTTTACATTTTCTTACTCATGGTTTTCTCCACTTCTCCCTTTTCATGTTAGAAATCACAGGTCAGTACCCTCTGCCCCAGGCCCAGGTTATACATTTGCAGTGTGCATTTGAGCTGTGTGTCCATCCAAAGCATGGAATGTGAGGCTGAAGTATCAGGGCGCAGGGCATCACGTAATCACATTATTATGGCAGGCGAGTGTATCCCTGATCAGTTACAGCTCACGCACAGAACTCTACAGGGAGCTGTGCAGTTATAAGCTAATTTCAGCTGCTTCTTCCACAGTGTCGATAACCACGACCCGTAGATCATGTTAAAAATCCTCACCTCATAGTAAATGCAGTCCATGATCCCAAATATCTGTGCATGTTTGCATGGCTTTTGTGCAGTGTCTGTCACCTATTGAAATTCACTCTGCAGCAAAAGCTGCAAAATGACATTGGGCAAAAATATAGTTCTGTATAGCTAATGGAGCCTGGCAAAGAAGACAGCGGACTCCTGGTGACGTATACTCCTTCCACCCATCACCCCAGTGACTGATGCATTTTATCTGCATACTGTATATACACATTAGCCTCTCAACTACTTTGCAAATTCAATAATCGGGAACGAAGATCCCTATGAACACTCGTTGCTGCTTATCTGCTCATGTGAAGGTGCAGTAGATCACCCATTGAACATGCGAAATGCTGGTTCATTGCGTGTAACTGTCGTTCACATGGACACCTGAGTCCTCGTGCGATCTAAACGGCGACCTGCTGCCCAGATACAGTGCAGATGTATGAGGACAAGAGATAGCAGTAAGCATCACTTGTCCTCATACTGTGGAGGTGATAGCTGCATGTAAGCTCAGCTCTTCGCTTCCACTAAACGAGTAGGAAATTATCAGCAAGGAACGATTCCTTACCGGTGTTCGGTTATATTTCCCTGCCCGTGAAATTTCCCTACCCTCGTCACTTCCTGTTATGACAGAGCCGCACCGGACATGACGTTGGCTGGTTTGGAAGGAGGTATGTCTCGCCGCACAGGCGCACCCGACGGGGTGGGGAAATTTCACACCAGAGTTGGTGAGGCCACCTAATGCGCTTGCGCCTTATCTCTCAGCTGGACACCAGCCGAGCGCTGCGCATGCACCGAGGGTAGGTAAGAAATTACGGGCCAGTGCGCAAGCACGGCTAACTACTCCCCACTGTAAGAGACCAACCAAGAACCAGCGCAGATGAGACTAGCTCCAGCAAAGGATCACGGTCGGGAGTAGTTAGCTGCGCTTGCACACTGGCGCATACGCATTGTCAGCTGGTATCCAGCTAAGAGGTAAGGTGCAAACGCGTTAGGTGGCCCGTTCTCAACAACTCTGGTTTGAAATTTCCTATCCCGTGGTGTGCGCCTGTGTGGCGAGACACACCTCCTTCCAAATCTGGGAACGTCGTGTCCAGTGCGGCTGCGTCACAACAGGAAGTGACGAAGGTAGGGAAATTTCATGGGTAGGGAAATATAACTGAACACCGGCAATCATCTGCTCTTTGGCGCAGTGTAAATGAGCCTTAACCACCTAAGTTAGAAGAGTGGAGAATTTCTTTTGCGTGGTCTAATCTTAGCTTGGTTGTTTGATCCTAATATATTAACTGGTTCCATTTTGTAAGGAGCACCTTTATAGCACTGGAGCATCGCATGGAATCGTAAAGTATCTAACAGCATGTCCATTTTAGTAACTACCTGTAGTGCCCATGGAATAATTACTCAAATTAACTTGTCCACAGAATTTACCCTCACTTCACACTTGCGCGTTTTACAGCGCGTTCGAACAGCGCTGTAAAACGCATAACCGATGCAAACCAATGCTTCCCTATGGGACTGGTTCACATTTTCGCGTTTTACAGCGCATTCGAACGCGCTGAAAAACGCCCGACGCATAAATAAGTACTTGAGCTTTTTTTGGGGCGTTTGTCGCGCGTTTTGGCCCATAGACTTCAATGGGAACGCGCAACGCTTGTATTTTGCGCATTTTTGACACTGAACGAGCGTTTATGAATTTGCAACATGCTGGAAAGGCCAAACTTCATATAGACAGGGATATTTGGTCATTGGACAACACTGCATTCAATCACACAAACGCGCGTTTACTATTGCCAAAAACGCGCGGAAAACGCGCGTCTCAGAAACGCTCAGGTCTGAACCCAGCGTTAAGGTCTCATACAGCTAACTTGAAGACTAAAATGTTTTGACTGCTGGTACAAAGGGGGAGAAATGTTACTAGTCCTTAAAGGGAACCTGTCATCAACTTTATGCTGCCTATACTAACGGCAGAATAAAGTAGAGACAGGTGAGTTGATGTTAGCGGTCTGTCATTTATAAGTTAAAAGTAAGTGGTTGCCGAGAACCAACATCACAATCATTGCAGACTGGGCCTGGAAAAGAGTCCCGGCCACCTGAGAAGAGTCATGCTTATTCATGAATTCCTGCTGTCCCTGCCCACCTGCTGATGACTGACAGGCTTCTACCTAGTTTTCTCCCTTTCTCTCTAGGAGAGAACTGCCAATCATCAGCAGATGGGCGGGAGAGTAGGAGATTATCAATAACCAGGACTCTTCTCAAGTAGATTTGACTCTTTTCAAGGCCTGGGTTGTAATAATTATGATGCTGGTTCTCGGCAGCCACTTACTTTAGCTAATGAGTGACACACCGCAGGAATCAGCATTTCTGTCACTACTTTATGCTGTACTCAGTGAGGTCAGCATAAAGTTGATGACTGGTTCCCTTTAAAGGGGCTCTCTCATCTCCCGTTACTAAGGAGAGATGAGACACAGTCCAGATCACCTCCTAGCCAGGAAACGGCAGAGCGCTCCAGGACGCTGCTGTTTCAGTAGCTCTCATTGCCATGCATAAGAGCTATGGACACAGTGTAGCACAGTAAGCCATAAGCCCCTTTTACACGGGCGAGTTTTCCTCGTGGGTGCAATGCGTGACGTGAACACATAGCGCCCGTGTTCTGCCAGATCTCTATAGATTGCCGAAAGTCTATAGCGGAAGTCACGTGGTGCGCTGCGCAGCGCACTAGCGCGCTCGACGAATCATCCTCCACTGAAGTACTTCGCCCACGGCGCGTGCTACAAGAGACATCTTAAAGTGACAGTAATCTCGAATAAAATACAGCATCTACATTAATTTGTACCCTCGCGGGCTCGCTGCTCGCCACGCATCGGGCTCGGCCTGCTGCGCTCGGCATTTAGTAAAACTAACTCTATGCCGCCATTGATAGTAAAGAAGGAAATGGATGGTAAAGAAATTCTTTACCATCCATTTCCTTCTTACTATCTATGGCGGCATAGAGTTAGTTTTACTAAATGCCGAGCGCAGCGAGGCCGAGCCCGATGCGGCGAGCCCGCGATGGTACAAATTAATGTAGATTAATGAGCGCTGGGGGAGGCGGAGCTGCATTTTAATGGAGATTACTGTCACTTTAAGAAGTCTGCATACCCTTAAGTGTGCGCGGTGCGCGAACTACTGCAATGGAGCCAGCACGAATGATTCGCGGAAGTACGCTTGTGCGCTTGCGCAGCACACCACGTGACTTCCGCTATAGACTTTCGGCAATCTATAGAGATCTGGCAGAACACCCGCACTGTATCCTGACCCAATCATTTCAATGGGGCTGTGTACATGAGCGTTTGTTTTTCACGCATCACTTGTGCGTTGCGTGAAAATCGCAGCATATTCTGTATTCTGCTTTTTCACGCAACTCTGGCCCCATAGAAGTGAATGGGGCTCCGTGAAAATCGCATCCCCAAGCAAGTGCAGATGCGTGCGTTTTTCACTGATGGTTGCTAAGAGATGTTGTTTGTAAACCTTAAGTTTTTATCACGCGTGTGAAAACGCATTAAATCGCATTGCACCGGCGTGAAAATGACTGAACGCAATCGCAGACAAAACTGACTGCGCACGCAAGCAAAATAGCGCATTTTTAACGGAACTTATCCGGAAAGAATCCAAGGCTTTGGGAGCTATTGAAACAGCAGAGTGCACCGGCCAGGAGGTGGTTGGGACTGTTTCTCATCTTGCCTTAGTAACGGTGAGATAAGTCAACCCCTCTTAAGACCCAGTAAGACCTAATGGGTTAGAATGCACTTCAGTCACCAGAGTTGTGCACCAACTATATTTACCTCACACATAAATTCATAAAAAAGTGACATTTTCGGCAGGGTTTTTCCAATTTTAATGTGACCGTTGGTGGGTTAATCTACTTTTATTTTGCAATCAAAATTATAATGGATCTAAATAGGAGTTTGGTGTCCGACCATAAGACAGTTGGCTTCAGCAGTAGCCCTCTCCCACTACGGTTTACAGTAGGACACCAACAACTATATCAAGCCCCTCCCTTACCTGAACCCATCTGCCATACAAGAATGGAAGAGGTCAGGTGAAAACTTAAGAGGTTCTCTGGGAATTAAGAAAATGAAAATACTTAAATATTACTTTAGTATAAATATATTCCCAAATACATTTCATTAGCTATACTGGTTCGATTTGTCTAGGGAGCAATCATTTGGAGAAATAAAATGGCCGCCGTCCTATTAGCACACACAGAGCCTGTTCTAATCACACAGCAGGACAAGTTACTTTACAACACTGAGGTAAAGAGACGCCTCGTCCTCCTCTCTGTTCTGCTTGTCGGGATTATGATCCTGAATGCAGATAAGATCTTCAGCTGAATCTCTGTAGGAATGGAGTTCATGAGGAGACATAAAGTGCAGAGAGGACGCACAGGACAGACTGAGGTAATGTGGGGCTGTGGTAACGGAGATGGCATTCAAGTGCTGCTGCTTATTATCTACACCCCCACTATCCTTTCTGTACTTCATGTCTTCTAATTAACTTAATTACCACAGAGATGAATCTGAAGATCCCCATTAAACTATTCAGGATCATAATCCCTGACTAGTAAGAAATGAAGATGGCGCAGCTATTTAACTTGACCTCCTGTGTAATTAGGACAGGTTTTGTGTGGACTAGTAGGTTGTCGGCTATTTTATTTTTCGTAATCATTGCTCCCCAGACAAAACGAGCCATTGTTACTAATGAAAGGTATTTGGTAATATATTTGTAGCAAAGTAATATTTAAGTATTTTCATTTTCTTAATTCCCGGAGAACCCCGTTAACCTTGTGTTTCCTGCCCGATTCAGAAGCCTGCAGACAGTTCTGTAGACCGACAGACACTGCATGGTAATTTATTTCCAGATTACTTGTATCATTCGTTCATTTAGGTTTATTACTCCTTTTAATAAGCCCGTGTTCACACCTAATGTACTTAAAGCCGCACCTCAGCAGTGACAAAATCTGTACATTAATGCATGAGGTTTTGAGGCAGCACACTGCAGACGTAAGGTTTGGTGACCTGTATGTCTTGGACTTGCATGATCTTACCTCCCTGCAAAGGGGATGTTTTGCATGTGTGTGCCTTTAACCCGTTGTGTTGCCTTCCCCATGTGTCCTATAGGCGCGAAGCAGCCATATGATGATTATGCCGACTCTGATGATGACCAGCAGCATGATGCTTACTTGGAGAGAATGAAAGAAGAAGGAAAGATTCGGGAGAATGCAGACAGTGATGACTCCGGAGATGAGACAGGTGAGATGGAATAATAAAACCTTATGTCTTCCAAGGTGTCCCAGTTCTTGGGGTGCGATGTCATTTGCATGGCTCCTTTCACAATATGTTACTTTTCTTCTTCACTCATTCCTGACTGTATATAAATTTCTTTGGTCGCCTTTCGGACACCTGCCGATTTGCCACTTATTCTGTGGATAGAGTCACGGCCTTTGTAATGGAAAGACCCCTTTTAATAAATTCATCCTGTCTTAGGGCTGTACGTGTGCCGTAAACTGAAATCTTTGGCAGCTATGGACTGGAGTAGATTTCATCTATAATTTACAGCAATTATCTGACATAAATTATAATTAACGTGTCAGGCCAAGGAAGCCTACTTTTTAGAAAGTGCCATGACTGCTGATAAATCCCAGAATGTTGCAGTTTAGCAGACAATGCAGTTTGTACAAAAAGTGCCTCATTTGCACACCAGAATACTGCCATACTGTACTGGCAAATACCCCCATAGTACATCAGGAAGTTATGACTGTTCACGTATACGTTGATTATGCTTTGAGGAAAAATTAATATTCTCTTGTATGTAGAGTATGTAACTCCGCTGTTAATACTCCACATCCAAAAAAGACTGCTTATGTTTAGAGCTGTAGAACCACAAAACAGTGCAGTCTGCAGGCAGCATGTTATAGAGCAGGAAGAGCTGAGCAGATTGATATAGAGTCTTGTGGGAAAAGATTCATTAAAACTTGTAGTTTGTTGATTTATATCTCTTTTCTGTACTTAAAGGATATTTTCGTACTGATGACCTAATCGGTATCTGATCGATTGGGGGTCCAACACCAGAGGATAGGTCATCAGTATAAAAATCCTGAAAACCCTTTTAAGACCACCCCTGTATACAGCTATCATTGACGGACAGCTATCTCTGTATACACACACAAGGAATACTATCCATCACTAAAAACACCTCCCCGTGTACAACTGAAGTCGGAGCAGAGATTTAAATGTATAAATCACAAGTTTTGCTGAGTCTTTTCCAACAAAACTACATATCTATCAATCTGCTCAGCTCCTAGTGCTCTATAACATGCTGCCTGCAGACTGTACCCACAGGATAAGGCATAGGTGTCTAATCAGTGGGGTCTGACTGCTGGGGCCCCCACCGTATACAAGGCGGCCCATTCTCCCTGTTTGAATGAATTGGCAGACATATTTGTGCAAAGCCGCTCCAATTAGCATTATAAGGCTGCTGGAGATGGCCCTGCACTTGCACTCTGCTTTCTCCGGCAGTCCCATTGAGAGGAATGCAGTGCCTGCCGATCAATTGGCCCCATTCTTTGATGGGTGGGGTCCCCAGCAGTCACACCTTGCCAATCCGACAGTTATCCCCTATCCTGTGAAAAGAGGATACATTTTCTCGAAAGGGTTATTGGGGAATTTATTTTGATGACCTATCCGACACCTGGGACCCTCACATGGCCTAGTTGCAGCTCAGTCCCATTCAGATCAGTGAGGCTAAGCTGCAATTCCAAGCACAGCCACTATACAGTGTACGGTGCTGTGCTTGGAAAGCTGCTGGGAGGCGACTGCAGTGAGTGCAACAGCTTCCTCAAAGCGCTAATTGGCAGGGTTGGCAGGACTCGATTCCAAGGCCGGCGTCAGCACCCGGCAAACCCGGACAAGTACCAGCTCCTGCGGGGCCCACTGCACAGCTGCCAGAAGCAATGAGCGCTTCCATCAATACAGATGGAAGCGCTTATTGCTGGATCGCAGGGAGCTGGGTCCTGTCACTCACCGCTCAGATCCCCAGCTCCTCCCCTTCTTCAGGTCAGCCGCACTCTCAATGGTGAAGCAGGAAGACTTCTCCCCGCTCCACCATTCAGATTAGTAATCTGCATAGGCTCTACCCACATAGTGCTGCAGAGAGATCTGTGCCTGCAGGGAAGAGAGGACTGTGAGCTTCAGGAACGGGACAAGTTACTGTTTTTTTTTTTTTTTTTTTAATACAGAGGGGTCACAGTGGACTTTATAACTATGGATGGGGCACAGAGGTCTTTATTACTCTGGAGGGGGTACAGAGGTCTTTATTACTCTGGAGGGGACACAGAGGTCCTTATTACTCTGGAGGGGGCACAGAGGTCTTTATTACTCTGGAGGGGGCACAGAGGTCTTTATTACTCTGGAGGGGGCACAGAGGTCTTTATTACTCTGGAGGGGGGCACAGAGGTCTTTATTACTCTGGAGGGGGCACAGAGGTCTTTATTACTCTGGAGGGGGCACAGAGGTCTTTATTACTCTGGAGGGGGCACAGAGGTCTTTATTACTCTGGAGGGGGCACAGAGGTCTTTATTACTCTGGAGGGGGCACAGAGGTCTTTATTACTCTGGAGGGGGCACAGAGGGCATTACTACTCTGGAGGTGGAAAGATTGCATTTCTTCTAAGGAGGGGGCACAGAGCCAGAGGTAATTACTACAATGAAGGGGACACAGTGGGCATTATTACTGTGAAGGGGGCACAATGGGGATTTCTACTATGAAGGGGGCACAATGGGGATTATTACTGTGAAGGGGGCACAATCTGGATTTTTACTGTGAATCGGGGCACAGAGAGGGCATTACAACTGTGAAGGGGGCACAAATAGGGCATTGCAACTGTGAAGGGGGCACAAATAGGGCATTGCAACTGTGAAGGGGGCACAGATAGGGCATTGCAACTGTGAAGGGGCACAGATAGGGCATTACAACTGTGAAGGGGCACAGATAGGGCATTACAACTGTGAACGGGGCACAGATAGGGCATAACTACTGTGAAGGTTGTACAATGAGGGCCTAACTACTGTGAAGGTTGTACAATGAGGGCAACACTACTGTGAGGGGGTGACATTTTTTTAAAGTATTGGGGGTGGGTGCCAGAAAAAGGACCCGTCACGGGTGCCAAACACTGTAGGCACGCCACTGAAGCAGGGAGCTGTTTGCTCCCCACTCCATCATTGAGCTGCCAGCGCTCCGCAGCAGCAGCACAATGTCCTCACACATCGTCCTGCTGATCTGTGTAGAAGGAGGAGCGGGGCAGGCTGGGAATCAGCCTCTGCTCCTCCTACACAGCAGCACAATGTCCTCACACATCGTCCTGCTGATCTGTGTAGAAGGAGGAGCGGGGCAGGCTGGGAATCAGCCTCTGCTCCTCCTACACAGCAGTGCAATGTCACAGTATCCTGCTGATGGGAGGAGCCAGGTGACTGAGGCGAGGAGTATTTGTTTGTTTTTTCACTTCCTGGGAAGGGGGCACATCTGGGCATAACCACTGTGAAGGGAGCACTGGGCACATATCTTGGCATATCCACTGTAACAGGGCACATCTTGGCATATCACCTGTGAGGGGGCACATATCTTGTCATATCTACTATGAAGGGGGCATATCTTGGCATATCTACTGTGAGGGGGCACATATCGGTGAGTAGACCTGAGGGACTGAAACACTGGGTAAAAAATAAAAGTAGGCACATAAGGACTGATTCACATATATCCGCTCTGTAGCATGCTCTGTGTAAGGTATTTAATCTATAATACATGCAGTTTCATTGCTGTAAGCGCCGTACAAAATGCCACAAGGGGGCACACTGAGACTTTATCGCCCAAGGGCCCACATGAACCTGGTGCCGGCCCTGCTCGGACCCATGAGATAAGAATAACCATGAGGGATGAGCGCATCGACTTCGGATGCTTCAAGTAGATTCGCATAAAACTTTGTTTTAATACTGTATGGAGCCGAAGTTATTACTTTGCGATGTCTCGCGAAACTTCGTATAGTAACTTTGGGAATTACTGGTTCGGTTTATTGTTGTTGCTTCTGCTGCAGAACTGCATGTACTCTTCCTACTATACTGAGGTTGCTAGGACCCAGCATCTGCATCTGTGAGCAGTAATCCCGGTGATTACCGTATGTGCTAGTACCACTGCTTCTATTCTCTACACAGTGTTCAAGTGGTTTTCCCACAAACAGCACTTATCCATCATCCACAGGGTAGAAGATAAGTGTCTGATCAGTGGATGTCGAATGCTGGAAACCTCGGCAGCCACAAGAAAGTGTGTTCCGTGTTTCTTTGTTTGAATGGAGCAGTGGTTGTGCATACCTGCTGCCAGTTCTGTCGTACACCCAGGATCCCGTTCTTGTGATCTCTGGGGTCCCAACAGTCATGCTTATTGGCTCCTCTGTCATGAAAATAGAGAAAATGTTATATCGCTGTTTGTTATTGCCCATGATGGGTTGGTAGAAAGACAGTTATAGCTGTAACATTGGTTTTGTAGTCCACTACTTTACATTGGATGTGTTTGTGCTTGTAGATGAGTCGTTTAATCCTGGGGAGGAGGAAGATGAAGTCGCTGAAGAGTAAGTAACTTAGGCTCGGGCTACACAACGACATTTGTTGCGAAACAATTTTTATATGGATAGTCTATGGTGTCGCACTGCGACACTGACAGTCGCAAAAACACATCCAAAATGTTTTTTCTGCGACTGTTACGTCGCGAGTCTCAGCATGTCGCAGTGCGACACCATAGACTATCATTATAAAATTGTCGGGCTGACATTGGTGCGACAAAATGTTGTGAAACGAATGTCGCAGTGTAGTTGTGCCCTATGTGTCGCACAACTTATTGTCGTTGTGTAGCCCTAGCCATAAACTTAGCAGCGTTGCACCCTCATAAGCTACATGATTTACTCTTATTTACCATCATGCCTGTTTCTCCCACAGATTTGACAGTAATCCTCTCTGCCAGTTCATCTAGTGCTGGTAGTGATGATGATGAGGCAGAAAAGAAGAAAAGCCAAGAAACCGAAAATCGTCAAAGAGAGAAAGCCAAGGAAAAAGCAGAGGTAAAGATATGTTTGTAACTGCAATATGCACTCACCATTAAAGAGTTGTATCGCGATAGGTATCCATGTCACATTGGTAGGATATGCCACCAATGTCTGATCAGCACTTGTCTATCCAATGTTATTTCCAAAATTGACTAAAACAAAATGGCAGCAGCACTGTGCCATTTCATCTTATGTCTGCTCCTTTTGCTTGACCATTGACTGACATGGGGTCTCAGGAGAACAGATCTTTCCTAGCGCCATTTCATCCAGTGTTCAAGCATTGATGCTTTTTCCACTTAACCTCCTTAGCGGTAATCCCGATTGTGGCTTGGGGTTACATTACACTGCAAGCAGCGGTAACCCCGAGCCACACTCAGGATTACCATGAGTTAGTTTGAACGGCGCAGGGATGGATGTGGACAGCACACAGTGTGCTGTCCGCATCCACATTTCTGGAGCATGGCGTGAACTTCCGGCCGCAGCTCCGGAAGATTGTACTTCTCCGGGTATAAAATAAATGATTATATGGTACCGCCAGGGAGGTTGAAAAGGGTTGTCACAGTTTAAACTCTGGTGGGATATTGCTAGGTTAAGTAATCATACTGTTAATGTGGTCACTGTCATCACGCAGTTAGTGTACAATGACCTTTTTATACAAATTTGCACTCTTTGGCACACAACCGTGTCAATGTTTCAGTCCGCACGGCTCAGCATAATACAGATATCTTCTGTGTACATTCTTTATTTTTTCTCATTCTCCTTAACCCCTTAAGGACCCAGGACGAGAATGCTCGTCTTAAATGGCCGGTACTTTGTGCCTCAGGACAAGCATTCTCCTCCTGCGGGCCTTTCTCCTCCCATGTGCGGTGCCACGATCAGCAGCTGGAATCCGGCTGTTACACTGATGCCGGTGGATTAACTCCTCATATGCCGCGCTCACTGCGGCATATGGGAAGTTTGCACTACCTTTCCTCACACACCGTGATGCAGTGGCGTGGACCCGATGGTTGCCATGGCAGCCCCAAGCCATTCATAGGCCTTAGGGCCCGGCAGCTGGGGGAGCCTATGAGGCCCATCACCCAGGCTGGGTCTCGTAGACAAACTATCAGTGTATTACACTGTGTAATACACTGATAGTCAATGCAGTACAATACAGATGTCCTCTGTATTGTCCGCAAAACAGACCTAATCTGATGCGCAAAAAAACACTGCTGTGTGCATGACCGCATATAAATGAATGGGTCAGTGCAAAAATGCAGATATCACAAAGATGAAAAATATAGTCGTGTACATGAGGCTAAGAAGGCCATATGTATAACGAACTCATTTAAGCATATTTTCTTCTTTCTGTTATGGAGCCTTTGCAATATTTAGTTTAGAAAGAAAATGGACCCTCCACCGGTGAAGGAAAAGCAGACTGATTGCTTTGATATATGGGGCAGTTACCTACTATCTATTTCACCCTTTTAGGTAAAAAGCCAAAGACCCTGCTGCACCCAAACGACCAATGTCTGCATACATGCTGTGGTTGAATGCCAGTCGTGAGAAGATAAAGAGTGAGAATCCTGGCATCAGCATCACAGACCTGTCCAAAAGCAGGGGAGATATGGAAAGGCATGGGCAAGGATAAAAAGAGGTAAGAAAGCCTTGCTGTAGCTAAAAAGGAGATTTAATTAGATCCTAGCTGCCGTTGCCAGTTCTCCTTACAATGCTGTTTGTTCTACCAGGAATGGGATCGTAAAGCAGAGGAAGCCAAGCGGGATTATGAGAAAGCCATGAAAGAATATAATGAGAAAGCGCCATCTGACGCACTCCAAAAGTGAGCAAGCAGGCCTGTCTCAGCTCAGCAGTCACCTTTTTTGTGTTCACTTCTAGTTTCCAACTGACTGTTTGTTTCATTGAAGGGATAAGAAGACAAAAACTGAAAAGAAGACAGCAGTAAAGTCCGAGAAGGGAAATCTGTAAATCTGCTTCTCCTGCAAAAACCCCAGTCAAGACCAACATAGTTAAGAGCAAAGAATTTGTGTCCAGCGATGAAAGCTCTTCTGATGAAAGCACACACAAAAAGGTACGCTTAAACGCAGCCTCCCACTTTCCCCACCCTCATCGACGGTCTCTTTTAGGGCTCTTTCACACAAGCGGATCCCATGCGTGGAATCCGCTGCGTGAAAGACAGCCAAGCCCCGCTCTGGACAGCAGGGACACGCGAGCAGTAACATGATTGATAATGCTCAGTGCCTCTCTCTGTGATCTTTTACTACAAAATCACAGTGAGATAAAGTTGTCACTGTGATTTAGTAAAAGGTCACAGAGATCAAAGAGCATTATCAATCATGTTAATGCTCTATGTCTCTGCTGTTCCGGAATGGGGCTCAGCTCTCTTTCACGCAGCGGCTTCCACACACGGGATCCTCTAGTGCGAGAGAGTCCTTTAATGTCTTGTTCAATTTTCTTTTTTGCTCAGGAATCAGAAGATGAAGAGATGGCAAGTACCCCGCCAAGTTCAAATGAGTCGGGTTCTGACTAACTGGCTGCTGGATTTACCCTAACTGTATAGAACAATAGATTTCGTGCCCATATCAGTGTTTTTTTTTTTCAATTCCATTTCCTCTGCCCAGGGCTTAAAGAGAAATGTGTACATTTTCAGGACATGATTGATGCTTTTGGCATATGCTTGTTCCCTAAAGAGAAATCGCCTCATCTTTAAATATCAGATTTGTGGTGTTTTTTTCCTTTCTGTTCTCCGTTTTGTAATAAAATATTTTCTTGAGTCTCCTTCCTGTTCTTGGATGTATCATTTTGTGAGTATTATAGACCTAATCACTACTTTAATTGCGTTGCCTTCACATACCACCTTACCATCGAGCACTTATAGGACGCCTCCTGGAATCTAAGTGTATATAATCTAATTAAAGAGCCATGAGTAGAGTCTCTAGTGTGCACGTAAAGTGCAAGGATCAATCTGCAGGCATAAGCATGAAAATAAAATAATCTTTCTTTGCTCAACTGGCCTAGGATGCAAAGTATCTGTGCATTTGCATGTGTTTGAACATTTGTGCGCTGAACGTCTATTGTGTAGTGGTTGTTGCTCACCTCCAGGAATACGCGTGTTGCCTTTCCTCTTGAAATGGTAACCAATTTGGCTGTCATTTAAGAGCACTTGCAGTAAACAAATTTGTGAGAGTGGTCTGTCACTAGGAAATGAAATGAGAAAAAATGCTGATGTGTTAATAATTATGAGTGGATTAGGGCCAAGGAAAGTATTGATGTGTTAATGATGGCGCTGGGGTTTCCCTCTGGGCAGGAAGCATTTTGTACTAATTGAGGATTGGGAAGTAATGTGTGGGAGCCGAGAAGATGTGAAACAAGTGAAGGGCGGGTGTGAAGATGGATGCAGACATACTGTCTTATGTACAGCATACAGACACATAGATAATTAACCCCATTGCCTCTGCAATGTGCCATTGCAATGTGGTTAATGCCAGCTGTCGTAATAGTAGTCAATGGTGGATGCCTTCACCCCCATGCGCTCTAATGGCTGGGATTGGTGATAACTCAGATCCTAGTCATTTAGCCTCTTGGGTACTGTGATCACCATCTTAGTAATTAGACAGGCTCCATCTGTCTCCCCATCAGCATGCCTGTAAAAAGATATTACTCATCCGTATCATAGGGTGACACAGGCTTGACCTTGGGTATAGCTATTGCCACTAGGAGGCGACACTAAGCACAAAAGTATATACCCTTCCTACAGGGACTAAACTAAAACAGTTTTCGCTTAGTGTCTGTAGGACACCTGCTTTGCAGGTCTGCTATTTTTTTTTGCCTTTCCTTTGGGATTACAGGCAGTCCTAGCTGCCTGCACTCCCACCAAGAGACGGGAGACCAGGAGGTCCCCAAGCCCGCTGCTCCTTCCCGGTCTCCAGAAGATAAGGAGGACCAGATGTTCTTAAAGCCTCTGCATCCCGCCAGCCTTCCGGTCACCATGGCCACCCATGACAAGTCCCTCTGTTCCGGTGTAGCGACCTGTTTCATGTGGAGTTCCGCTATTCTCCTCCACGCTTGTAATTTGAGGCGCCTGCTACTAATGCCTACTTCTGATCCGCTGCTGCGGATACTTCTCACCCTGCGGGCATCTGCGCTCAGCCAGGGCTCCTGCGGGCACCACCGGAGGGTGTGGGGAGAGTCCTGGGGAGTAAGTTGATGCGCTCCTTTTCTTTTTCACGGGTGGCCGACTCCATTAGGCTTTCCCCACTCCCATCATCTGGCTTCCTGGCGCGAATTTTTTGTGCTGGTTTCTCTGACTCCGTCCATCTCCTGCTCAGGAGGACCTCTGCGGACTCTGGCACCAGGTTTTCTCTGAACAGGCTGCAGTAAGGGGCACAGGCCGGGTAAGCTCTTTCCCTCCTTCCTACAGGGTCTAGCTTTACTCTTCTACCTTTCACCACAGGTACTCACTATGTCAGATCCCAGGCCCCAAAGCCGGCGGTCACTTCAGTGTGACATTTTGCATGTGCTTCTTGTCGCTCAAAATTCCCATCCGGTCAGTTGGACCCCCTCTGCTCCTCTTGCTCTGCTCCACCACCAAGATGGCTCTGTCGCTGTTCAGTCCCCCTCCTGCCCAGCCCATGGTAGAGCCGAGTGGGTGCGCTCTCTGTCTAAGATGGTGCAGAGCGTTTCCAACAGGGCCATTGTGGACGTGCTGGGGCGTTTACCTGACCAGTCAGACTCTGGAGGCCCCTCTGCTGCCCCCTATCGCGGCCGTCCTGCAAAACTGGCCAGACTCACTCTCTCCTCGAAGGGCGTCTGCATCCTCCATTTCATCCACTCCCCCACCTCCCAGGGAGTCTCGCTCTGATGCGTCCTCATTAGAAGAGGCGTTTTCTGAGGAAAAGTTGTCAGACGCAGACTTTGTCTTACCAGAGGACCAGTCTTCCAAACTGTCCGCTATGGTAGACAATCTCATTGCAGCGGTTATAGAAACATTACAGGTTTTGGACCCTGCGCCCTTCTCTGCTGGTTCTGGTTTTCCTTCAGGCGATCCTGTCGCTTGCCAAAGGTGTTCCCCAACCACCCAGAGTTTGATTCTTCCCTTTCAAAGGAATGGAACTTCACTGGCAGGCGTTTTGCTTTACCGAAACGCTTAGACGTCTTATATCCCTTTCCAGAAGATTTGACAAAGAGGCGGTCGTCCTCTCCTATTGTTGACCCTCTGGTATCCTGCCTGGCCAAGAATACTACCTTGCCTATAGTGGATGGGGCTTCCTTCTCTGACCCAAGGGATAAGAAATTGGAATCCTTTGATAAATCTTCTTTTGAAGCAATTGGCACTGCCCTACGCCTGTTTTTGGCCTCGACATGGGTTAGTAAGGCTATGACCGAGTGGGCAAACAAGCTACGTCAGGGACTTGTCTCTGGGGACTCCCCAGAGGAACTTTCGGATATTGCAGTGCAACTTTCCCACGCCAGCTCTTACATCTGTGAGGCCTCTCTGGATGTGGCCAGGCTTTTGGCCTGCTCTTCAGCCCTTTGGTGACTATTCGCCGTACCCTGTGGCTATCTTGCTGGGCGGTGGATAATACTTCTTCTAAACGGCCCTTGACGTCCCTCCCCTTTGCAGGTAGCAGACTTTTCGGCAAACGTCTGGATGAGATTATCTCTGATGCTACAGGGGGTAAAAGCACCCATTTGCCGCAGAGCAGGAGGCGCTTCAACAGATCTAAAAAGCGCAGACCTCTTTTTCGCAGTTCCTCGCAGCCAACCGACAAATCTGCCCCAGAGCAGAAGCGCAAACCATCTTTTCCCCGGCGCCTCCACAACAGCACCAACGGCAAGGATGTCCCCACCTCCTCAGGAAAGGAAACAACGCAGAAGGTGAGCTTTAAAAGCCCCCCTCCCCTTACCTGCTCCAGTTTTCTGTCCTCGGGAGTTCGCGGAAGTCGCTCCTGGTGCAGGGAGCTGAAGACCAGCGCACCACCTCTTTGTAGCCCAGAGTGGAGGGTGGTGTAGAAGGCGGGAGTTATCCGGAGTCTCTCTGTACCCGGACCCACCTTTAGGTTTAAGCCCGTCGGCGACGGCAGCCCCGGGCACATCGTTCCCGCTCCAAATCTCGCGGGGAACGTGAATTGGTGAGGCAGTCCAGGCAGCAGCGCTGACGTCATAGGCGTGACAAGTGCGCCGGAAGTTGCTGCAAGCGAGGCCAAGCACCTTCTGGTCTTCATGTCAGCCGCCGCAACGCCAGCCTCTTCTGTCATGCCGGACGATACCCCCACCGCCCAGAGCCCGGTAAGCCTCATCCCCATATGTGGATGCCTTTTTAAATTTGATGTGGGTTGCACCAGGGGTAATTGTGCCATTCTGGTCACCGGTGAGGTGTTAAGGCCCTTCCTTTTCTTGCCATATACTCTACAAGGGTCCTAAACATATCTCATTGCCTTATAGGGCAGAGAATCGGGCACAAAATCCAGCGGGGACCCCAAGAAAAGGAAGTGTACTATGTGGAGGAAGACCCTGCCATTGAAATCTAATAAGTCCCTGTGTCAAAAATGCATTGACAAGGTGGTCTCTGAAGAATCCCCATCACTCATAGAATCCATGAAGGGGTTAATTAGGGACGAAATAAAGTCTGCCCTGCAGGGATTAGGCCCAACCCAGCCATCTACCTCCCAGAATCCTCCCCCAAAATCGAAGTCAGTGGAGACTGTAAACTCGGACGAAGGAGAAATACACTCTGATTCTATTTCGGATTCTTCCGAGGACGATTCAGGCAGGCCGTACTGTACACCAGAAGATACAGATAGAATGCTAAAAGCCATAAAAAGTACAATGAACATTGAGGACCCCAAAGAACCTCAGTCGGTCCAGGATAAAATATTCCACAGATTGGGGGGAAGTATTTCCAATGCATAGTAGCATAGAATTTCTCATTTCCAGAGAATGGAAAAATCCTGAAAAGCGTAATCCCATGCCGGGTGCATTTAAAAGGAAATACCCGTTTGAGGATAAGGTCTCCGCCATCTGGGATAAAACCCCAAAAATCGATGCCCCAGTGGCAAAAATCTCCAAGAGATCGGCACTGCCATTTGAGGGCATGGGACTCTTAAAAGATCCCATGGATAAAAGATGTGAAGGATACCTTAAGCGGGCATTGGAAGTAAATACAGCCATGTTAAGACCCAGTATTGCAGGGACGTGTACAGCCGGATCTCTATCCATCTGGTTATCAGAATTAGAAGAGAATATAGAAGCCGGTACCCCTAGAGAAGAATTATTACAGGCAATTCCCCTCCTTAAACAGGCCTGTAACTTTCTTTCTGATATCTCCATTGATCTAATTAAATTATCAGCAAGGTCGGCTGCTCTCTCGAACGCTTCTCGCAGGGCAATTTGGCTCCAGGTCTATCCGGGGACGCAAGTTCCAAAAGCCGGCTGTGTGCTATTCCCTGTGAGGGTGATAAATTATTTGGGTCAGTGCTTGAGGATATTCTTGAAAAGGCCTCAGACAGGAAAAAAGTATTTACCTCAGATTCAAAATTTTACCAACAGAGAAGGGCCTTTCGTAATCAAAGGAGATTCAAAACAGACCAGGAAAAAAGAGAGTTCTCTGGCAGATGGCAGTCATCCAGGGGGAAAGGCAGAGGGTACCTGTTCAACACAGATTCCCCATCAAAAAACCCTAGGGAATCTGCACAATGACACCAGGTTACAGGTAGGTGGTGAAAAAAACATTAGAATAGGGGTACAAAATAGAATTCTGCAATCCCCCTCCACAAAATTACACATTCAACAGGCCTTTCCGTCAACCGCACAAAAACAACAAACCCTGGAAGTGGAAATTCAGTCCCTACTACAAAAACAGGTCCTAGTCCAAGTCCCACAACACCAAGAAAAACAGGGGTTTTATTCTCCAATTTTCTCAATTCAAAAACCCAACGGGTCATTCAGGCTCATAATAAATTTAAAACAGTTAAACCTGTATATTCAATACAAAAGATTCAAAATGGAATCGATCAAGTCAACGACAAATTTGTGTACCCTCCTTCTGCCCAAACCCCTCCTCGGACGTGGACAGAAGATTCCATAACCTGGATGTAAGACGGTGTATCCTCTCTTACTTAGATATTTCCATTTCATTTAGGAAATCAGACCATCTTCTCCTGCAGTTTCAGGGTCAGAACAAGGGGGCAGCGGTGAGTAAAGGCGCGATCTCTAGATGGATCAGAAGTACAATTGAGTTTTGTTACCAACAGAATAACCTCACTCCCCCTTCTGGATTAAAAGCTCATTCCACCAGAGCCATCTCGACGTCATGGGCGGAATATGCCTCAGCATCAATAGAACAAATTTGCAAAGCAGCCACATGGACAAATCCGAATACCTTCTTTAAACATTATAAACTGGACGTCTTAGATAATTCTGGGTTATCGTTCGGCAGAAAAGTTCTCTCTGCAGTAGTCCCACCCTAGGGATGAAAGTAGTTCCTCTGTTAGTCCTCCGGTGGTGCCGTTGTGGAGGCGCCGGGAAAAGAGTTAATTACTCTTACCGGTAATTGGATTTTCCAATAGCCTCCACAACGGCACTGGAGTTTCCCTACCCATTGTTTGCTTTGTTTCGTTGAAGTGTCTGTTGTATGACTTAATATTTCAATATACTTCTTGCAGAAAAATCGAGTCATTTGTTATTAACTGGAGCAGGTAAGGGGAGGAGGCCTTTGTGGAGGCTATTGGAAAATCCAATTACCGGTAGGAGTAATTAACTCTTTCAAGCCTCACCCTCCTTGGTGTCCTCGCCAGCAGGGCTTCAAGCCCTATACCCCCAAGTCCTCCTCTGCATGACGGGTGGCCTCTGGCACCCCCCAGTCGAGTGGGAGGGCGTCTTCATCTGTTCCAGCATGTCTGGCTAGCTCACGTCTTGGATGACCTGGGTGCGAGAAGTCATACCAGAGGGTTACAAACTGGAGTTCTGATCCCCACCTTCACTCATTTTTTTTTGCTCGTCCCCTCCGACCTCCCCCACCACCGCCCATTCCTTTTTTCAGGCTATTCTCTCCTTTCTGCGGCAGGGAGTGATTGTCCCAGTTCCTTCTCAAGACTGTTTTCGCGGATTCTACTCCAATCTCTTTGTAGTCCCCAAGAAGGAGGGTACAGTCTGTCCCATCCTAGACCTAAAAGCCCTCCACCTATTCCTTCGGCTCCGCTGCTTCCGAATGGAGTCCCTGCGTTCAGTCATTGCATCCATGGACCCGGGGGAATACCTGTCCTCGATAGACATCAAGGACATCTACCTTTATCTGCGTCGGTCACCAGAAATGTTTTCGGTTCGCAGTGGGACCTTTTCATTACCAGTTTGTGGTCCTTCCATTTGGTCTTGTCACAGCTCCCAGAGTCTTTACCAAGATTCTGGCCTCAGTCATGGCTTTGTTTCATACCAGGACAGTGGCGATTCCATACTTGGACGATATCCTGATCAAGGGTTCATCATTCCAGACAACGGCGGACAGCCTCTCATCGTCCAGGACACCCTGGAATGCTTCAGATGGGTTCAGAACCTATCAAAGTCATGTCTTAATCCATTTCGGCAGCTGGTCTTTCTGGGCATGCTGTTCGACAACGATCGGGCCAAGATTTTCTTGCCCCCGGACAAACTCTCCACTCTCCGTCGTCAGATCCTCCCTTTGTTGCGGACTCGGCCTCTTCCCATTTGCCAGTGCATGAGGGCTCTGGACCACATGATCTCTTCCTTTGTAGCAGTGCCTTATGCTCCATTCCATATCAGGGCTCTTAAGCGGCGAGATCTTTGGTTGTGGTTGATGTCTCAGATGCTGACGTCGGACCGCTCCTTCCTTCCTTAGTGTTGACGATGGACGCCAGTCTCTGGGACTGGGAGGGAGTTCTGGACAATCCCTCTGTCCAGGGCTCCTGGGCCCGCAAGGAACGCCAACTTCCGATCAATATTCTGGAATTGCGGGCGATTCGTCTTTCTCTGGTTCATTGGACAGACATTGGATGTACACCGCACAGGGAGTCGCAATCAAACTTAGTTTCTGTGTAGATGCAGAACTGGGCCCTGTATAGCCTTGCCAGTTGGGGAGGGTGCTATTATGCTTCTACCTGTCTGTACAGAGCACCCGCCCCGAAAGGGGCGACCCCGTCTGGATACCTATCCCTACTTTGGACCTGATCCCTAAGTCTAGAAATAACCAGTGAAAAAATGCTTCCAATGACCTCCCGACGTGGCATGTTTCTGTCCGTGTCGACTCTTTAGGGGAGTAGGTACAAAAGGGGACAGCGGACATAAGCTTAATTGCTTATTCCAGTGTTTTTAGCCGCTGGCTACACACCTGCGGCTTTGATCAGTCTTTTTTCACTTTTGTAACACATGCACTTCAGTAAAAATAAAAAATACCCCTAAAGATGTCCATAGCGTTTAAGGGATTAAACAGTCACTGCTGCCTTGTGCATGTCTTTCTGCCTGACTACTGAAAGGTAAAGAAGTGTTTTCACCTCTGCACAATTTTTCTACTCTGACTCGTGGTTTCTTGGTTCTAGAATTGCAAATTTTTGCTCTTTTTTTTTTTTTTAGGTTTTCATGTACATGTAGCTATATAGATATTGAGTGCATTCACAAACAGTTTGTTACAGAAGTTTCTGCAGCTGTCCATTTATCTAAATGGGGCCTGCAGCAATCCATGCCCTTGATCCAGAAGCTACTTCTGCAACTAATTGTCAGCTGGATATATTACAAAAGTATATCGGCAATTTTGAGACCTCAAAATGGCTGGCAGCATTCTATAGGTAAACAGGAGGAAAAGCGGTATAGACTTACCCAGAATGATATGTTATGAAGGGTGCAGAAAAATCATAAGTTTTCATCCATTGGCACCACAAACTGCAAGACAAGTTGATTCCGTTTAATGGCTAACTGGAAAGTTTATACAGAGATTGCAATCTTTGAGACTGCTCAGATCTTTTCCTCAGGCATAACACCGTATCTGAAGATTCACATATTTATACACAGAAATTCATGGGAATAGTGAGGTAGATGAGACAAGTGATGTAAAGCTTAGTGGAGGAGAAAATATTTGTAGCAGTAAATTGTTATAGTGGTTACAGATAAGGTCGAGTTCACACTTCAGTTTTTTAGTCAGTTATTTCCATGAGTTATTTTGAGGCAAAACAAGATGCAGGTCAAAAACACAGAACAGGAGGAAATTTTTCCATTATACCTTATCTCTGAGTAGGTGTCCTACTGGTTTTGGATCACAATAAGAAATTCAAATAACTGAAGTGTGAACTCGAATGTGATGAAAACATCACATATTTCAAACAATATTCAAAATGTAAACAGATAATTACCATCAACTTCATAAAATACAACCTTTAAGCCCAAATCAATCCCTACCCCTCCTAGATAAGGAGCCCACACCCACCCTCGTCTCGGGAGCCAGCGGCGTAACAAAAAACCCCTAAAATAGGAAGCCAGATTAGGACAAAGCAACCACTTGACACCAATTTATCCGCAGTAGAGAGGCCACTAGATCGAGTTACCCTTGTCCTACTCGAATATTTACTCATCTATTTTCCCACAAGCGCAAATTTTTCGTAGTTCTTGACCTTATTAGTTAAGTTATTCCATTCCACTATATCCGGGTATCTGTCAGTCCCCCAATTTCTCGCAATGATCACTTTGGCAAGCATTAATCCTTTTACCCAAATCATTTTTATCTTTTTCCCTATATTCAAGGGCGGAAAAACTCCTAGTACAGCTGTCTCAATTTCTAATGGGAGACTTAAGGTCGTTTTCAAGCTAAGTTTATTAAAAATCTTATCCTAATATATCTGAATAATAGGGCAGCTCCAGATCAAATTAAAAAAATCTGCTTGTTCACTTTTGCATTTCCAACATATGGAATCCTAGTTTTTATATATCTTGGAAAGCAATAATGGTGTATAATATAGTCTGTGTAGTATATTAAACTGTATAAGCCTAAAATTACTAGATAATGATGCCCTTTTTCTATTCCTATATATGGTGCTCTAATTCAATACCTTTTCAGTGCCAATCTCCTGTGCCCATTTATTCTCACTCTTTACCTTGATTACCTTACTTCATCCCTTCTTACTTCTTTTATAAATTTGTGCAATAGACACCTTAGTTGCCTTAAAATTATAACAAAAGTTGGTGAAATCCTCCTCTTTAATGATGAAATATTGCTTATTCTTAGTACGAAGAAAAGCATGTTTCAGATAGTGATATCTAAATTTAATAAATGGGTCTAATTCTCTACCAGGACACAAATCCATTAAGGATCTAATATTACCAGAAATAACTGAGAAACTAGTGTAATGCCATGATTTTCCAAAAACTTAAAATCCTCTAAAGAAAAAAACTCTGTGAGATTATTATTATGCCATAAAGGCGGAAACTTAAAGTATGTGAAATTCCAAAAATCCATTTAATTTTGTTTCAAACTAGGTGTATCATTCTGCTTATCGGACAATGATTCCCTTGCATTCCCAAGTATCCAGTCTCTAAAATTTAGAAAATATCCCGTTGGGGGCCTGTTAATCCCCCTATAAGGTATTGAATAAGACTATACTCACCACCCATAAGCCATTGGTTCTGAGAAGCCATGTAATAACATTGGAAATAGGGGACCAAAAGACCCCCTTCTTCTGCAAGCCAGAGGTATTTCTGTTTGATCTTAACTCTTTTCCTTCCTCATATTAGATCATTTATTAATCTTTCCAAAAGGTTAAAAAAGGAATCCTCGATCCAAAATGGGCATGCCGTTAATATATATAGGATCTGTGGCAGTAAGATCATTTTGACCATCGCAATTCTATCTGCTTGGCTAAGCGTGAGCTTCTGCCAAACTCTTATTTTGTCTTTTACCCTTTCAATTCGTTACGTTTTTTTTTTCACGGATAGGATGCTTCCCCATTCATTTCAATGGGTCCGTCAAAAAATTAGGATGGCCAACCGTTTTTGTTCCGCATCCGTGGTCCGTGTTTACATTCTGTCACAAAAAAATAGAGCATGTCCTATTTTTTTCACGTTTGCGGACAAGGATAGGCATTATTACAATGGATCTGCCATAAAAACAGATCCGCCCCAAAAAAAAACGGTCCGTCATCAGTTTTTTGGGCGGACGCAAAATTTGCAGACGGAACGGACGCGAAACAAACAATGGTCGTGTGCATGAGGCCTTAGTGGAAGAACATTCATTTTATTGAAATCCCAGTTTACTTCAAAACCTGAAATAGCCCCAAACTTATTAATTAATGTCTTAAGATAAAGGTAAAATTCGCCAGCCACTTTCTAAGAAGACCAGCACATCATCTGCGTACATGCTTATTTAGTCATTCCGATCCTTACCGCCAAATCCCCCTATCCTATCGTCAGCTCTAATTTTTCACGCCAGGGGTTCGATGAAAATTGCAAACAAAAGGGGAGAAAGGGGACATCCCTGTCTGGTACCCCTGTGTAATTCAAAGGGGTCTGACTATGATTCATTAATATTTATTCTTGCCGTGGGGTGACTATATAAAAGCTGGACCCATTTAACAAAATTATGACCCAGATTCATCTTGTACATTATATTCCAGAGGTAGTTCCACTCCACCCTGTCAAATCCTTTTGCAGCATCTAATAACAGGATGGAGCGGTCCCCTCCCCTGCCAACCTGAATATGCACCAGGGCTC
Organism: Bufotes viridis; assembly: GCA_033119425.1. Lineage (NCBI taxonomy): Eukaryota > Metazoa > Chordata > Amphibia > Anura > Bufonidae > Bufotes > Bufotes viridis. The sequence goes on from CM065594.1 coordinate 108,433,542, forward strand.
TTCAAATATTAGATTGGGCTTGCCGTTTCGGGATGAATCCTGTTTGATCTGGATGGATTAATTTTTCTATTACCCGCTTAAGTCTATTCACAAGGACTTTGGCGCATATTTTATAATCCATTGTTAATAAGGAGATCGGATATGACCTAATTTCCTGCTCGTCCTTCCCCTTTTTTTAAAATGAGAGTAATAACTGCTTCAGATAAAGATAAAGGTAGTCTACCTACTAAGAAGGATTCATTTAATACTTGGAGTAGAAAAGGAAACACAATCTCCCCATAACGTCAGTAGATTTCAAACGGGAGCCCGTCTGTACCAGGGGTGGAGTTTCGCTGGGTAGATCTCACAGCCTCGAAAAGTTTGTTCAATTAAATCAGTTGATTCAGCGAGGCGTTTTCTTCCACTGTTAACGTGGGCAACTTAACATTATCAAAAAAGAATTCAAAATCGTTCTCATTCTCTATCCAATCAGAATTATATAGAGAAGAGAAATATGCAAGCATTTGCTTACTTTTAGCGAATTCCGACTTAGTTCTCCTGATTTTACCTGCATATATTCCACGCAAGAACGCTTTAAAAGTGTCCCAGACGTGATGAATATGAGTGGAGCTTATATTTATTGCACAGAACTCTTATCTCTTGAATAATATTTTCCTGTTACTTAACAAGATTCATCCAGTGTGGATTTAATCTAAATCTCCTAGTAATCTGAGTATTATCGCCCTCTTTAAGTGTCAATAGAATGGGTGATTGATCAGAAATACTATGAGCTTCATATTTCATCTGATGTATGGTGTTAAAGAATTCAGAACTGGTCAGTGCTATGTCGATCCTTGACATCGCAGCATATGAAGGGCTAAAACAAGAAAATACTCTTTTGTCACCATATAAATATCGCCATATATCTATTAATACAATTTCCTGGCAAACTTTATATGGTAGAGTTGGTCCTCCTAGGTTGGCTGTTCTTGCAAATGAGGCAGAGACTCTGTCCTTTTCTGGGATCATAACATTATTAAAATCCCCCATAACAAGAATCAGGCACCTAGCCCGAGTATTAATGAAATCAGCCAAACATGACATAACATAAAGGGGAAAAAGGTGGAGGTATGTATACGAACACAAGAATGCAGACCACCCCACTCTATCGGCAATACAAATCTACCTTCTTCTTATGGGAGGATCTGTGGATAACACTATTATGGGGATCTGTGGATGGCACTGTTATGGGGGATCTGTGGAGGACACTGTTATGGGGGGATCTGTGGATGACACTTATGGGGGGGATCTGTGGATGGCGCTGTTATGGGGGATCTGTGGATGGCACTGTTATGGGGGATCTGTGGATGACACTGTTGTAGGAAGGGGGATCTGTGGATGACACATACCATATATAGCATCTTATGCTATATGTGTCATCCACAGATCCACCCTATAACAGTGTCATCCACAGATCCTCCTATAACAGTGTCATCCACAGATCCCCTCTCCATAACAGTGTCATCCACAGATCCCCCTCCCCATAACAGTGCCATCCACAGATCCCGCCATAGCAGTGCCATCCACAGATCTCCCCATGTGTCATCCACAGATCCACCCCATGACAGTGTCCCCCGCCGCTCACAGCAGTGTACATTTCTAAACAGTAAAACTTAACCTCCAGTAACCTTAACTTTAAAGCAGCGCTATCCTATTTACTGCCTTACAATCAAGCTCCGGTAACATGCAGTGCAAGCGGTGGCGTAACGTCAATTTATATATATATACATTTATAATGTGGGAGGAGCAGGCGCATCACGTGCATGAGTGAAGTTACGCCTCGCCCGCACTGCCTGCTACCAGAGCTTGATTGTAAGGTAGTAAAGAGGATAGCGCTGCTTTAAAGTTAAGGTTACTGGAGGTTGGTTTTACTGGTTAAGGATTACTGTTTAGAAATGCGTACTGTTGTGATCGACAGGGCCAGCTTAAGAGTACAATGACTGCAGCAGGCCCGCCGCGAGTTTCCTCCAGCCCCTCATTCCTCCCCGCTGATACATCGCTGCGCTGTGCAGCATCGCAGCCGGCACTATATCAGTGTTAGCGATGCAGAAATGGCAGTATTCGTCCCATAAGACGCACTGCCATTCCCCCCCCAGTTTTTGGGGAAAAAAGTGAGTCTTATGGGGAAAAAAATACGGTAAAAGTCCCAAAATAAATTAAAGACCTATACACTTCCACTAATAGAACAGGCCCAATAAATAAATCCCCTTTGCTCCAGAGTCTGAGGCGGCAATCAGGCGAACCCAGGAGAAAGTTAGTCTCTTCCGTCAGTCATATCTGTAGGAACAAAGTTCGTGACTGTAACACAAAATGCAAGCAAGGTCTTTGAAGGTAAAGAAGGGTGCATACCCAAACGTAGAAACCAGCGGAGGACAGGCGCAGATGTCAAATAAGTCCACCACACACCACCAGGGATTCCAGCCAGCTCCCGCTCAGGGATGCGACCCACAACTCATCTGCCTTACTGGACGAACAGGCAAACCCGACTCCCAGCCTGAGCTCCCAACATGAAGCAGGCCTCAGTAGGGAAAAAGGGCTTCTAGGGAGATGCACAGTGGGTAAGGAAGTTATATTATATGCCGTTGGCCATTCATAAAAGGCGATATCCAGGCATAGTACTCACGCATTAGTCGAGGGTCTGTGATCGCTGATTCCTCTGATGGGGTTGAGGCAAGAAATCTGCAGTTCATTCCACCTGGTCTTCAGAGAGAGGAGAGTACACCGAGACACACTAGTGCTGGCGGGACAGCACACATTCAGTCCGGTCCTCCTGAGCGGAGCATCCTCACAGCCCTCACAGTTTTAAAAGCAGAATCAGCCTCAAACGGGGAGAATCATGAGCAGGGACCTCTGCAAAGGGCGTCAGGATCTTTCTGTATGCAGCCGAGACACTACTGCCACCTCTTCATTCGGGCCATGTCCTCTTGCTCAGCCCTGGTGAAGGTGGCGGTTAGCGTGAGGCATGAAGCGCGTGCTTGAGGGGGCGGAGCGGGAGGAATCGTGGCACGTCTATGACTTCACGTCATGCCGCTACGACTTCCCCTTACCAGGAGGAAATTTTTCCATTATACCTTATCTCTCAGAAGGTGTCCTACTGGTTTTGGATCACAATAAGTAATTCAGATAACTTAAATGTGAACTCTGGCCAAGGAGTGAGAGTTTCATTCTCCCTTGATATATATCAGTACATTATGAATGTGATGAAAATATGAGGTATGAAGGTCGAATTTCTTAAAACAGTGTTCCTCAACTCCAATCCTCAGGACCCACCTACCTGTCATGTTTTCAGGATTTCCACAGTATTGAGCAGGTGATCTAATTAGTGTCAATATGTCAGGACTTACCACAGGTATTTATTCTGTGGGATATTCTCAAATCATAACCGGCAGGTGGGCCCTGGAGTTGAGGAACACTGCCTTAAAAGATGCAGAAGGACATAAATCCTTGCAACTCATTCATTCCTGATCTGAGTGTGTCAATGTTTGTCATGAGCTTGTACTCCCAGACTTTCCCTGTCCTTAGATTTGAAATTCAGTTTTAATGTCTGTGATGATGTTGTGGTCATAGCTGCAAAAATGTTTTTGTATAGGCAGATCTTTCCTTCTTTTATCCTGTGACAATGAGAGTTCATTCTTGCTCTAAGCTTTGATCAATATCACCTAGAGACCCCCAGTAGAACATTAGTACATAATTTCAAGTAGACTACATTTGGCATGGGGCAAGTGAAGGTACCTGGGAATGGATCATGTAGTCCTGTTGTGTATTGGGAATCTGTACCTTATTAGTGGTCATTATATATGCAAATGTTCTTGTTGGAGAGGGCAGTAAGCTTCTGACAATGTTTCTGGGATTAAGGGACTGTTTATAGCACATGAGTGGGGGTTCTGGAAATATTGATTTCAAACTGTCATCTTTTTGTAGCATTGTATTTAGTCTCCAAGCAGCCCTTTTCAGAATCTCCAGATTTGGGTTGTAGGTGACTGCTAGAGGAACCCAATTGGTTTTCTTATTTTGTATTGTAGGGGCTCACTTCTTGGTAATCTGGTGACAACTTGGTTTTCCACTGTAATTAGATAGTATCGCTGCTCCTGATGCTGTAGAAGACATGTAAAAGGTGATTCCTCAGTCTCTCAGAAGTCCTGTAGCAAAGGTTCTGTGCATAGCAAGTATTGTAAGTATGAAACGTAGTTGTGAGTGTACTGGCAGTAACACTCCTCAATGGAATCAAAATGTAGAAGCAGTGTTAGAGTGCTTAACCGCCCAAAAGCACTAAATAAATGTGTAAAGCAACCACTAAATAATTGAGCACACTGTGTTTCCAAAATGAAACTTCAACAATGAATCTAGTGAATTAAACTTAATAAAAAGCGCCCTTATAAAAGGATAAAGTACCTCTAGGAACTCATATGATGATTAGATCTCCAGGACTGCAGGTATGGTGCTCTCAGCTGTCTATGGTTGTACTCTTGTAACCCTGATGGGGGATGTTATTCATCTGAAACGTCAGAAGTAATGCATTGCTGCTATCTACGAGGGGTGTTCAATAAGTTATCTACCTGAATATGAAAACAAAATTTAATTTACTACTTTTCAATGTAACCCCCCTTGCCTTCAACACACTTGACTTTATTCTACTTCGCCTCCAGTGATCGGAGGCCCTCAGAAAAGAAGGAGACTTCTTACTGCTGCAGGAACCTTGTTACAGTCTCTTTGATTGCATTCCCTTACAGAAATTTCATCAGCTTCCGAAAGAGAAAGTAATACTTGGGAGCCAGGTCTTGGACTGTAGGTTGGATAAATAAGCTTAATGAAGCCACATTCCCTGATAACAGCTCAAGATTTGCCTTCATTGTTGAAGCATAGGTTTCTCCAGTAATTGTTGTGTGTGGCATGAATTCTATTAATAAATTCTGTTTCCCAAAGAACTGCTGAAAACAAAGTTTCTTAGGAGTTGGTGACCCCTTGTGGTTCCATTGCATGGATTCTTGTTTGGTCTCAGGATCATGGTGGTGGACCCATATGTCATCATCACCTATAATAATTTCAGAATAGAAGTCTCCTGGATTTTCTCTAAGCATGTCTAAATTCTCTTGGCTACATTTCTGGCAACAAGTTTTTCGCTCAGGCATCACGTTTGTGGCACCCACAGGGAACTGACATCATCATCATCATCAAAATATCATGATGGAAACTGAAATGCCTAATTCATGATTTAGTATACTGACCTTGACCCGACTGTCACGTACGGGAACCACACTGCCACATGACCTGGTACAACTGGGTTGATCTATTTCACACACTCAATCTCTCACGCCCCTACACACCGGTCTGAGATTGAACCACCAGCCTTTTAATGCACCCCAACAAGCTGCCACCCTCTATGACATTCAAATTAATACACCAATTAATTATGGACTCATAGAAAACCCCAAAGCGCACGCTCGCAAGCAGGCTCACAGTAGCACAAGCCACACTTATAGCAAATACAGGGTAACACAAACTGCGCTCATACACTTAAAATGGAGGTTACTAAGCTCATTAAGGGCACAAGGCAAAATCATTAAACATGTGCTTTAATGTACTAAGAAGGTACAGTACTTATTTACAAAAAAAAAGACATGCACAAAACAGTTATAAAAATAAAAGGATAAAAACAGAAAAGTTCTTACTACTTAACAAATTGTGTGATAAGAGTCCATTCTGGTTCCAGGGACAGGAGGACGTGGAACACAACCCAATGTTGATTGGGTCCCCAAATTATGTCAATGAAAGGTTCTAAATTCCACATTTTTATTCCCCTTCGGCAGAGTGTGAAGCTGAGAGGAGTCTCCCTCCCATCCTTGGTCCAGTCTTCTGGGAAGGCCTTCATTATGGGTGCATGCTGCACGTCTATCCCTCGGCTGATATATTAATAAAACGTCTTCCCGTTAACACTAATGGATATTCGGGCCCGACATGTTTTAATGACGCATATTTCATTAGTCCGGTCGGTCTGATGCCAAATATACGGGTGTAGAAGTACCAGAATAAGAGTTTCTCATTACGCAGGAATGCTGGCTGTCAGGTCCAGACTGAATGGAATCATACAGACAATCTTACAGAGTGGCATGAAAATATATAGAATCACATGACACAGATTGTCGTGAAAATTTTCATTAGCATAGGATGACTATAGTGGACTTTTAGCTCAGTAGTGTTATGTAGGTTAGTTTTGTATATGCCTCCCTGTGTAAAGTCTGACCAAATTACGGTCTATGCCAAAGATTAGTACCGGGCTACTTATCTCAGTAACACTATGGAGGGAAAAACATAGATCATAGATCACAAAAAATAGCAACACTGCACCTCCAAGTATAATATTATAGCTTTATTAACATGTAAGTAGTACAAAAAGTGTAAAAGACATAGTTTCGCAGCAGTAGATACACCAGAGGAGAACAACCTATATGGAGAGACCACAGGGTCAGCACATAACCGGTAGGGTTAACAGAGTAAAGCATACACTGTATAGGGGGAACAAAACAAAGTGCAACCCCCACACACAAGTCCTTGTCAGAGATAAGAATGAATAAACAGTGATAAATAAAGTAAAAGTGATCGATACCGATATATGCTGGTCCTGTGGTCACCTCCTCCCAACGCCGTTTTGCCAATAAATGGCTTCTTCCGGGGATAAGGAAATGCAGACACAAGCTCCTTCTTAAATACTGTCCTCCTATCATTAAAAACATATAAAGCAACACCTGGAACCAAGTAACAGCAGTTACATCATGGACATGACAGCCAATGATTTATTGGCGTTGCATCACGTGACCGCCGTGCGATCTACATATTGTTAAGGGTACCCCCCACATTGATGGAAACACCATACACTGATATGGATCGGGGTGGGTCAGGAATATGCATGACGCGCTCATCGCATAGTGTTACTGGTGAGAGGAAATGGGTGACGTCATCAGAGATGCGCTGCCCCACGTGGGCGGCGCAGTGGTGAGATGTCCACCGCATCACCAGAAGTGCGCAAATTGTGCTAGTGATGCCGCGGTCACATGACCGCCGCGTCATCAAAGCGAAATATAAACAAATGCAGGGAAGCGTGTCATACATAGCCATAGTAACGCCACTGACAGGTGGCTGTATAGAGATACATAACAGTAAGCCAGCAATATAGATACATCGCATGATGCATCATCGGTGGACAGGCATCTTAGCCAATAGATAGATTCGCTCATATATATATACCAATGGAAAAAAACTAATTACGGTTGTAAAAGAGCGTAATTGGGTCAGGATGGTACCAGGGAAATTCTATAGATCAGCACTCAGGCTCCTGCTCCCATACGTGAAAGCCGCCACCGTTGGTTTGGGGGGGATCTAATGGCTGCTGCCTCTGAGAGCAATGTTCTTAGTGAAAGCTACCAGCGGGTCCTCATTGGCAATGGTGGGGTATAGCACACTGATGCCGGTCTCACTGAACCATGGGGGGCCCCAACATGAAACATTGGTTGGTAAGACTGGAGTCTATGTGAACCGTATATCACCTATTGCACAGAAGTGGATTTCTTGCACAGAAGGGCTATTGCACAGAAGTGGATTTTGTTGTAGTGCCATCCTGCTTCTCACATATAGTGCCTGTTTTAAAAGACCTTTCTCAGAGATTGATCACCCCTGAGAAATCATGTCTGACAGAGGTTCACTGGGTCAAGAGGAGATTTGTACTGGACTGAATAGATGTTGTCCTATTAACAGGGCTGTGTCCATTTTAGAACAGGCTGATTCATTTGTAAGCATTTTCACATGTCTTGGGCGTGGTGGTGGTTTGTGGTCTCAGCAGGCCACAAGTGCATGTTTGAGCTCCACCCACTGGCACTCTCAGGAGATGTCCAAATCTGAAATGTATTCGTATTGGTTAAGGCATGAGGTGGATTGTACCTGCCTATCTGTAATATGATTGGGCGGCCATGTGCCATGAAGGCGGGGTTAGCCCAATAAGAAGTCTATACCATGTTAACGAGACACAGAATTTCTATGGAACTATGGAGACTGTACACGAGTCTTATTTCATCGGTGCTGGCTGCTTCCACTTGCAAGTTCTCTTATATCTAAAAGAGCTAATAGTACTTCACAAGGATTCAACGGTACCAGAAGGGACCAGGTATTCTACTACACAGATATAAAAACATACACAGATAATAAAAGTTATGAGAAAGGTTGTCCATTTCTCACACTGCCCATCTACAATTGATTCCCTACCCCATTTAAACTGCTTAACCTAAACTTACTTGGTAGTAGAAAGGTGCATCATCACCAGTAGAGCAATCATTCTTTCATTGATTTCTTTAGGCTTCTTTTCTTCCTTTGTAAGGAATTTAATCACAGAACGAAACTCCAAATCCCTCACTTTATTTATAGACTCACAATGTACTGCACTTGCCATCCTGTCACTTCCAGTGGTTTCATCAGACTGAACTGGTAATGGTTGTGTTGCATGTACAGACATGTCTCAGCCTACACAGACAAGCTCAGCTCTCTAACACTGACAGAACATGCTGCGGTAGAAAACTTATTGAACAACCCTCGTGTTTTGTGAGTGACGGCATGACAAGTGGGCCATATTGCTGGATTAACTTGCATGCTAGTCGAGCCACGGGCTGGGACTCCTCTGCTTATCCTTTCACACAATACACCACCCCTGCACTCCTGGGGATTCTGATCATCATCATCTAATTGTGTAGAGATACTTTAACCTTTTATAAGGGTGTATTTATTAAGAGTCCTTTGGTAATTAAATTCTCTTTCTTTCATTTAGATAAAAAAATATATATTGCTGTATGTTTTTTTGTTTTTCTTCAGAAGTGTCTAGTTCTATAGAAATGCAGTATATTCTGGTATCTTCCATTTTGTTAAAGTGAAAAATATCTTTGTACCGTGTTAGCCAGTAAACAGACATTAAAGAACCTGATTCCTTAGTGGTTGATACCTTTTATTGGCTAAGGTTACTTTCACACTAGCGTTTTTGCTGGATCAGTCAGGGTTCAGCAAAAACGCTTCCGTTACTAATAATACAACCATCTGCATCCGTTATGAACGGATCCAGTTGTATTATCTTTAACATACCCAAGACTATTGTCTATTGTGTCAGAGAAAACGGATCTGTCCCCACTGACTTGCATTATCGGTCATGACGAATCCGTCATGCTACGGTTTGCTCTCCGGTATGAAACGGAACGGAATGCATTTTGGAGCATTCCGTTCTGTTCAGTTACGTTTTGTCCCCATTGACAATGAATGGGGACAAAACGGAAGCGTTTTTTTCCGGTATTGAGACCCTATGACGAATCTCAATACTGGAAAACATTAACGCTAGTGTGAAAGTGGCTTAACTGAAAATATGATGACAAGATTGCAAGCTTTTGAATTTACTCAGCTCTCTTCCTCAGGTATGTTTTAACATTGTATCTGAAGATTCACGTATCCATGATCTGCTGTAGGTTTCTGGCTTCATTTGTGCCAGAAAACTGGAGTAAATGAAGGTAAATTTCCCACCCTTGCCACACCACCTTTCAGAAATGTGGCGAGGACAGCATAAAAACAGTACTTGTGACTTTTTTCTGAAGTTGCATTTACAAATCTTCGCTAATTCACATAAATTACTGTATCAAAATACGAAGCCTAACCTCGGCTACATGCCACATTTTGATACAGTAATTTATCGGACTAAATAAAGTGACACATGATAGAGGTGAGACGAAGTTAGTCTCACAATATTTCCTCAAACTTTGGAAAGACCTCCGCGGAGGCAATACATTTTACAGTAGGACAGAGCCAATATTATTAACGTAGTTTTTAAAAGAATCGGGTTCGGATACATCAATCCGAAACATATTTGCTCAAGCCTAACTAAAAGGTATCAACCACTAAGGATTATCATTTTTATATGTTACGCACTACTAGTTTCTGAATTGAAGACATGGTAGTGCAGCAAAATTGTCTGAACTTTCTCCAAAAGTGTTGAGATAATCAACTTGACACCACTACAACATGAAGTGTGGATGGGAGAACCCCTGCATTAGAAGGCTTTGTTGCTTGTGTTATTTTTGCCTTGTGTTGATGTTTCCTTTCTGTTTGTTAAGTGTATTATCTTTCCAGAAGTATCTTAGTCGAAGGGAGAGGTCTTTTTCTTGATGTTATTATATTTCTTCTGACTTCATCTGCAGTAATTGAGTTTTGCAAATTGAAACATTTTAATGGTCCATTGAGGATTTCAAGAAGAAACCCTTTTACATTGGCTTGAGAAATGAGGCCATATCACTTAAAGATCAGATAAGAGCCATATGGAGAAACATTTACGGCAAGCAAGCATACCAGAATCGTCACTTATATGGGATGTCACAGAAGGCATTCCTGGTCGAAAAAATACTTGAGATTACAAAGAAGGATAGTTTTATAATCCTACTATCTGAGGTTGGATATTATCATTTAAGCTAAAAGGATCTTTGTGAGTTAAAGTTTTAATAATTTATGAGGGATTGCTTGGAGAGTTATTTTCTGCATTTAGTAAAAGTGATAAAGAACCAAACACCCATCTTGGCAGAAAACAGCAAAGGCTGGAGGAAGAAGACCTGTCAGAAATTAGCTTTATGCCAAAAAGACCTCAACTTGAGGATTTTCTAAAAACATGGGCTTTGTCACTGACTTCTTTACCTATGAAACAACCAAGTCCGTGGTGGTTAAAAGCTGGACAATAGGAGTCATCAACAGGGCAGTACAGCTTCTCATTATAACCTATTTTGTGTGGTGAGTAGATCTGGTCATTTTTTTTTTGTACGTTACTGGAGTCATGGACAAAGTTGTCTTTGGTATTTTAAGATTTGGGACAATAGATTTTATCTCTAGATATTGACATACATTTGTATGGTGTTTTCGTTTTGACTTTTTTTTAAGCCAGGACATAGGTTAATTTATATTTTGCGCATGCATATGTTTGAATTTCTAAGTTTTTGTTGTAACGAAAAAACAGGAAGCAATAATGCTAAGGATAGTGGAAAACTTGGTTTTGCAGAGGTAATTTAACAAAGTATTGTAATTATTCAGGGGTTATATCTGTAGGACTGTGGCAATAAATACAACATTTTTACAGAACACTATGAATATATAAGAACTCAGAGCTGTGTGATGGGACAGATAGTATTTACAATGGTACAGTGGCTCTACTTTCAACTTGATGGAAAAAAGAACTAATGTAAGTCTTACTGTGTTTCAGATATAAGAAGCTCTCTATAAGCATATCCCTATAAAGTCTGTATAGTTTAGGGCACTTAAAAGTCAACCCAATGTCCCTCAATGTCCCTGTTGTGTCCTTTACTATCTGCATGTTTCCTTTTCATCAGAGGAGATCTGAGAATTAGAAAAAAGTAATCACGGTGGTACAGATAAAAAAGACTATCAGTGGCTAAGGGAACTGTGTGAGGTGCTCTTCATGGCTTAGTAAGGGGAAAGCAGGGACATTCAGGGGACAGGTTCCTGTTGGGTTCACCATTTTTTGGGCAAGTGCTCTAAACCACCTTATGGACTTTATAGGAATATGTTCAAGGGATGTGTAGGAAAAGCTTATGTCTGAAACATGGTAGAACATACATTATTACCAGTTTTTATCCAGAAGACATTGGAGCCACTGTACCTTTGTCAATACTATTAGTAAGTGATATATTAACTATTTTATTTGACAAAATAATAAGTAAAATAAAATACGTGAGCTCTTATATACCTTCACCTGAATATTTATGGACCTTGTACACTGAGTGTCTTAGGCACTACGGACCTGTAGGCAGTCTGCGTGCAGCTATATGGTGCTCTTTACATTATTATGCCGACATACTCCTTTAGAAGCAGAGAATACCTTTTCCCTATGGTGCTATACATAGCATGTCACTCTTTTATTTAAGATTTACATTCATCAGAAAGAAAAATCCTGTAAGAAATAGCATTACGGAGGTGTAGGGATCCCAAAGTTGGTCTATGGGTACTTATTATAGTGCTGTATATCTGTGAGGTTTTACTGAACCTCAATATGGTCATAGATATAAGTAATAACTATTTAGTTGTATTTATAGCATGCTTGAATGGTTAAAATGAAAAAGAGGGAATCCTGTGCAGTTAAAGCTGAGTAAATTGAATTGCTGTCATTCCATCAGCCCAATGGGATTGGCTCAACAAAAAGTCATTGTGAACACAAAGGTGAGATTTCAGGTAGACATTCTCTATGTAACGCAATGGATGTACAAATCAAAGGGTGACTGTGAATGACCTGACATCTAACTGGGGTTTTCTAATTAGGTTTCCACATTCTAGTGTCAGGCTGATAGTGTATATATGTAAAGGTGTATAAAGTCCCAAGAGATCCCGAGAATACAGCCTTGGGGCTCATGCACATGAACATGTTTTCTTTCCTTGTCCATTCCGTTTTTTTGCGGACTGTATGCGGAACCATTTATTTCAATGGGCCCGCAAAAAAACGGAAGTTACTACGTGTGCATTCCATTTCTATGTGTCCGTATTTCCGCTCCACAAAAAAATAGAACATATCCTATTATTGTCCGCATTACGGACAAGGATAGTACTGTTCTATTATGTGCCAGCTTTTCCGTTCCACAAAATGCACACAGACATCATCTGTATTTTTTGCGGTCCGCAAAATACATATGGTCGTGTGCATGAGCCCTTAAGGGTGGTATTACGCTGCCTAACCTTCAGGTAGTGCGAGCGCTGATGAATGATAATCGTCCATTGGCGCTCGTTTGGGCCGGCCTGATTACACAGGCTGATGCAAACATTCAATGAGAGAGAAATGATTGCTACAGCAGTAGTTCCTCCTTCATTCTCTTCTATAGATGATCGGCAGCACAGGCCTAATTACACTGGAGATGTGCTGCTAATGCGTTGACCGATTAAGGAGCGTTCGCTTGATTATATGTGCCAGTCATCATGAATGAGCGTCCATATTCCCGATAATTGCCCCGAAATCGTGAAGTCTAATAGGGCCCTAATGTATGAGGAACTGAAAGCTTTATTTAGTGAACACTAACTTAAAAACTAATACAGTAATAATTAAAAAATGTATGTGATTTCTTGGGTTCCCTTTGTGTAATATTACATTATACTCTTTTTCTGTACTTTACTCGCTGAGAACAAAAGGATTGGGCATGATGCAATTCAATATGCCCCACTTTTATGTCCTGCAACATGTGCCATCGGGGGGAGATTCAGTATGTGGCCACAGTGGGTTCAGCTGACATTAATTTGCAAGGAAACCTTTGCTACAATAAGAGCAGGAAAGAGTACTAAAATGATCCAGGAAATCACAAAACATCACAGAGGAAACAGACTTCAGACCACTGTAGCTGCAGCAAAGGTCAGGGTTATTGATGACACAAAAAAGCAGATTGTCATGAAACTTCTATTAATGAAGCTCAATGTCTACAGTATTACATTGTAAAAAAAATCACTTTCACAGTAAAACATACCGGTGATAGTGGAATGCAGTAGAGACCTTTTGCTTTCTCAGAACTTGGACAACTAACCATAATTAAATTGTGAATTCTGTTGAGGAAGGGTGAAGATATGGGAGTTATATGTCTATGGGAGTTATAAAAACACAAGAACGAGCTGAGACATTTTTTGCAGGGTTAGGTAACCAATAAAACAAATATAAAGCTATAAGACCCCTTGTTATAAACAGAGTTGTATAAATACCCATTACCTGGGATGACAGTGGACCTATTTAAAAATAGATTTTGTGAGCCGGACTGTAAACCATGAATCTCCTTTCCCTCTTAAAATCAAGATGGTGAAAGAGAAAAATACTTTTTTCAACATGTACATAATATCTAAAATTATGTCCTATGTAGATACCATATCTCATTCTAGACCAGGTCAAATCAAGTAAAACTACATGCCTTCTCCCCCAGTTTTTTATCTGAAATTCCAAGGAGAAAATATTATTGCAAGATCCCATTGGTGAATTACAGAATGGGCAGTTTCTGTTTGTTTCCTCTCTATATACAGCTGTTCTTTGCAAGTCCTCTTTCCGTATATAAGAACTTGTTAAGTCCCACCTCATTTCATTTGCTGCACCGAGGCTCATTAGATGTTAGTGTTATGATTTATAAGTATGGCTTTTATGGCTTTATCTTTACTTAATCAAGTTTAAGGAGGACCAGATACAGCTATGTATCCTGATGTACATGATTTGTCTATCAAATGGTACAGGTACCTTGCGCTGGGGAAACAGACTGAATGTTTTCATGAATGTCTGTTTGTGATCATTTGTTCTGTACACATTACCCCAGAAAGAGGGCTCCACAGCCCTGTCATTGGTGGTTAGAATAACATGTGGAAGAAATACAAGGGACATTCAGGGGATACTTGTTCTAACAAGACAGGATATTGCTCTGAGTTCCTCTTATTGTGGACCTTGTCCATGGTACTGCTTTTAGAGCAGAGGTCAAAAGCTCAAGACCTTCATTGCTGACTAAATGGAAAATGATTGACTAGCTAGAATTTAGACTCTTAACATTATCATCTCTCATTTTGAAGAAACTCTCTGATAAGTGGTGGATATATTTATCATATAGTTTAGGTACTTCAGCTCCTGAGAAGGTATCAGATGAGATTTCTCTTTATTCCAAAGGAACTCAGGATCTTAAAGAAGCTTGATGGTTGTCTATAAACGAGACTGAAGAAGCTCTGCAAATTATGTTTATTTCAGTCAGTTCTCTAAATTAGGGAATGCATTAACTCCCCTCATACCAGTGGCAAACTTACCATGGGGCCAGACCATGCCACTGCTATGTGACCTGTGGTAAGGTGGTAGGGGGCCAGTGGTGGACGTCTGCTTTGGACATAAATTTAAATCATTATCCTTTAGCAACTACTAAGGGAGCTCAGTACAGAGAGAGTTTACAGCTTCCATTGAGCTAAGTGGAAGTTGTGTAAATTTCTATTTACTAAGCTCCCCCTAGTGGTGGCACATGGCAAATTTAGCAAGTACTAGTAAAGCCCATATCTTTGTGAAGAAATAAATTACCTCTGAATTTAGTGGTATATCCACTCTTGTGAGATTTTGGCATGCATTGGTAATAAATACACATGCACACTTTGAGGACGGCAGGAACAGTCGCCTCCAAAGAGATTCCAACCATTGACAGAATATACTGAAAGACTGGTAGTCTTCTAGAAGTTTAAACCAAGTATCCCAAGGAAGTGTAAATGTTAACATAAATAAGACTATTCTCACGCCACTGTCCTAGGCTCTGTTCCAAGCTTAGGTGAGCAGTTCCTTCCAATGACAGGCAGAATTGGTACAGAGAGGAGGTGCTATCAGTGACTGACAGCTATCTCTTATGCACACATACACACAATACTATCAATCACTAATAACCCCTCCTTCCTGTACCAATTATGTTCACAGAAGGTAGAAATGTATAAATTACAGGTTTTACTGAATCTTTTCCCATGTTCTCAACTTTTCCTACTGTATAGCAAGATTCTTTCAGATTGCATTACATTTTGTGGTGGCAGGTCCTCTTTAAGCAAGTTGAAGATAAAATGATCTCCAAAAAACATAAAGTTGAAGATAACACATTCACTTTGTATTTTAGCAAAAACAGTTTTTTTTATTTTCATCTTTTATATTTTCAAAATAACAAAAAAAGGAAAAGTCGAAACAAAAGTTTGAGCATCCTGCATGGTTAGTACCCAGTAGCACCATCTGGCAAGTATCACAGCTTGTAAACACTTTTTGTAGCCAGCTACGAGTCTTTCAATTCCCATTTGAGGTGTTTTGATCCATTCTTCCTTACAAAAGTCTACCAGTTCTGTGAGATTTTATCTTGCATGCACTACTCTTTCGAGGTTAATCCACAGATTTTCAATGATGTTCAGATCAGGGGACTGTGAGGGCCATGGTAAAACCTTCAGCTTGCGCCTTTTGAGGTAGTCTATTGTGGATTTTGAGGTGTGTTTAGGATCATTATCCATTTGTAGAAGCCATCCTGTTTTCAGCTTCAGCTTTTTGTAGAGTTCTTTCCTCTACCCATGAAATGTTCACCGAGCCATTGGCTGCAACACAGCCACAAAGCATGATTGATCTACCCCATGCCTAATGGTTGGAGCGGTGTTCTTATCTTGAAATTCTGTGTCTCTTTTTCTCCAAGCATACCTTTGCTCATTGTGGCCAAAGAGTCCTATTTTAACCTTATAGGTCGACTTGTTTCCAAAATGCATCAGGCTTGTTCAGATGTTCTTTTGCAAACTTCTGACGCTGAATTTTGTGGTGAGGATGCAGGAGATGACTCTTCCATGTAGGTGCAGGTGTCAGTGAACAGTAGAACCATGTACTACAACTCCAGATTCTGCTAAATCTTACTGAAGGTCTTTTACAGTCAAGAGAAAGTTCTGATTTGCCTTTCTACCAATCAAACACTGACATTTGTCTTAGTCTTACATACCTTGTCTTGACCTCCACTGTTTTTGTTAACTGCCATTTCTTAGGCTACTTTCACATCTGCGCTTTTAATTTCCAATATTGAGATCCGTCATAGGATCTCAATACTAGAGGAAAGAGCTTCAGTTTTATTTAAAGCTTCTGTTTTGTCCCCCTTCATTGTCAATGGGGACAAAACTGACCTGAACAGAATGCACCAGAAGGCATTACGTTCCATTTGGTTGTGTTCCTATGTCGAAACAAAGAAACGCTGCAAGCAGCATTTTTGAGTACGTCATGGGATGCAGAGCAAGACGGATCTGGCATGAAACACACTGTAAGTCAATGGTGCCGGATCCATTTTCTCGGACACAAAAGAAAACAGATCCAGCACCCATTGACTTACCATGGTTTTAGTGCGGATCCGTCATGACTTTTTAGAGATAATACAACTCTATCCGTTCAAAAAGGATGCAGCCGGTTATATTATCCTAACAAAAGCATTTTTGCTGATCCATGACGGTAAAAATCCCAACACCAAAAGTGGTGCTACTAGGTACTACCAATGCAGGGTGCCCAAATTATTCCTTTGGGCTCTTTTCCTTTTTTGTTATTTTGAAAATGTAAAAGATAACAATAAAAAAAATGTTTTTGCTTAAAATACAAAGGGAATGTGTCATCTTTAACTTTATACCTTTTGGAGATCATTTCATCTTCAACTTGCTAAACTGTACAGTGTTCACAGTAGCGGTAATTTTGACTAGGGGTGCCCAAACGTTTGCATGCTACTGTATATCAAATGACGTCTCCTCTGATTTTCTCTTTCCTCATCTTCTCCATTTGAACCATACTACCATGATGACTTCTTTCAGCCATGCCACGTCTTTGCAGAGTTTGCCAGACAGACATCTTAGTTTCCTACATTTCCATCATCCTCCCCACCTTCTCAATACCTCATCTCTTTGCTACCCCCAATACTGTTCCCACTGTGCTCCCAATACTATACTGCAGAAATAGATAGTTCCCCTGAAAATAATAGTACCACACAGATAGTCCCTCCTTCAAAAATTATTGGCAAACAGTGCGCTCAATAATAATTTAATTGTGCCCAGCAAATAGTTCCCTTGACAGTAATAGTGTTGTAAACATAGTATCCCCAAAAAATATTGTGCTAAGCTAATAATTTGCGAGAGTGCCCTCCCACAGTAATAGTGCTCCCAAAAGTCCTACTAATAGTAATAATTCTCTCAGAGTGCTCATACCCCCATAGTGCCCATACTAGTAATCATGTTCCCTAGCAGTACTAAAGTTCACCATAATGCCCCCAGTAGTAATTATTCACCCTATAGTTCCCCCAGTAGAAGTAGAGCCCACCATCGTTCCTCAGTAGGATTACAGCCCCATAGTGTCCGCCAGTAGTACATTTTCCCCCTTATAGTGCCCCCAGTAGTACTAATGCCCCCTATATTGACCCACTAGTAATAAAGCCCATCACAGTCCCCCGAGTAGTATTAAATGCCCCTTGTAGTGCCCCCAGTAGTATTAATGCCGGCTATAGTGCCCGACTATTAATAAAGCCCATAACAGTGCTCCAAGTAGTATTAAAGTCCCCACTTTGCGCACTAGTAGTAAATATGCCACATTATAATTCCTACCATCGTGTACCTAGTAGTAATAGTCTCCATAGTATGCCCCAGAAGTACTAATGTCCCCCTATAGTGCCCACTATAAAACAGGCCACCACCAAACTCTCTCCTAGTTGAAAAAATGCCACCTGGTGCACACAGTAGTATTAATACTCCTTACCGTGCCTCCAGTAGTAGTAAAGCCCACATAATGTAATAAAAATGCTCCTTTATAGTGCCACCTGTAGTACTAATGTACCCTTGGTGCTTCCCAGTTATAATAATGATTGTCCTCTATGATGCCCAAATAGTGCTGCCCCAGTAGTGCTGCCCCAGTTCTAATAATAACTCCGCCCACACTACCCCAATAGTGCAACCCCAGTTTAATAATGATCCCCCATAGTGCCCCAATAGCACTACCCAAGTTATAATAATGATGCCCCCTACACTGCCACAATAGTGCAGCCCCAGTTATAACAATGACCCCCCATAGTACCCTAGCAGTGCTGCTCTAGTTATTTTAATGCCCTTGACAGTGCCCCAGTTATAATGGTGTCCCCCAGTTATAAAAATGACTCCCCCCATAGTATCCTAATAGTGCTGCTAACAAATAAAAAAAAAATACTTACCTCAATGCCGCTGTCAGCAATGCGGTGCAAGACAAAATCACCTGTGCTGCTTGCAGCCTGGCCCAGGTGGCGTGATGATTATGATGTCATTGCGTGACTGTGCCAGTCTCTGACAAACTACAGGGACTAGGCAGAGTATTCAAGTGTATACCTTCAGACCCTAGTAACCAGCAATGAAACACTGCTGGCTGCTAGGGCAGCCCCAGTGTGCCCTCTCACCCTGCAGCACGTACCCCTTGCTGTACACGTACTGCATGTATGATGAGAGAAACAGTCCACAGAAGGAAAACATGTCTTGTTCATTGTGCCAGCAAGTTTTAAAAAATTACGTCAATTAGTCATTAGGTATTTTCTTTATTATTCTGTCCAATAGACAAGAGAGGATTGTGACTAGGGATGAGGGAATCGACTTTGGATGAAACATCCGAAGTCAATTTGCATAAAACGTTGTTAGAATACTGTACTGAGCGAGTGAGCCGTACAGTGTAAGAATGTATTGGCTCCAATGAGCCGAAGTTATTACATTGCGAAGACTTCGGGTAATAACTTTAGAAATTAATTTCTACTGTAAAAAAACTTCTACCGAACTCGGTTTCGGTTCCAAGTGGTATAAGGGGTGTGTGTGTGTGTGTGGGGGGGGGGGGGGGGGGGGGGGTTAGTCTGCCACCTTTCATTAAAGCTACTTCAGCTTACTAAGTTTTACAATTTCAGTGTAACAGTATGCATATCTTATTTGTACCTGATGAAGACTCTGTTTCAAGGAAATGATATGCAGAGGATTAGGCGTCAATGAAAACCCCTCTGTATTCAAGCAATCATCTGATATGTTATTGAAAACTATAGGGGCAGCGGCTGTGCAGGCACCAAGGCTTGCAGCTCTCCAGCTATGTAGTTTACTCTGCATTGTTTAGATCTCTAGTACAAGGATGCAAGATGAGCACATATTTGTGATATTACTACATTCAGATGAGCACCCTTGTGTTATGTCTCCCCTTTTTTCTGTGGACTGGGCATTTCAGAGTGCTGATATACTCATATTTACATCAGTGATATGTTTTTTGGATGCCATATTGATCTCTTCACTTCTGGTTTCAGTTGGGTTTTTCTTCATGAAAAAGCTTATCAGATTCGGGACTCTTCAATTGAATCATCGGTTATGACAAAAGTGAAGGGTGTTGGACGCTACAGTAACCGAGTTATGGATGTCGCAGACTATGTAATCCCCCAACAGGTAAGCCTCAAACTCTTCTCCCATTTTAATCTGTATTACAGTCAAATGCCACTTTGAACACATAAAGATAAAGTCTGATTAATTTCTATTCTAACGGAGGGTCAAAAATAAAAGGTGAATTCTGATTCATTATCTATTTTTTATGAGACATTGATAAATGAGTTGCTTTATTTCCCATAATGCACCACACTACTAGGCTAAAGGATAAGAGATGGTACATATTTTTTGTATGTTTTTGTATTGGCCAAAACCTGAAGTGGACTCTAAAGAAAGAAGAAATATCCAATTGGATCTGGTCCCAATTTATACTTAAGGTAAAAAAATTCAAGCAGCAACTGTGCCCCAAACTTCACAGCAGACCTCCCAAGTGTCCATCTTTTGACGTATCTTTTTGATCTGAGGTATAGTTTTGCGTTATTACATTTGCAGTATTGATCCAGAAGTTTTTGATGCTTATTGGATTTTACAAATTTTCATAAATTTTTTATGAATTTTTGCTTTTTCCCTCTTCCGTCCCCAAGCTCTTGCATGCATTGACAACAATAGTAAATCATGTGAGTGGCACTCACATACATAGCTACGGGTAAACGCACATTTGACGGCATTCACAAATAACTAGTTTAAAAACACACCGCACTATCACATGCTTTTTCATATATTATAATTTTTTTTTTTTTAAAGTGGCTTGTTGGCGGACCAAGAGTCCAAAAATTATGCCTTGAAAGGGTCAGAATGCCTGCCCATACAACATGGACAGGTGTTAATTGTCAGAAGAAAAAGTAGCTTATTGAGCCTAGAAAAATGCCCATTTGACAGGGGCGGAGCTTGGCAGCGGAGCAGGGGCTGAGTGGAAGCGAGATTCAAAAGCTCTGTTTTTGCAAAATGGGCAAAGCCAGTAGAGATAAGTCCAGAGACACCTCAGGACTTCAGAGGACCAATTCTAATCATGGAGAGATGGATAAATTTGTCAAGAAAGGATCCCTGGCTGCGAGGACGGGAACTAAGATGGCGCCAGGCAGAGAATCCCCGCAGCAAACAGAAGAAACAGAATATTCAGCAGACTCAGACAGGGGCCACGGCAGCGACGCAGAATCACACCACACGTTTGAAAACCTCCCGGTGGTCAGAGCCTTCATAAGAGAGGTCTTAGGGGAAGCATTAGCCCCCCTGAAACAGGACCTTGAGGATAAGGATAACCAGGGGCGAAGGAACAATTTACGCATTAAAGGCCTCCCTGAGTCCATATTACCAGACTCCATTATGGCGTCGGTGCAGGAACTATTTACCACACTACTAGGCCCCAAAGCGCCAGACGACCTAACCATGGACCGAGCCCATAGAGCCTTACGCCCGCCACCTAAACCACAGGAGCCACCTAGAGATGTTATATGTAGAATGGTCAGCTTCCAGACCAAAGAGAAATTATTGAAAGTAGCTAGAGATAATCAGCCTATTACCTTTTCTGGGACTACTAACTTTCTATACCAAGATTTATCATCCATGACCCTGCAAAAACGCAGAGCTATGAAACCTCTCTTGGAAGTACTGAGACATAAAGCCATAACATATCGCTGGCTTCACCCTTTTGGACTGCTGATCAATGCCCCAGGACGCAAAATGGTGGTCCGGTCCCCAGCTGATTTACCACAAGTCTACAATATTCTGGAAATTGCCGTATTGGACATTCTGGACTGGAACAATGTGAAAAACCTCACAGATTTGCCGGCTATACCTGCGATTCCCGCCTGGACACCGAGTACCACCTCAAAGTCGCAGCGCTAGAAAAGGAACTGGAGAGGATGACCCCATGGAGACTACATATTAATCCTGAGTGATATGTTCCTACTGTTTCTTAGTTATCTATCTTTGTGTTTTATAACTCCATCTCTGCCTGTCTTTTATTTTCTCTTCAATACTGCATATATAAGAAGAGGCCTCTCAAGAGCCATGTAGTCCAAGAGTGGCCCTTATAGGGCCATTATATGTGATTGGATTACACTAATAGATTTACTGCACTTTTGTCATAATATGTTAAATGAAGATACCAAGCTCTTTGGCCCTAGAGAGATGTGAGAATTACATACTGATCCTGAGTGGTATGTTTATATTGCTTCTTAGTTATCTATCTTTCTGTTTTATAACTTCATCTCTGCCTATCTTATTTTCTCTTTCATACTACATATACGAGAAGAGGCCTTTCAAGAGCCCTGTATTCCAAGAGTGACCCTTATAGGGCGATTATATGTGATCGGATTACACCATTATTGTACTTTTGGCATAATATGTTAAATGACGATACCAAGCACTTTGGCCCCTGAGAGAGATGTGAGAATTATACCCCATTTTGTATCTATATGCTCGCTTTCCACTGGTTGTGTCCTACTTTTGTACAAACTCGACCCCCCAATAACTCCCTCTTTTGCCATAGACAACAGAGAGGCTATGCTTTTTCTCTTATACAGATTTTCAATTTTATCTGTTACCCTGTTCGACACCCTAAATAATTTGTTTTTCAGCTCCCTTTATTCTCTCCTTACTTACCCGGTTGCTTCCCAATTTTGCAGAGATTCTAAGCGGTTCCTCAGGTTTTGTTCTGGTCTCCCATGGCTGCTATAAACGTATGTTCCTTCAACGTAAGAGGGCTAAATGCAGACATAAGTAAAAAAAAAAACAATTCCATTAATTGGTCTAGTCCAGTGATGGGCAACGTGCGGCTCTCCAGCTGTTGCTAAACTACAACTCCCACCATGCCCTGCAGTAGGCTGATAGCTATAGACAGGCTTTGCATGCTGGGAGTTGTAGTTCTGCAACAGCTGGAGAGCCGCACGTTGCCCATCACTGGTCTAGTCGATTCCCAGGGAGGTCTGAGAAGGGTTTGGGAATCTCTTGAATATACCCTACCAAACTTGAACAGAAAAATCCTGATCCAAGAACCTACTAAGAAAATTACCAACTTGTACGCTTCTTTGATTTCCCAGGCCAGGCCGGCAGCCCTTGACTATGTTAAAAAATGGGAGGATGACCTACAGATACCACACTAAGAAAATGCTCTACAAAGATGTCTCACTTTGACCCCAAAAATCTCAACATGTGTCAGATTGCAAGAGAATTATTAGAGGTCCTGACCCTATGGTACTACACTCCTGTACATCTACACAAGATGTATCCAGAAGTTAGTCAACTGTGTTGGATAAGTGAGACGGAGATAGGCTCTTATTTACGTATTTGGTGGAGTTGCCAAGCTATTCACCTCTTTTGGGAAGAGATATGTCGGGTCTTCTCCCAGGTCTGCAAGGTCACTATCAACCCTATGCCACACCTATGCCTGTTAAAGAGCTTCTGTCACCCCCCAAAAGTAATTTTTTATTTTTGGCCTTATTAAAACCCTTATTGTGCCATTATTCAATATATAGTGCTTTTACCTTTTTCTGTGGCTTAGTTTCTTTAAAAATCGCACTTTTAGAATATGTTAATTACTTCGCTACCAGCAAGTTGGGCGGTTACTGGCTGCTAGCCGCCACACCCTTTTTTTTAAAAACGCCCCCTCCTCCAGTTGATTGACAGGGCCAGCGAGCGCTCTCCTCCTCTGGCTGGCCCTGTCTGCATTTCAAATCCAGCGCCTGCGCCTTACGTGTCTTCATTTGGCGCAGGCGCTCTGAGAGAAGGACGCTCGCTTCATCAGCACTTCCACAGTGCACCTGCGCCGACGATGTCTTCTCTTCCGTGTGCAAAGGTGACGTCATCGGCGCAGGCGCACTGTGGAAGTGCTGATGAAGTGAGCGTCCTTCTCTCAGAGCGCCTGCGGCGAATGAAGACACGTAAGGCGCAGGCGCGGGATTTGAAATGCAGACAGGGCCAGCCAGAGGAGGTGAGTACTCGCTGGCCCTGTCAATCAACCGGAGGAGGGGGCGTTTTTTTTAAAAGAGGATGCGGCGGCTACCAGCAAGTAACTGCCCTTCTTGCTGGTAGCGAAGTAATTAACATATTCTAAAAGTGCGATTTTTAAAGAAACTAAGCCACAGAAAAAGGTAAGAGCACTATATATTGAATAATCGCACAATAAGGATTTTAATAAGCCCAAAATGAAAAATGACTTTTGGGGGGTGACAGAAGCCCTTTAGGTCTAACTGACCAAATCAAGTGCCCAGCCCATACCAAAAGTCTGCTAACACAGCTTCTGGCAGTAGCTAGAATTCTCATTGCATCACACCGGAGAAAAAAATCTTTCTCCCCCACTGGTCATTTGGTTAGGAAAATGTGATGACATCTATAGGATGGAGTAAATCGCAGGATGGGAGACCAGACGAACAGCCAAATTTAAAAATATATGGAGCTCATGGAGTAAGTACTGTGGTTTCTCTTCTTGAAAGGATTATGTTTTAACAATGAAAGAAGCCTTCTCTGCACCTTTGGGTTCACCATCCCACCCCCCTACCCCACCTAAATATCCCCCCCCCGTTCCCTTCCCCACTCTGTATATGTTTATATATGTTTGATTTTTATATTTTATAGTTTAATTTAACCTTGTATGTTAAAACAGCACGGGACTGATTGTTTTCCTGATTTAGTGATGTATTGTCACACTTAAGTGCTTCCAATAAAAAAAATTTAAAATGAGAAAAATGCCCTTTTAATTGGGAGTAGCAGCACTGCAGTGTGGATGTGGAAAGGGTAGGGTATTAGAGGCACGTGGCCACAATAGTAGGGGCAGCAGAAACTGCATAGCATAAAACATACAAGGCAGTAGTGGTGGTAGTGGCAGATGGGTAGCGTTAATATGGGTGGCAGTAGGGAGCAGCAGTCAAGGCGGTGGTGGCAGCAGCAGCCATATGGTATATATTGGCAGGCAAGCAGCAGCATGATGGAGGCAGCAGCAGCAGCCTTATGGAAGATGATAGTAGGCAGGCAGCAGCAGTGGCATAAAGGCAGCAGTGGCATGATGGAGGCAACAGCAGCAGCCATACAGAACATGATGGTCGACAGGCAGCAACAGTGGCATGATGGAGGCAGCAGCATGATGGAGGCAGGGTGGCAGGCAAGCAGACAGCAACAGTGTCAAGATGGGGCACCGTCAGCAAGACCAGGTCTATTCATCGACCTCAGCCGGAAGACAAAAGTGATCTTTGGACACTGGCTGAAGACAACTTGGTCTGTTTGGATGTCTCCACCCCCTCCGAGATGACACTGGAGGCTGGGCTAGAAAGAGGAAAGCGAGTGTGCTGTGCCAGTTCGGCTACTGTTCCAGTCTACCTGCCCAGAAATCCATGGGGTCAGAGAACAGGGTATGCGCCAGAGACTGGCCAGAGTGTTGGTAGGCCTGAACCTCGGCATTAAGGAGGGAGCTGTTGGCTTGCTGATAGTCCTCACCCTGGCACAGCATGTGGAAAAACTGCTGCATCACGTTGAGGAGACCGTACTGTCTGCTTCTGCTGCTACTGCAGTTCCTACTGTTTGTGGTGGCAGGAGGTGGGTGCTTGATGTCAATGATACACCTGTCACTGCATAAGCAAGCAAGCATACAGCTCGCCATTCTGGCCAGTATGCCTAGCCGGGGCCATCGTCCTCTGGCTCCTCCACCTCCTCCTCTGGCAGTGGCAGCTCCTTATCTTCATCCTCCTCCATGGCAGTTTCTACTTGTAGGTCCCCAACAGCTACAGGGTAGACAGCAAGATGCATAGATGCATTAGCTGTTCTTCTTGCTCTGCCATCCCTTGCTGCATGAGCATCACTGTCTGTTGCAAGATAAATATGAGGGGATGACATTGCTTATGCCACAGTTGTCCCTGCAAACTTTGTGGCCTCTTCGAAGGTCTTCATCACCGGATGATCTCGGATGAACTACTACTGCCTAACCTCGAAGTAAAACATGCTCCATGCTGCTGAGGCGGACTAGTGCATGACAAAATCATTCATCGTTTTCCGCTGCTCATACAGATGCTTGACGAGGTGTAATGACACGCAGTTCTGATGTTACAAGTCCAGAAGAGCATTCCTCGTCATGTAACAATAGATGAAATGCAAGGACAGTCTCCTGGACATTAATAGCATCAAGCGCAAGCCAGTGTACTAACAGTATTTAAAAAGCATTGCAGGAATAGGTTGATGATGTGTGCAATGCAGGGAGCATGTTTTTTTCCCCCCAGGTTCAGGACAGCCACAATGTTGTGCCCATTGTCGCTGACCATCTTGTCTAATTGGAGTCAGCAGGGTGACAGCCCTTGGGATGTTTGCTGCCACTTCTATCAGACTGTGGGATATCATGGTGGGTTCTTTGCCCCCCCCCCTCCCCTTCCATTCTCTGCATTTGCCCTGACTGCCACTGTCCCTGCTCCCAATGCCATTACAGTGGTGATGGGTGCCACTACTACCACCAACATAGCTATTCCTGGGGTCAGCAGCCTCCTACTGAACCTTCTCCTCAGGGCAATACAAATGCTGACTGCTCTCACACAAGTCGTCAACAGGGAAACGCTCTTGACTATCTGCCATAGGGCTTGGTAGGGTTTTCTTGTCACTTCTTAGGAAAAAAGGAAGGCATCCCACTAGGAAGTGGCAGTGAAGACTGAGAGGACTTTACTAAAAGCCTTCTTTGGGGCTGCAAGGAGGAGGAAAAGGAGGAACACTGTGACCCCTGGCTCCCCGGCATGGTGTCAGACTCCAAAGTCACCTCCACGTCATCCTGCTGTGACTGAGAGGAGGACTGAGCTATCCAATCCACAACCTCACCATCTTTCTTCTCAACGATAATTTTTTCTTGCAACACAGCAAGGGTTAACAGCAAAATGGATTCTGGAGACAGATTTCGCTAGAATGGTTTTTAGGCACCATTTTGTATTTGAAGAGACCCTGATGTACCCCTACTGTGGAAACCCTCAAAAAGTGACCCCATTTTGGAAACTACACCTGTTAAAGAATATATTAAGGGGGGTACTGAGCACTTTGATCCCTTAAGCGTTTTACGGAATTTGGAAACACTTGGCTGTAAAAATAAAAAGTTTCATTTCTTCCAATAAAATTTTGCTTTAGCCCCAAATTTTTCATTTTCACAAGGTGTAACAGAAGAAAAAGCACCCCATAATTTGTTACTCATTTTCTCCTGAATGCGGCAACACCCCGTATGTGGTGGTGAACTGCTGTGAGAGCACATGGCAGGACTCAGAAAGGAAGGAGCGCCATATGGCTCTTGCAGAGCAGATTTTGATCGATAGGTTTATGGGTGCCATTGGTTTTTATTTTTTAAGTGATTGTCTTATCTGCGGGCTCATTGTTTGCAGGATGAGGTGACAGTTTGATTGGTACCATTTTGGGTACATAAGACTTTTTGATCGCTTAGTATTAAACTTTTTGTGAGGCAAGGTAAAAAAAATTGCTGTTTTGGCATAGTTCTTTTAAAAAAATTTTTTTACAGCATTCACAGCATGTCTATCATTTTTATTTTTGTTAGGTTTTACACAGTGAAATCATTTTTGAATAGAATAAAATCTTTTTTTTGTGTTTCCATTTTCTGAGAGCCCTACTTTTTTTTTATTTTTTGGGCAATTGTCTTATGTAGGGGTTCATTTTTTGCGGGATGAGAGGACGGTTTTGGGGTACATTTGATCTTTTTGATCACTTGGTATTACACTTTTTGTGATGTAAGGTGACAAAAAAAGGCTTTTTTGGCACAGTTTTTTTTTCCCGGAGTTCACCTGAGGGGTTAGGTCAAGTGATATTCTTATAGAGCAGGTCGTTACAGACGTGGCAGTACCTAATATGTATACTTTTTTATATTTATTTAAGTTTTACACAATAATATAATTTTTTTAATAAAATAAAATCATGTTTAGTGTCTCCATAGTCTGAGAGCCATAGTTTTTTTTACTTCTTGTGCGATTGTCCTACGTAGGGTATCATTTTTTGCAGGATGAGTTGACTGTTAGATTGGTACTATTTTGGTACTATTTAATCGCTTGCTATTACACTTTTTGTGATGTAAGGTGACAAAAACTTGTTTTTTTGAGATGTTTTTTTTTTTACGGTATTCACCTTAGACGTTAGGTCATGTGATATTTTTATAGAGCAGGTTGTTACGGATGCGGCAATACTTAATATGTATACATTTTTTATTTGTTTTACATTTAACACAATAAAAGCATTTTTTAAAAAAATAAAAATCATGTTTTAATGTCTCCATAGTCTGAGAGCCATAGCTTTTTTTATTTTTTGGATGATTGTCTTAGATAGGATCTCATTTTTTGCGGGATGAGGTGACGGTTAGATTGGTGCTATTTTGGGGGGCATACGCCTCTTTGATCACTTGGTGTTGCACTTTTAGTGATGTAAGGTGACAAAAAATGTTTTTTTTAGCACAGTTTTTATTTAATTTTTTTGACGGTGTTCATCTGAGGGGTTAGGTCATGTAATATTTTTATAGAGCCAGTCGATACGGTCGCAGCAATAACTAATATTTCTACTTTTCTTTCTTTTCCTATATTTTACCATTTTGTTTTTACTTTATTTTAGGAAAAGGACACTTTTTTATACTTGAAACTTTTAATTTTTTTGGAAAACTTTTTAACTTCTTTTTTCACTTTATTTTTTTTTTTCCTTTACAATGCATCACAATACTTCTGTATTGTGATGCATAGGCTGTAAGTGTATTACACTGTGTAATACACTTCAGCCTGCTTGCCTGTGAGATCCAGGGGGCTGGAACTCACAGGCTGTCACGGAAGGCAGCCACGATGCTTAAGGAAGGGGACTCGATGGCCACCAGCACCCGACAGGATCCCCAGCTCGTGCCTCGCAAGGGTTAATGCCCCGGCAGCGGTGTTTTCACTGATGCCGGTGCATACAGCAAGGGTCCGGCTATCAGTGACTGCCGAACCCCTGCAGCTGATCGGGCGAGCGCAGCTCCTGCACCCGCCCGATCAGAGCGCTGTAGCTACGGCGCTAAGATTTCTGTCCTGGGTATCAGTCCTGGATATGTACGGCGCTGGTATCCTACAGGTTAAATGAACTTAAAGACAGGGAGGCGCAATAAAATGTCCTTCCCTTTCATCAAACACACTAAAGACACTACTGCTGACAGTTGACTTTGGAAATATTGCGGTAGTGGCACCACTAAGGCCCCTTTCAGACGAGCATGTTTTCCACGTGGGTGCAATGCGTGACGTGAACGCATAGTACCCGCACTGAATCCTGACCGATTCATTTCAATGGGTCTGTGTACATGAGCGTTTTTTTTCACGCATACCTTCTGCGTTGCGTGAAAATCGCAGCATGTTCTATATTCTGCGTTTTTCACGCAGCTCTGGCCCCATAGAAGTGAATGGGGCTGCGTGAAAAACGCATCAAAACGCATTACATCCGTGCGATAAAAACTGAACGCAATCGCTGGTAAAACTGAATGGCTTTGCCTGCGAAATCGCACAGTTTTCACTCAACTCATCAGCAACGCATCCGGACTTAATCCGGACACGCTTTTGTGAAAGAAGCCTAACAGATTTGTACCCAATGTCTTTTGCTTGTTAAAATATGCAGATTCAGAAAAAAAAATTCTCCAGTGTAAAACACAAGTTGGCAAACTACTATGCAATTGTTTCTCCCTACCACAGCAATACTTGAATTGCCTGGAGATGCTCTAACACAAATTTTGGCTTATTTTTTCACACTACCATTCACTGATGTTAACTGTCCACTACCCTGCATATTGTAAGACATGTATATGCTGTTTTTCCTATGTTTCTCTTGTGTTTTCTTTTATCCAGACAAACTATCTTTTTTTATGTGAAAATTTTGTTCCAAGTAAAATTGAAAGCAGAGAACCACAAGCAACATTATTGCAGATGCATCATCCTCTCATTTGTCACATGCTGTTAAGAGTATCCTAGTTGGGGAGCTCCAAATAGCTTAAAGGCTATGTACACCTTTAGGGGCAATTTTTTATTATTATTGCATTGTACTTATTTTGAGCTAAAAATAATTTATTTAATTGGTCTTTAATAAAATATATGCAATCCTTGTTTGTGTACATACCTGAGATGTTTACTGAAAGTGAAAGTCACACAGTTAGAAAAACAGTTAACCCTTTGGGACAGAATGGCTCAATATTTTTAATAAAGGCCAACTGAAAATGTGATTTTTGGCCAAAAATGAGTAAAATGCAATCATAAACAAAAATTGCCTCCGAAAGTACACATAGCCTATAATGTAATTGCTCTTCCCTCAAAATCTTAATGTTTGAATCACATGTGAGTATTCCAGTCGTGTGTCTTGGCCCAACAACACGTATGCTGACCTGACCTCACAGCATCATAGATATCTATGTTGCTGTGAGTTCAGGTAATTAAACCAGTGGTCAGGCTGAGAAACCCCCGCCAGAATCTGGATGTGTGAATTTGGCCTTACAGAGAAAAGCAATTCTATTATTAGGAGATTGTCTCATCAAAATTAGCCTCAATGGATCCTTGACAAAGGAGACAAATAAATAGTAACTTACTTCACTGAGGAGGAGGTCAATGGGATAAAGTTCAAGACACCCAAGGACGCAACCTCTGCCAGGATCGTTTGTAGTAACATGGGAATAATACGACAGTATCCAGTACTTCTGGTGCTTTCCTTTTTATTTTTTAAAAATCACAGGTGGGCTCAACGCGTTTTGGGGGTTTGACAATAAATACCCTCTTCTTCAGGAGCAGTAAAAGTAAGTGTACAGACAATGAAGTCATAATAATTAGGCTTACCAGTGGGCCTTATATACTGGATCTTATAAAACTATGTGCTGGGGTGGAGGTGAGAGGAACGTCACTTCCTGCATAAAAAACGGAAGTATGCGTTCCAGAGTGGAACACATATTTTGGACACTATTAATCTATTGAAAAACGGCTGGCAGTGTTGATCAATTGGGCTGGTACATAAATAATAACATCCTTGGTCTTCCTAGGGGTACTGTAGGTAACAAAATAGATGGAAGCAGAGTATTACTGGTTATAACGAGTACTTCCGGTCTTGCTCGTGGTGGAACACATCAGTGGAATGCAGATGCGTCCTGGACTTCCGGTGGAGTGTTGGAGCACACTTCCGGTCCACTAGTAGATGGAACGCATCGGTAGAACTCAAATGGATTGCGGACTTCCGGTTTGGTGTTGAAGTGCCGGGAGTGCCTGCGGCCACTGCTAAGGAAGGTCACGTGATAGATCATGTGTTGGTGTCACGTTTTTTGAGTGGAGAAAAGAGGGGTGGATGAAACAAATGATTCTAGGGGGGAGCCAATTTAATGAGGGGGAAGGGCAAAACTATTAAATGGCTGGGGGAGGAATGATAGGAGGGCTATAGTATAATAGATTAAAAGCCAAAGTTAGTTCCTGGAAATAAAATAAAGAGGATAATTGGGCTGGAAAGGGACCTTAAAGGCATCATAGTATATAAGGCCCACTGGTTAAACACATATCTCATGGACACAAGGGAGACACTTAGAGGAGATGAATAAATAAATAAATACATACATACATACAAAATAATAGTTAACTAGGATTATAAAGGTTGATCAAACATAAGGAAGTATAAACCATCATTACTAAAATTACAAGGGTTGATCAGATGTAAAAAGTAGGAACCATCTTGCTAAAATTGGGACAATCATATATAAAGCATGATAAAATTAAAAAAAATTTATAAAAGGAAGTAGAAACCATCATTACTAAAATTACAAAGGTTGATCAGACGTAAAAAGTAGGAACGATCTTGCTAAAGTCCATTGAAATTACTCCTACTATCAAAAAATAAATTAAGAAGTAGCTGTGGGTAAAACCTAATATGATACTTCTACATTATATAGTATATATGAGCCTAAAAACCTGGATTTCCAAGGCGATAAAATAGTAGCTGTGTGTAAATGTAAGAGGCCAAAAATGTGTATAAATAATGAACCTTGGACGAGGTAAAAATCTCTGAAATGAATACATCACATCATAAATATGTTTACGTGTGAAATATATAATTAAATATATAATAAAAACATGATATTAAGGGTGGATATAACTGATCATATCTATATAAAGGTGGAACTGACTTCAGTGTGGTACTTGATAGCTAGTAATTTGTGTACTCAAATGATTCATTCAACCCGAAGGTAGATAATGTGTTGAGGTGAAAGATCCAATACATCTCTTTTCTACATAGAGATTGGTAGGATTGGGGGATCCATTCTAAAGGTGTCACTTGGAGGAGACAGGGATTGTTATTATGATGAGTGGAGAAATGTCTCAAGACGCTGTGGGTAAGAATTTTCCTTTTAATGTTGGAATGATGCTCGTTCATTCTCTCGTGTAGGATCTGAATGGTTCTACCTACATATAGCAGATTGCAGGGACACTGCAAAAGGTAGATGACATTGTTGGTCCCACAGTTCATATCGTGTTTGAGATGGAATATTTCATTGGAAGAGGGAATATTAATCTCTTTTCTGTTGTGGGTAATTATATCACAGCACTTATATTTCTTATTATTACATCTCTGTGCCCCTTTTTTGTTGGAATATCTTTTTCCTTTGACAAAAAAGGTTGTAGATTTCCCCTTTTTGTCATATTTTTCTGGAGGGAAGGTGCCATCATATTTTTTAGAGTCTGTGCTCTCCAGTATGTGATGACAGGAAAAGATGGTAGTTCTTTTTTTTAGGATAGGATCTTTACGGAGTACACCCCGGTGTTTATTCAATATTTGTCGGATCCCCATGTGATCTGAATTGCACCTAGTTATCAGACTGAATTGGAAATTTGCTAATGATTTTTATAGATTACAGTTTGAGGGCCTCTTTTTGGTTTATTTTAAGGCCTCTTTTAGTTGACTCTTTTGTAAATTTTTTAGGGTAGCCCCTTTCTTCAAACTGGTGTTTGAGGATCTCGAGTTGTTGTCTTACTATACTGTCCTCCGTACAGGGGCGTTGCTGGGGTCTCAAAAGATCCAGGGCACAAGCCCCAATGAATATGGCCCAGTTCTCTAAGTCGACCCCCCTTCCCCCGCACACCGCATTTTGCTTAACTTGCTATACAGCAGCACATACCTGTCACATCCAGTGCCTCCAGGTGACGTCTCCTCTGATGTAGATCTTCTCATCATCTTCTCCTTTTGGACCATACAACTTTCAGCTGCGCCTCGTCTCTGCAGAGTGTGACATACAGGCATCTTAGTGTCCTCACATTTCTATCATCGTTCCCCAACCTGGAGCTCCCACAGTGTTATCCTGCAGCTCGCTGTGCTCCCGAATACCCCCAAATACTACCCTGAAGACATAATAGTGCCCCACATAGTAATAGTGCTCCTCATAGTCCCACAAATAGTAATTCCCTTCTAGAAAGCCCTCATTAGTAATACTGCCTCTACAATGCCCCCAACCGTGATAAAGCTCCCCAAGAGTGCCCCCATTAGTAGAAGAGCCCTCCAGTATTAATAATACCCTCACAGAGCCCCCAGTAGAAATAAGGCCCCCTATTATTCCCCCAGTGGTAATAAAGCTTTCTACAGACCACTCAGTAGTAATAAGGCGGATCTATAAGTCCCTCCTACAGAGCCCCCAGTAGTAATATGAACACCTATAGTGTCCCCTACAGTGCCCCCAGTATTTATACTGCCCCCTGCAGTTATATTCCTCTCTCCTCCATACAGTCCCATGTAAATAACATCACACTATCTTTCCACCCCCCTCCAAAATATAGTCCTATGTAAATAACATCACCCCCTCCCCAGCCTCCTCCAACATGCAATCCCATGTAAACATCACCCCCTCAACATTCAGTCGCATGTAAATAACATATTTCTCCCCACCAGCCACCTTCAACATACAGTCCCATGTAAATAACATCACCCCTCGACATTCAGTTTCATGTAAATAACATCACTCCCTCCCACAACCGCCATTAAAATACAATCCTATGTAAATAATATCACTTCCTTCCCAGCCCCTTCCGGCATGCAGTCCCATGTAAATAACATCACTCCCTACCAGAACCACCTCAAACATACAGTCCCATGTAAATAACATCACCCTGCCCCAGCCCTCTCTAACATTTAATCCAATGTAAATAAAATAATCCCCTCCCACAGCTGCCATCAACATACAGTCCCATGTAAATAACATCACTGTGCCCCAGCCCCCTCCAACATAGAGTCCCATGTATATAACATCAGTCCCTCCTACAGCCACCATCAACATACAGTCCCATGTAAATAACATGACCCCCTCCCCAGCCACTTCCAACATACAGTCCCATGTAAATAATACCCCTCCCTTCAGCCCTACCCTAAAATACAGTCCCAGTTAAATAACCACAACTCCCAGCATTGCTCTGCCTCTCCCTTCACTTACCTCTTCTCACCAGAGCTATTTCCCCCAGGTCTTTTTCATTTTCTCACTCCTGTCCTCTCCTGCACTGGTCACATGATGGTGACATCATCGCAGGTCCTTCCTAACCATTTCCTGTTTTACTGGAGTGGTCACATGACCTGTGATGTCACCACAGGTCCTTCAGATGTTCCACTGCATTTGATTCAATTGTTTTGCCGTCCTCAGGACGGCAATACAGTTTGATCTATCTGGCAGGCAGGACATTCGGGGCCTAGGACAAAACATCCGGGGCCCAGGCCCTTAACGTTTTAACCAAGCGACGCCCCTGCCTCCGTACAATTCCTTCTTATGCTTTTCATTTGGCTGTACGGAATATTCCTTTTCCATTTTTGGTGGTGGCAACTAGTGTAATCCAAATAGCTTTTGGCATCAACCTTTTTAAAATGTGTTTTGGTGGAGATTTTGTTGGAGATTGTAGTCAAATATATATCGAGAAAGATGATTTCCTTGTGACTGTATTCAAGGCTGGATGTTAAACCCCAATTGTTGGTGTTACATTTTTTGGTAAATGTTTGGAGTTCTTCCACACTACTGCCCCAGATGAAGATAATATCGTCAATATACCTACGGTAGAACTTAATGTTTGGATGGCACAGTAGGCCAAAAGTCTCTTCGAAGTACCCCATAAAGAGAGGTTGGCGTAGGATGGTGTGAATTTGGTCCCCATAGCGGTCCATTTAACTTGGATATAAAACGTCTTGTTAAAAATAAAATAGTTGTAACTTAAAATGAACTCGATTGCTTTTAAAATAAAGTCTTTTAGTGCTGTAGGCATATCAGGATCTGTTGCTAAAACCTTACTTATTGCTAAAAGGCCCAAATCATGTTCGATGTTGCTGTACAGTGAATACATGTCAAGGGTAATCCATATATACCCTTCTTTCCATTCTATGGAATGAAGAAAAATGTATTAGGTGTGCCGT
Organism: Bufotes viridis; assembly: GCA_033119425.1. Taxonomy (NCBI): domain Eukaryota; kingdom Metazoa; phylum Chordata; class Amphibia; order Anura; family Bufonidae; genus Bufotes; species Bufotes viridis. The sequence goes on from CM065594.1 coordinate 108,468,855, forward strand.
GTCTTTTAGGTAGGTGGGAAGTTTAACAGCATGTTTCTGGAGATAATGATCAATATAGGCAGATACGTTGGAAGTGAGGGACCCTATTCCAGATATTATTGGTCTTCCTGGGGGTCTTTGTAGACATTTATGGATCTTTGGTAGGAAGTAGAAAGGTGCTGTGGAAGTGTGGGCTGTCATAAGGAATCTTTTTTCTTTTTTATCTAGTATACCTGATTCAAACCCAAATTCGATAAATTCGAATAGGGATTTTTTGAAAGAGGGAGTGGGGTCTTCCCTGGGAATTCTGTAGTAATCTTGATCTGATAAGATTCTATGGGATTCTTCCATGTAGTACTCATGGTCCAAAATAACCATACCACCCCCTTTATCGGTGTTCTTAATAGCAATATCCGGGTTGTTTTTTAAGACTTCTAAGGGCTTTCAATTCCCTGGGGTTCAAATTATTAGCAGGAGTGGGAAGGGGATCTTTACAATTGGAAGTGGTAATGGTTTTGAAATCATCAAGTGCCATGTTATAAAAACTTTCTAGATGTGGGTCCCTGCTTTCTAGTGGGTAAAAATTTGATTTGCCTTTTAGGTTAGATGGTATTGGGGTTAATTTTGTGATGATGATTCTAAGGGTGCATTGGAGGAGTGTATGGGTGAAGTTGATTCCTTGATATTGGTATGACATATGGTGTCCTGACTTAGCTGCATATGTTAGCAAAATGGCATCTGACGAATTGATTTAGATCAACAAATAGTTCAAATAAATCTGGTCCCTTTATTTCATTTGGTTAGAGTTTGTATTTTGAGAAATTAAAAATACCTTTGTTGTTTTCATTGCTCGCATGTTTTACTTCACTTGGGGTGGGGGTTCCGTCAGGGGGGAGCTCTGTTTTTTTGGTTTGGATCTTTTTCTTTTTGGAATTTCTGGATCTACCTCCTCTACATCCTCTGAATAGCTTTTTTGTCTTTTTTTGGTTTGGGATAGTGGGGTAAAGAAGTGTGTGATTTTCAGGTTGCAATTGGTCTGTGGGGATATTGTGGATGGTAGGCTTAATGGATTTAAGAATAGACTCAATACTTGAATGCTGGAGAGGGTTGCTCTGATTGGTGGTGTGGGATTCGGTATTAGCGATAAAAGGACTGTCTGATAGGTTGGTGGGTAGGGCTAAAAAATTACCTGAAGTGGTACTGGAGAGGGATTGATTCTTGTAGTGCAGGATAGGACTGGTCTGTTATGGTGAGGGGACTGCCGAGAACATTTATTGAGAGTTTTGGTTCGAAGGTTGTTATTGTGTTTCTTCCCAGTTTCTGATTTTATTTGGTTCATAATCTATTATGTCTCTATGTAGTTTTCTACATATTGTCCTAACTTCCCCGTACTCATATTTTCTCGAAATTTCCATTTTGGTGATCATTAAAATTTGTTTGTCTGGTTGATGAATATTGTTATATACACATTTTTTAAATTCAGTTGACAGGTTAGTGCAGATAATTTTTCTTTTTATAATTAAAGTATACATAAATTTACTTGAACATTCATCCCTGGTTCTCAGCCAGTCATTGGTGAAATGGGGGTCGCTGTAAAAAGTGGGCTTCACGGCCAATCTTGGGCCTCTAAGTATTAAGCCTAGTTCCATATAGATCTCCAAGAAGAACCAGTCTATTTCGTTGCGTATAAAGTTTTTGGTAGTTTCTAAGATATTACCTCCAAGATTCTCAATATGTTCCTCGTTAGGTTCAGTATCTGTGGCGGACCAAGTGCAATTCAGAGCGTGTTTCCGTAAATGATAGTCATTTGTTGATAGGAGTGCATTGATTTCTCGTATGATTCTTTTAAATAGATCAGGTAGATCCTTTAGACGATAAGTCCCGCCTGAGTCAGCCTCTACGTCTCTGATAGGCTGTCGGTCACCCATTGGCCAGTCCGCGTGAAAAAACAGAAAGAAAATTTTATGAAGAAAGAGTGTTGGTTGGGAGAACCTTCTTTGGGGGCCCAAAGAGAGGGTCTTAAGACAACAAGCAGAGCGCAAAACTGGAAAAAAAGGGAAACAGTAGAGGATTTGTTGGAGGAGCAAAGTGGAGGAGCAAATCCTACCAATCACTATGTAGGAAAGAGATGTATTGGATCTTTCCCCTCAACACATTTTCTCCCTTCGGGTTGAGTCACAATCCGACATTTGGCTATGACCAGTGAAAATAGCCAGGCCAGTCTCCACTCAGGGCTGATCTTTTGAAAGAGGACCAGTACCCTGCTTAAGGTTTACTTAGAGACTTGCATTAGTTCTAATATATGGAATCTATTTCCTGCCCTTTGAAGGTTAGTATCAGAAGGCATCTTTGTGACTTAAGTAAATGTGACATTTTACAGAATGTTTCATTTTAGTGCATTTCACTAAAGTTTACAAGGGCAATTCATCCACTCTACAGGCTCATGGATTGATAGTTGCATCTTTATTTATGATGTTTAATTAGTTTATGCAGTCATATGACTTATGTCTTATACGTGATTGGTAAACATATTTGTTTTAAATCATGCATCCACCAGTGTGCCATAGGGCCTGAAATTCGCAAGCAGTTGTCTCTTTTGTTTATATTAAGGATTTTTAAACAAAATAAAGCTGAATATGATTTTAAAGAGTACTAGATTATGTCCTCATTTGTAACAATTGTGAATGTTTCCTGCATTTTCATGCATTAAATAAAATATGGTGAGCTGAGTTTTCATTATAATTGTTTCAAATCAGATTAGTAGGCAGATGAACAGCAACAGTGGCATTAAAAATGTGTGGCTCCATTAGTGAAGATTAACCTGGACCTTATCCATAACTCTTTGGACAATTCCCCACTCCTTTTTCTCTCCATGTGCCCCGCGTCCTCTATGGTACATATGACTTTGACTATAGGACAAGGCAGGATAATCGTCAGGAATAGTGTTGAGCGAACAGTTCGAGAATAGTTCGGGTTCGTACCGAACTTTGGGGTGTCCGTGACACGGACCCGAACCCGGACATTTTCAAAAAAGTTCGGGTTCGGGTCCGGTGTTCGTCGATTTCTTCCCGCTTTCTGAAGGGCTGCACAGCAGCCAATCAGTTAGCATTTTACTTCTTGCCCTAAGAGCCCATCACAGCCATGCCTACTAATGGCATGGCTGTGATTGGCCAAGTGCAGCATGTGACCCAGCCTCTATTTAAGCTGGAGTCACGTAGCGCCGCACGTCACACTGCTCTGATTAGTGTAGGGAGAGGACGCAGCTTCTATCAGGGCGAGATTAGGCAGGTTAAAGTCAGCAACAGCACCTAATGAACGGATCAATTTACAGCTGAGAATCATTGAACTTCTGCTAGTTACTTGCTCGCTGGTTTTTAGGCTGCACAGAGCGTTTTTCTGTCACTTATTTTCTGGGTTGATCGGCGGCCATTTTGTGACTTGTGGTGCGCCAGAAGAAGCTGCCACCAAGTCCATCAATCCATCAATCCTAGTTTTTTTTTTTTTGCTATATCCTACAATAGGGGCTTGGCTCCGCTAATTGTCACCCCTAGAAACTCAGGAAAGAAATTTCTATATTTTATTAAGGGGTTAAATACAATTGCCCAAATACCAATCCCCTAAATCTGGTGTTCCAGCTTTGGCTAGACAAGTATAATACTGTCTGCTGTCTGGCAAAGGATAGATTATTTTCTGGGGTTAAATTCAATTGCCAAAATAGCAATACCATAAATCAGTGGTTTCAGCTGTGGCTGGCAAAATAGAATAGTGTCCGAGGTAACGCACACACGTACAGACGCATGTACACGATTCTTGAATAGTTGTATTATCGCGATAATAAAACTAACAGTGTAAAGTTGACTGTATTGCTCTAAGTTATATTCAGCATCGAATGTAACTTCTATTACAGCACACCAATACTAAAACTGACTAAGAGACAGCTTTAAGTTCTATTCGAACGCGATTGCAACTTTGGAACTTAAAGTGGTGTACGATTTTAAAAGTTGAGTACTAAAAGTTGGAATCGCAATGCTGATTCTTATGTATTTACTTAATCGCATTAGCGACATAACTTGAGCTACCGATCACCATGGGAACGTCTCCTCCAGTAGAATGTACTGTCGGATGTAGAATTAAGTTGAAATCGCAATGCGATTCTTATATATCTGCTTAATCGCATTGCCGTTTCAACTTAGCATTGCTAATAATTCCATCCATATTCGTTAACTTACTGACTCAGTAAGTTAACGATATGGATGGAATTATTTAGCAATGCTAAGTTGAAATCGCAATGCGATTAGCAAATATAGAGAATCGCATTGCGATTTCAACTTAATTCTCAGATCCGACAGTACATTCTACTGAGGAGGCGTTCCCATGGTGATCGTTAGCTCAAAGTTGTAATCGCAATGCGTTTATTGCGGTATATTATCCCTCTGGGTGTCTTTTACAGGTTAATTTTTATTTATTTTATTTTATTTCAATTAATTTCCCTATCTACATTTGTTTGCAGGGGATTTACCTACATTTTGCTGCCTTTTGCAGCCCTCTAGCCCTTTCCGGGAGTCTTTTACAGGCTTTTTTAGTGCCCAAAAGTTCGGGTCCCCATTGACTTCTATGGGGTTCGGGATGAAGTTCGGGTTGAGTTCGGATCACGAACACGGACATTTTCCGAAGTTCGGCCGAACCCTCTCGAACCCGAACATCCAGGTGTTCGCTCATCTCTAGTCAGGAACAATCACAAGTCAAGATATATGATTTGCCTATGAATATTTGTTGCATTCAGTATTAGAAAGCCAACATATCTACATCCAACTTCTGGTATAAGGAAGTTACCATATCTACTACAAACGTCTTGTAATAAGAAGCTAACGTATCTACTTCCAGTTTCTGAGATTAGAAAGCCACCATATGTACCAGTACTTCCATCGACTTGGTTTCTTGTGTGTCATATGCCAAAAATATTATGTAAAAAGCCCTCATTTACAAAGTCAGTTCCATCTGTGATTGTGAGCCAAAACCAGTAGCGGATCCTTCACAGGGATAAGGTAAAATGAAAAGATTTGTACTTTCTGTGTTCTGTGTAGATCTTTTTGTTTGGAACTGTTATTTCTACTTTTTTTTAAACTCTTAGGGATCCTCTGTGTTTGTAATCCTGACAAAACTTATAACAACTCCAGAGCAAGTGCAAGATCATTGTCCAGAGGTAAGTGAAACACAAGGGTTATACCAATTGCAACTTCCAAGCAGAAGAGATGATCAAAAGCATCTCGGCTCAAATAATGACTAGCCTTAGTTCGGTATACCATTAGTCCCCAAATTATACAATCACACTGTGCTAAAATTTCTATGCCATAAAGTGTCCAATAACGGGAATGAATCTGCATCCCATGCAGCTGCCTATCCATCGGTTTGGGAACGTATGGGATTAGTACTGCTAGCTCCAGGTGACATGTCCATCAAAACCAGAAGTACACCCTTCAGTAATGACATCTAATGGGCCTTGAACAGACAGGTCATGCTCACACCCCTAAAGTTGGGCATACACAATAGATCTGTGTCTGCTGTTCCTGGCAATTTTGGTTAGTTTGTATGTCATCCTCCTGACTCTTCCCCATTGGCAGGGAGCTAAGAAATGTTCAAGTTGGACTTCAGCTGCCCGATCCTGCCCTGGAAGTAGCTTTCCCCCCTCTCCCCATTCACTACATATGCATGCTTTGCAGAGCATTCATGTGTAAGGGAAGATCAGGAGAGATAGCTCTTGTCGCATGTGGAAGGCCAGTGCTGGTCCAGTGCAAATGTGTAACAGCCCCCCCCCCCCATATACACCTACCATGTGCCATTTATAATACTGGTGTCTTTTATGCTACCAGGTGTGACTGCTCCTTCTGTATCCCCTATAGCTATGCCTATCACTTCCAAGTAATAGATTTTTTGTTCTACACTATATGTATTTCTTTTTTTCAGACTGATGACAAGTACAAATGCAGCAATGATAGCAACTGTACAAGAAACAAGCCCACATCTAATGGTAAGAATATAATCTGATATTTTGTTTGTATTGCTATTGAAAACTTCTGATGGGAGCTGTAGCTGTTTATGAGGGTCTGATCTGGGGTCTGCATTTATTCAAAGGTCCATATTCTGGGGTCTGATCTGGTATGTATGTTTTCTTGGCTATGACTCTTTATTCAAGGGTCTAGTCTGGTGTCCAAAACTGGTTTGAGTTTGAATTTTTTTTATAGAATCTGGGGTTTGCATTAATTCTGAATTTTCTGTGGAGCATAGTTATGTATTTTGGGTTATTTTGGGGTCAGTATATATTCTGAAGACTGTACTTATTTTGGGGTCTGATTATTCTGGGGTTTGGTCTGAGGTCTTTATTAATTTTGGTGTGTTAGAAAAGATGTATGTATGACTCGTGACTGGAACACCGTAGGTTTGCATGGCTTATGTAAAGAGTGGCCATATGTTAAAAAAAAATCTTTAACAATGCTGGTCATCTGAACTCCTCCCAAGCCCTTGAGCCATTGGATGACGGCCTAGGGGGGGAGATGATTTCTGCAGGTCCTGTCGGTTTCACATTGGTTGGTAAGAGTTCTTCAATCGTGCAGGGATTGGCTAATTAGCCTGTCTCTCAATAAATAACACTATTTATACCTCTGTATAGGCTGGTTTCCTCATTGCTGCCCAAATACCCCTGAAGAAGCCAGGTCACTGGTGAAACATGTCGGGGGGCAGTTGTAGATTTTAATAACAGTTGATCACTCTTTTGTAGCTTAGTAGTTAGGTAGTCCTTGTCTGGACACCAAGCATTTTCACAGTGACATAGGAGGTTGCCAGTTGGCCCCTACCATATGGCTAGTTAGCCCAAATAGTCTGCCAAGTTCACATAGGAAGTGCTGTGGTGTGTATTGTATGATTAAACTCTAACAGCTATTGACATAGTGTCAGACCAGTGTGTTGTGAAGTGTGTGTGTCTGTTAATAATATAGGACACAGAAGCAGCGTGTCTGGTGATTATATAGGACACACTGAAGCAGCCCTCAATAACCCACACAAAGTATCATTCAACCACAACCTTTTGGTTCTTTTGCACACCCTCTTCCGGTATTAGTGTGGTGTCAACATAGCTCTGTGGACACCTTAATATGAAAGGCAGTGTTTCAATTTCTGGCCAGAGATTCTGGCCTCTGGGTATATAGAGGCCGTAATACTGGCTTTCAACCGAGTTGGATATTTTTCAGTAAAGTAGGATAAGAGATAGCTCTCAGAGTGACAACTTTAATTTTAAGCGTCTGTTAGGCTCACGGCCATTTTACGTTTACAATTAAAAGTGACGTTTTAAATAATATTCGTCTTGGACCTGGGTCAAGATAGGTTAAAGCCCTTTTTTTAGGCATTAGAGTATATATTATTTAACAATTCTCATCAGACCTCCTCTCGGATCCTTATCCTGATGTCACGACTCAAAATTAGTCGGATAGCAGAATCCCTGCACTCTTAGATCCGGCTGACCTAAGTGTGGACCAGTGATTAGGGCATAGACAGTGCTGGAGCCTGAGGACACCAGTTACTTGACTCAAAAATGTGCCCATTAACACACTCATATAATCTATTCTATAAACCTCTTTACAATCAATCACTGTGATTTTGAATTGACTTAGGACTTGGTGTTGGTTTTTGCCAAGGGTTCTCCACCAACCTTAATCAGAGCCTATGTGACTAGACAGGCAAACAGAGATAAAGAGAGAAACACTTGATAGCGGTAGATTCAGCTATTACAGTACTACTTGTATAATAAGCTACATAAATGCTTCGCTGCCATTGGGTAAGGAAGTTGTGCTTATGTATTGCAGGTTTTCTCACTGGTCGTTGTGTCCTTTCGTATTGTCAAATTCAAGGTTGGTGCCCCACAGAGAATGACACAGTCCGTATGTAAGTAATGCACATTGGGAGCAAATCATTGTTTTGAGCATCTAATCAGGATTCTAAAAAATCATACCGTTTTGTGTATACATCTTCCGTGCAGACCTATGTGTCTCTATGGTTACTGGTGACTATAAACCAGCTCTGTGTATTCTGATCCTAAAGTTATGTATTATGCTATAACTGTAGAAAAAAAGGCATAAACCACACAACCACATGTTATATCTTAATCTATTGCTGCTAAGCAACATTTCTAAACATGTACTTGAGGTTCTTAGTATATGTTTTGCTCACAATGTATAAGCCCACTTGCCAAATTCATGGCAACCTCTTTTTAATGGTGCTATACCACATGTCGATTGGATTGGCCGCAGGATCAGACTATATAGGGTTTATTTGTAGTCTGTAACTACACATTTTTTACTTTGTGTTGAATTTAAAGGGAACCTGTCAGCTACAAGATGCACCATAAACCACAAGCATTACCTTACAGATATTGTCATGTTTCTGAAGATGTTTTTGTCCGATGCACTGGATCGCTGAATAAGGACTTTTATTGCTCTGCAGACCGTATGTAAATGAGGATCTTGAAGTCAAGGCAGCAGCGGCTTTCTCGCTTGAAGTCAAGCTCGCCGCGCCCCCTTCCCTCCCCTTTGATTGACAGCCTTTGGTATAGTTTCAGGCGCGATTCCATCCTGGATTTTGCACATGCGCAGTATAATTGAATTTCCGGTGCTTGCTCATTGATCCCTGCTGCACTGTACTTTGTGTGCTCCTGTGAGTGACATATATATGCGGCAATGTTCTTTGGTGAGCTCGCACAATTGAGTCTATGCCTGCAGGTACAAAACAGCAGGGATCAATGCTCAAGCACCGGAAATGTAATCATACGGTGCATGTGCAAAATCCAGGATGGAATTGCACCTGAAACTATACCAAAGGATGTCAATCAAATGCTAATGGAAGGGAAGGGGGGTGCTGTGAGCTTGACTTCAAGATCCTGATTTACATACGGCCTACAGGGCAATAAAAGTTCTTGTTCAGCGATCTTCAAATCGGACATCAAAAACAAAAACATCATTAGAAACATGATGACAACATCTATAAGGCAATGCTTGTGATTTATGGTGTTTGTAGCTGACAGGTTCCCTTTAAGGAACTAATGGAGTATGTTTCCATGAATGGTGTACGTAAGCTTTCGGGTATGTTCACACAGATTTTTTTCCACGTGAATTTTGGCATGGATTGCGTGCCCAAAAACCTAAAGAAAATGCTTGTGCCTTTTTTTGATTTACGGTTTTACATTACGCACCACAGAAAAAAGAAGTAACATGTCCACTCTTGACGCAAAGAAAAACGAGTCCAGAGTTACCATTGACTTGGGCAGGATGAAAAACCAGGTCAAATCCACATTGGGAAAAAAAACAATGAAAGCCGTATCAGAATAAAAAAGTGCATCCTAAAAAACCACAAAGAATCCTAAAGTGGATTCTGCATCAGGTTTTTTTCAGTAACGTACCTTCACATGTCATAACCAATCAGCAAATGAGTAACTATGAAATAAAAAAAAATGAGGCAGCAAATTTAAGGATTTATGCCATGATTGAAGTAAAAAATGAAAATCAGACATGATTTAGTACATGACAGTCTCTTTCTAACAAAGCTAAAACCGACCCCTGGATCCGGAGATCTCTCCCTTTTTGCTTCAACTGCTTTGCTAGATTATCTTCAGCCTGGCAGCTCAGGGAGTATGTCCTTTCTGCTGCAGGTCTCTCCCTGTAACTGCCATAGCTTCTAACAAAACATATGGCAGGTGACAGCTGAAGCTTTAAACTGAGCACGTAGAATATGCTTTGTGACACAACCCCTTTAACTGGTGTGTATTCAATTTCAGTGCCTAGGGCAGCATGAGATGTGATTATGACCCTGTCCATTAGTTTTAATTGGAATTGCTTCTAATCTGTAATGAATTCAATAGGACTTTTCTACAATACCACAGACATCTTGTGGGCTGACATGATTTTCCAATGCTCTACAACTGCTTCTTCTTTATATTGTATCATTTGGAGCCCAAATAATACAGCAACACAGTGTAGAAATAACACCTCCCAAACAATAAACTAGGACAGGGCTCAGCAACCTCCGACACTCCAGCTATTGTGAAACTAAAATTTCCAGGAAGAACCTCTCACTTCTATAGGAGTTCTGAGAACAGCCAAGCAAGTGTGCATGCTGGGAGTTGTAGTTTCCCAACAGCTGGAGTGTCGGAGGTTGCTGACCCCCGAATTAGGGAATGTATCTGCATTACACAAGACTGAGTATGGGATTGTGCATCCAAACTTTGAATTCCCAAGCTCTCAGGGCCAGTGGCACCTGCCTTCAATAGTGAGAAGTGATGTGCCACGTGGGACTGCACAAGTTGGCCCTGGGTGGGGGTTGGTTTGAAGTATAAGATTCCAGAATTTCAGGTATTGAGTGTTGGGAGTGCTTCCAAGAAGCCTCATATCTGTGTATTTAGATACAGGAATAATGCTTCTTTATGACTCTGGTTGGCAGAATGAGTACTGTATGGCTGGTATTATGTACTAAATCTAATTTGGGTGCTGTCTGCAGTCACGGGCAGAATCCGGCTAACCAGTAGAGATGCTATTATCAGATCTCTCAGGTCACATATGTTTTATTCATATTTCCCACAATCCCACATAATGTGCTTTTATCTAGCACTGCCTCACATCCTCCTGTACTGTATATCTGGGGTATTTGCTGTAGAAAATAATAGTCTCTTCCTCTTAATGGATTGTCTTGCTGAAATGTAATAACCAGTAGGGTGCACATCCGGGTGGGTTTCAGGCATGATGAATATTTGATTTAGGTGGAAAGTTCCTTTTATTTGTGAAATCAAAGCATGTACACCACTAAGTGAGAAGTTTGTTCTCCTTAAAAATAGAACACTGAGTCAATAAAATGGAATTATAGATCATTGTATTCTCCAGTCAAGTAGCATCTGAGGCATCTGGAGGCATAATACAGTTCCTACAGACTCCTATGGGGCTCTGCTGTAGCTGGAAACCTCTATCACCTCTAATCATTGCTTCTAGAGGAGAATAGATTCATAATACAGTTGGGTAGGAACCACCATATGCAGTGGCCCAGGAGCAGCCAGAGCAGAGGAGTGGTAGTGGCTCTGACTGTTACAGTCAATCATGGTGGCTTTCCTCACATCATTGTTTCTGTGCAGTGAAACAATGAGGCACACTTTCTTCCCTTGTGGCACACCCTAATTCTCGGGCTCCTGCCTGATGGTAGTCAGCGTGCCTGTGATGTTAGGTGCTTGTATGAGTGCAAGACAGGGGGTGTGGAGTGCAATGGCTGGTGTATGGTGTAGAAGTCAGGAAACCGGGCCAGATGTAGCAGAATAAACATCTCTTTTACTTCAATGCAAAATGGGAGTTGTAGTACATTCAACAACAGAACCACAGTTCCATCTGCACACAGTGCAAATAATTTTCCCGGCAGATAGCGAGGTATGGAAGCTGGCAAAGCTGGGAGGTATGGCGCTCTTTGTACACTGTCTTTCTAAAGTCTCTTCAGTAGAGTCTATGGCTGACAACAGTTCCTTATTAATAATGGCTGTAGTGTCCATTGTAGGATACAGGGTTTTGAAGGCACATCTGGCCAGGATGTATCCAAATATGAAGGCTTTCTTAAAGATGTCCCTCACAGCAACAAATCAGAATGGCTGTACTAGCAGGTTACCTTGATGACTCCTATGCTTGGCCATGCAGATTCTAAGTTCTTCTCTTTCTGCTGATCTTGCAGTAAATCGCACAGATATCTTTTAGTCTCTGTAGTTTGAGGCTTAAGGAGAGGGAGCATGAGGCAACTGCTTCCTCTCACACTGAACTTCTACTCAGAACTGCCCTAAGTTTTGGGGTGGGGACAGCCCACACTAAACTTCCTACAAGGGCTGGGTCAGGATGGTTAACTCTGGCCGTGCCAAACATACCTTGCTATGCTGGGTATAACACATTACATAGCCGATAACAAACATAATATAAAATAAAACAAACCATTGGCAGATACCCCCTGCTCTCAGGTACTGCACATATGGTGACACATGTAGGACAGAATAGTTCAAAGCTGTAGGGAATCTGTTAGTGTAGGCTGACTAATTTTCGCACACCCCTAAGGCCAAACTGTCCCTGGGGAGGATGGGATTTGTTATGCTATATAATAAATGGTTCTTCTATGTCTATTTTACTAAATGTCTAATATTATTCTTAAGGCCTATCTTGATGGAAGCTGAAAACTTCACTATTTTTGTCAAAAACAGTGTGAGATTTCCAATTTTTGACTTTGAGAGGTAAGTAGCATTCTAGAGCTTGTTTACTCAGTAATTATTGATCATATTGTATATTGTGGATGTATATATATGATACAATGTGTCCATACAGTAAAATGCATACATATGTTTATATAAAATAAATGTATATATAAAAATTAAATGAAGGTTTCATGCCAAGTTTTTTCATACAGGTCTAAGTTTATCATCAGTAATGACTCAATACTGATTTAGAATATTCTTCATTATTTAATATAGTTTATGTTATGCGAAAAATCTTTAATTAAATTTACGCGTTAATCTAATGGCGTAAGGGCGTTAAGAAACTTTCCTATTGGGTTGGCTTGGTAGAATTGTCGAATATGTAGAATATAGCGCTATATTCTACATATTTGACAATTCTACCAAGCCAACCCAATAGGAAAGTTGCTTAACGCCCGTACGCGATTCGATTAACGCGCATATTTGATTACCAATTTTTCGCATAACATAAACTATCTTAAATAATAAGGATATTCTAAATCAGTAATGAGTCATTACTGGCTTGTGGGTCAATTCAATCCAAGAATATTCGTAATTTCTTTCCATCTGAAGTCATGATTCCTCCCTGCTTAAGATGCTTTTGGGCCAATGACTGTTAACATTAAATTGGAAACTATGACGAATATTCTAAAAAACTAATATATAGCACTATATATAGCACTATATTCTATAGTGCTATATATAATATTCGCATTACGTGAATATTACATTGCCGATTTTTCACAATCAATAGAATGATCTCGAATATGAATATTCGCGACAGTGACAGTGACTATTTGGTCTATTGACACATTGTTCTTCTTAAACATTTAGCGCATCGTCTTCATCATTTAACTCTTTGTTACTTCTTTAACTAGAGGAAACCTGCCTGAAAGTCTAAACTGCCGTTATCATCCAGCCAAATCCCCTTTTTGCCCAATCTTCAGACTTGGGGACATCATCAGACTTGCTGGCCAGAACTTCACCAATCTTGCCGAAAAGGTTTGTCATCTATCTATCTATCTATCTATCTATCTATCTATCTATCTATCTCTTTCTGACCCATGATAAATAGCAGCCTTTGATAGGGCCTAAAAGATTGGCAGGGTTCAGAGGGCAAAGAAATACAGGTGGTAAGGATGAGGACGGGGAGGGGAGAAGTCCATGTGAGTCACCTTGAATAGTTACAATGCTATCATTGAACATGTGATATCACATATTGTTTAGTCCTACTTTTGTTTATTTGAGGTACTTGATGGACTTTGGTCTTTTTTCCACAATACACTGTGAAACCATGTGTAACGGGCAGTGAGTGTGGACCCACTGTGCCAACCAACTGCTTTGACTTTGGGCTAGTCCTGAGGGCATTATCATGGTGGTCCCATGGTTTTTAACCTTTAACCTCTATACAGGGATTTGGCCTTTACTGCGGAGGAACCATGTTTGTATCCGTTCAGAATGGATCTGTTTGCAGAAAAATGACAAAGTCCAAAACGGATCCGTTTTGAATTACATTGAAAGTCAATGGGGAACTGATCCGTTTTCAAATGCACCATATTGTATAATTGAAAACGGATCCGTCCCCATTGACTTACATTGTAATTCAAAACAGATCCGTTAGGCTCCGCCTCTTCAGACGGACACCAAAATGCTGCAAGCTGCGTTTTGGTGTCCGCCTCCAGAATGCAATAGAGGCTGAACGGAGCCGAACTGATGCATTCTGAATGGATCCTTATCCATTCAGAATGCATTGGGGCTGAACTGATCCGTGTTGGACTGTTTGTGAGAGCCCTGAAACGGATCTCACAAACGGAATCCAAAACGCTAGTGTGAAAGTACCTTAAGGGCAATAGTACCAAATATTAATGAAATGTATGTAAACTTTTGACTTCGCAGAAAGTAATAAAAATGCCTTAAAACAATCTCTCTCATTATTCTGGCATTTGGCAAAAATTAATAATAGTTATGGTAATCCTAATTGACCAAAAAACAGCAAGGATTTATTCTGATTTTATGTTAAATATTGAGAAAAACATGCATATGTGTCTTTTTATATAGTGTATGTAAACTTCTGGTTTCAACTGTAGGTCTACAGAGCTCTGTGGAGCTCATTATTTGCAGGACTGTTTTTATTGATACCATTTTGGAGTGTGTATGATTTTTTGATTAGTTTTGGGACTTGAATATGTGATTATCTGATCTCCTTCCCATAGACTGCAATGAATGCAAGTTGCTATGGGGGTCATTTATTATACTGAAATGCACCAGGCACAGATGGTGGGTTGCACCGCTATCTGAGATTTCTCCCCGTTTACGCAAGGTCTCAAATTGTGGGAGTGGGCGCGGAAGTGGACGGGCCAGCAGGCCCATCTCATTCATCATTTTCTACGCCTGTTTTAGGGATAGAAAAAGGTCTAAATGCAAGACAGATCGGAAGCTGCCCACTAATTATACACACATGCACACTCACTACATACAGTCATATATGTACGGTATGTGCTCAGAATATATACACACTTGAATACATTTGCTCATACATACAGTATGTACATTCACACACACATAATGTCTGGGTGGCCAGGTGGCACCAACTATTTTTTTTCATCATATTGCAACCCCCTAAATTCTCATGGGTACAGCAACCTTGGAAGACCTGTCCTATCCTGCATTACACAGCTGCACATACAAATTCAGACAAATATAATAGCGACCGATATTATTTATTTGTGCCCGATATTGTTAAATGGTCACTAACTTTTCAGATATTATCAGCTGTTTACTTCCCACTTTGAAAAATGTCTTAAAACCATCCAGGACAGGTCACTCCACTGAAGTCTCATATTGCACATGTCAATACAAGCACATGGAGAGGGAAGGGGGAGGAGTGGGCAGGAGCAGAGTGATATAGAACTCCAGGAGAGACACCAAAAAGACTGCTGCAGCTAAATAGGAAGTTTATATATCAGCTCAAGTGCTTTATTTACAGCCTTACAGGTCATTACTTCTCTGTAATGTACTATATGATCCTTGGGCTTCTGAGTGAGTAGAGAAGATTAGGAAACAGATCTTCCTCTACTTTGTGTGCAGTGGATGGGAGCTAGTCTACACCCACCAGATCTAGGAGAACTGCAAACTAAACATTCAGCATGCACAGGGAAAAATGGCTAAAAATGCCAGATATGAATCATATAAAGAAATAGTGTTATCCCTTCATGTACACACACTGTACTATTGATTACTGCAATTTGTTGAAAAGTTAGCTATGCTATGTTATGTAATGTGTGGTTGTGTTGTGTTGCAGGGAGGAGTACTGAGTATTAAGATTGGTTGGCTTTGTGATCTTGACCAATCTTGGGATCTCTGCATTCCTCGTTACAGCTTTACCAGACTCGACAGTGTTTCGGAAAAGAACAATGTTTCTCCGGGATATAACTTTAGGTATTTGCAGTTTTTTTCAATCTGTATAAATTGACTTTTGTATGTTAAAGAGAATCTATTATTAGGAAATTCACTGTTAAGCCAGGAACAAGGCCTAGCTGAGCTGAAAGCAATAATGCCTTTTGCTTAGCAATCTTATCCTGCTTCATTCTGGAGCACCCTTCCTCTCCCAGCCTCTTACTTCCTCATTGATTGAGAGGACCAAGTGTGATCACTATGTAGGAGCCTGGTCCTGTCCATAAAGTAGAAAAAAGAGGGGCCGGCAGAAAAAAATAAGGGAAGTCAGAAAAGAATAAGGGAAAAATGAAGGGAATACAAACATGGAGTAATCTGGGCCATAGCTACAGTGGGTGCAGAGGTACCAGTCATTTCTGGACCTGGCACCTGAGGGCCCCAAAGATCACTCTACCAAAAGGAAAGACAGCAGTAGCACATGGTAGGTAGGGGCCCTGTTACATATTTTGCTCCTAAAGAAGCTTCAAATTATGTCTCCTAAAGGAGTTATGTTTTTTTTAATTGCTTGAATCATACTAAATTAAATTGATAATTAAATGTTAATGTGTATGAACCCCATAACAGTACATATTGAAAGTAAAGGTTATATTATCTGATATGTCAAGAATCTGGAAAAATGAAACAATCTGTCTAGTCCTTGAGTGCAAAAATGGCTACTCCTTAAGGGGTTAAAGAAACTAACCCATGTAGCGTTCAAGAACTGCCAGGAAGAAGTTATAACTTTGTAATATGTCTTATGTTTATTTCAGGTTTGCACGATACTACATTCGTTCCGATGGCTCAGAGTTCCGGACCTTGATCAAGGCCTTTGGCATAAGAATAGATGTCCTTGTTTATGGCAATGTAAGCTCAAAGGAAAAAAAAAGTCTTCTATGTGAGAGAAAATTATAGGAGGGGAGTTATTATTGGATTTTCACCAGTTTTCAGGAGTTGTAAATTTTGATGCAAGCCATTTTGTGCAAAATTGTGTGACTTTATGTTATTTTATGCCACTCTTGACGCTTTTTAAAATGGGCGTGGTTAGCCATGGTAATGAGGTGTAAGCCGGATTTTAGATGTGTGGACTTTTAAAAATGTCACACAAATATTGGAGTTCCTGGCATGGGCCTAGCACGTTTGCACTCCATGCAGTACATTTACGGCACAGTTATGGCACCAGCTCAGGTGATGCACAGCTGACACCCTACTGCAACACCAGCAATTGCAGATGACAGGGCTCACAGGTGTTAATCCCCTTAGATGCCACAGTTCAAAAGTGACTGCAGCATTTAAGCCTCCTCCCTCTGTACATTGGGATCCGAAGCAAAAAAATAATTATTTAATTAAAAAAATCATTTTATGAGGGTTAAAAGATTAACAAACTCCTGTCCCCCGGCCCAGCCCACCCCTGTTTGCCACTGAACAGTCTAATGATTAAGAAAAGGATAAAATATAATAAAGAAATTGCTCATATTAAAATCAACATCCTTCCCTTGTAGGAATAGATCAATTAATCTGCTACAGAGCAATTAAACCAGTCTCTTCCATAAATCGTATTATAATGTGACTGTGCTCCTCAATATTGCAGTCTCCAAAAAGTTCTCCGATCCAAATACGGTCCTTTCCAGCATAATACACTCTAATGTAGTTAATAATAAAGTTTCTATTCCGTATAGTGTGATGTAACAGATGAACATTACTCTTGGCTTTCTGCAACTTTTGCCACTTGATAGCATTCTTCCCACCTAGGAAGCTAAATGAGTTAGAAGCTCATGGGGAGATTTATCAAAACTGGTGCAAAGGAAAACTGACTTAGTTTTCCCCCATTGTGTCTGGTGATAACCCAGAACACAAAAACTGTTATGACGCATTTACATGAGCCGACTGAGCAGGCAATGATGAAGGAACCGTTCCTTCCCAATAATTTCTTGCTCGTCAGAGTTAAAAGCTGCATTTAGATACTGCAATCACCTCCACTGTATCGAGATGAGCGATCCCTACTGCAGTCACTCATACCGTATAGATTCATCATTTCTAGGCAGCAGATCCCTGCTTGTACAGCGTGATCTGCTGTCCGGAAACAATTATTTAATGTGCTCCACGAACAATCATTTCACTCAATGAACAAATGTTTGCTTGTTCATTGGATGATCAGCTGGACCTTTATATGGCTGATTATCGGGACTGGCCGTTCCTACGAATGTTTGTTCCTTATCTGCCTAATAATAGTCCCCTGTTAGGGTCCTATGTTCGCAATATTAGGGATAATTTGGATCTGGTTGCTATATTTGAGACATGGTTCAACAATTGCAATGACTTTGAAATAGTCATACTTGGATACACACTGTACAAGAAAGACAGAGTATACAGAAGAGGTGGTAGAGTAGCCATTTATTTCAAGGTTAGTCTTAAAGGGAATGTCATCAGAAAATGACCTGCTGTTTAAATAATTTTTTATTTTTTAAAAAATTATAAATTATTTTTATGATGTTATTTTAATTTTTCCATGTAATTTTTTATATTTAAACTAAAACCAAAAATCCTGCAGTTTTTGCACTGGCCACTATGTCTAATAATTGGCGCCACTACTTGGTTTGTACAGATGACTTTACTGCAGTTAACTCATTCTAATCCTGCCTGTAATTATATCATCTCTGTGTACAGATAAGACAGGACCCACCATTCACAATAGGTGATTGTCAGAGCTTAACTATTCTTTCCTTGTACAATGACCTCTGCACAAGTCACAGAGCATGCCTAGAAAACTCTCCCATAGAAGTAGATGAGGTCCCCTCCTGTCCATTGTGTCTATGGCCCATGGGGCTACCATAAAGCAATTTTTTTTATGCTGTTAAATGCTGTTAAGAACAGCTCAGGCAAAATGGCCGCCCCCATAATCATGTTCAGGAAATAAAATAATAAAATCTACAATCAGAAAATAAAAACAGATCAGAAAAAAAGGAGATGTGCTGCTATCGGGTTTTAACTGGCAGATAAAAATTTTGGTGACAAATTTCCTTTAAATCTACGGTAATTGAGAAGACTCACAAAATACTATAAACTCTTTGGATTTGCATGCAAATTAAAGAGGGAAGTATTATTAGAATTAGTGTAGTATATAGGCCTCCAGGGCAAAGTGACGATAATGATAACAAATTCGTGCATGAAAGGTCTCAAATGGCAGAAAAGGGAGATATTGTAGTTATGGGTGATTTCAACATGCCTGGTGTAGACTGGAATATCTCTAGTGCTGTTTCATGCAAGAGCAGAAGTCTAATTGATGCACTTAGGGGAACATCTCTGAAATAGCTAGTCAAATGACCAGCCAGAGGAGAAAACATTTTATATTTAGACTTCACAAATCGGGATTTGGTATCTGAGGTTAAGGTGGAAGAACATTTGGATTCCAGTGACCACCTATAGTTTTATATAAAATCGAACTGAGAACAATCTTACACAGACTTTTTAAGGACTAATTTTCAGGAAACGGGGGAGTGTTTAAAAAGGGAATTACAAGAGTGGAAAACATCAGCAAGAGTAAAAGGAGGAAAAGACCACTATGGTTTATTAGAGAAGTAAGTAACATAGTAAAAGAAAAGAAAGTGTAGCTGATAGAGAACTGTATAAAACTAAACAGCATACTTCTCTCAGAGCGCCTGCGCCGAACAAAGACACGTAAGGCGCAGGCGCGGGATTTCAAATGCAGACAGGGCCAGCCGGAGGAGGAGAGCGCTCGCTGGCCCTGTCAATCAACTGGAGGAGGAGGCTTTTTTAAAAGAAGGCTGCGGCAGCTACCAGAAAGTAAACGCCCTACTTGCTGGTAGTGAAGTAATTAGCATATTATAAAAGCACGATTTTTAAAGAAACGAAGGCACAGAACAGGGTAAGAGCCCTATATATGGAATAGTCGGACAATAAGGATTTTAATATGCCCAAAAATGAAAAATGAGTTTTGGGGGGTGACAGAAGCCCTTTAAGAAACACAGCCGCCTCCTCTTCCCTGTACTGATGGTATGGATTTACATACCTTGCCTTATTGATTTGTTTAACCAGTCCCTCTGACAGAGGATGTTCCTGAGGATTGAGAAAATGGCCAACATGGTGCCTATCCACAAGAAGGATAGCGGAGAAGAAGCTAAAACTACAGACCAGTTAGCTTCTCTGGATAAATGATCCAAACAGTGGAAACTCCAGGTCAATGTGTCCAAATGTAAAATAATGCACTTGAGGAAAAGGAACCCTCTATCTGTCATATTGGTAGTTTTGTTTTAGTCAAGACTTTAGAAGAGGAAGATCTAGGGATCCTGATATCAGCTTCAAATGAGTGTGCGGTGTTGGCAGGCAGCTGGGAAGGCAAGTAGGATGCTTGGCTATATCGCTAGAGGTATAAACAGTAGGAAGAAATAGATTGTTATCCCCCTGTATAGAGCGCTAGTGAGACCACATCTGGAATACTGTGTCCAGTTTTGGAGACCCCATCTACAAAAAGATATAGATAAAATAGAGCAGGTGCAAAAGCACACTGCAAAAAAAAAACGGTGGAGGATCTCAATCAAAAACCTGTCAGGAGAGACCTAAAGAAATTATGGGATCATTTATTAAGGCCGGCGTTTTAGACGCCAGTCTTAATAACCCTGCGCTGGCGCTTGATGCACCAAAGTTATTAGTTGTTAGCTGTGCGACTTGCTTAAATCTACACCAGCTCCCTTGCCAACAGTCGTAGAAAATGATAAATGGGATGGGCCGGCCGGCCCACCCCTTTCCCTGCTCCACACCGTGCCCGCATTTTCCACCACCTCGGAAAAGTGGCATGAGCGGGGAAATATTGCAGATTTGACCACAAATCCCCTTTGCGACCAAATCTGCGACAAAAGTATGCCAACGGGTGGCATACTTCTCATAATAAATGACCCCCTTAATCTGTGTAGCCTTGAGAAATGAATGGAAAGTGGGGACATGATCAAACCTTTTCAATATATTAAAGGCATATATAAGGTTCAGGAAGGAAGTGTTTTTAGATTTTTAAAAAATACAACCCAGCACAAGAGCAAGGGGCCATAATCTAAAATTAGATCATGACTAGTGCTTCATGACAAATTACTTTGTAAGTTGTGGGTGCGATTGCACCGCACCCCATCATTGTACTCCTCAGATGCAGCGTTCATAGCTGATTGTGGTATCTGACAGTAATAACACAGTATAAAGGAAAAAAAATAAAAATGATACTTACCTCTTATCCATTTGATCGTGGCGAGCCTGCCGCCTCTATCTTGAATGAAGATTTAGCGTGAAATCTTGTTCGGCCCGTGGTGACGTTATCACGTCAGCCGGCATGCTGACGTCATGTATCACTGCACATGGGATTTTGTGTGAGATCCTCAATCAAGATGGTGATGGCCAGCTCGTCGCAATCAAATTAATGAGGTAAGTATGATTTTTTTTACCTCTATTTAGGGAAATTCGATTTGCTACCATGAAGCACTAGGAAATTCGGCTTCGTGGCAAATTCGGAACAAAGTCCACTTTGTGCACTTGGATTTGCTCAACACTAATCATGACCAATGCCAGGAAATACTTTTACACCAAAAGAGTAGTTGAGGCTTGGAACAGACTACCAGCAGATGTGGTTCGCAAATCGACAGTAAGTGAATTCAAACATGCCTGGGATAAACACACGTCTATACTAAGATACGTAGTAAGCACATTAGATCTAAGAATTTCTGGTCTTGTTCTGATGTCTTTTATGTTTCTATGTTCCAAAAAAAGGCATCAAATTGCTTAGTGGCTTTAAAAATAAAAAAAGTTTTAGCTGACAGAATGAGAAAAAATTCTATTGGTCCTTTAGGCCAAAATTAGCTTGGTCCTTAAGGGGCTAAATAGGTTTTCTGTGAAGACAGAACCCCTTTATTATTGGAATCCTAGATTATATTGTGTAACTGTATTTGACTTTTTTTTACCACAATCAGGCATTATGTATTTTGTTCTCTTCTTTTCTCCAGGCTGGAAAATTCAATATTATTCCAACCCTTATTAATATTGTGGCAGCCTTTACCTCAGTTGGTGTGGTGAGTTTTATTATATATGTATGTATGGAAATAAATAGGCTTAAACAATGGCTATGTGAATAAATGATTTACCGAATAATAGCAGTGATAAAGGCATGCAGCAGCAGTTAGATCATATAAAAGCATATGAAGGATTGGTAAGCTCTTGGCAATGCCCAAGATGATGGATAACCAACAGATATGGTAGCGTGTTGAAAAGAAGTCTTAATTGAAGCTTACCCTCTGTGATATGCAGAGAGTATTTATAACCTTAGGGGTGGGCACAGAATTTTCCAGAATATTGCTTAATAGGTCCGTATTGTGTGCAACTGTAGCATTAGCTAATACATCTGGAATTTGGCCTTGAAGCTGTATGCTAGGCCACGTTCATATCACCGCTTTGTTTTCTTCTTTTAATCCATCAGAAGAAAATAAAAATGGCAAAAAAGCAGATCCTTTATTTTGAGCATCCATTGTGCTCATTTTTCATCCTTTTTTGTCAGTTCTATCTATAACTTTAGACAGGAGAAACTGGAACTGACAAATTTCTGTTCTTCTGATGGATCAGAAGAATGGAAAACAAAATGGTGATGTGAATGTGGCCTAAGAAATTTACAAGTAGTAGAAATGAGCAAAAATTAACCCTTCTATACACACTCGTAAACTTAACATATCAATATTTGATCCTCATGTAAAACATAAAGGTGATAGAAAAGACATTAACAAATTGACTTTGCAATAACATATTAAGAAAAAAATAATCTGAGATATTAAATTTCTGCACGTCTCTGGCCAGTATGAGACATGTAGATCAGAGTATACATATAATAACACCTGCCTTTGCTTGAGTTTAGAGCTATAGCTTACTATGTGCAACATTTCGGTATAAATTGTAGGCAATCTAGTTTGCACTATTATCAGTTTTACTGTAATGTTGCATTGTGTACTCTAATCATTCTTTTGTGTGGTTGTTTCCTCTTACAGGGCACTGTTCTCTGTGATATCATTTTACTAAACTTCCTTAAAGGAGCAGATCAGTACAAAGCAAAGAAGTTTGAGGAGGTATGTTACTTTGTCAGATAGCAACATTTTCCCTGCTCCTCTTCTTGACTTGCTGTGTTGTAAAATGTCCTGTATCTGGGATGAGTTTGACTATGATGGAACGTTAGATTTCCCTTATTCTGTGTGGGTAGACTCTAAAGTTGACCTTGGCAACATCTGTGTAGTGGCCATGTATAGTCACTAAGCAACTAAGTTTAAAGAGGACCTTTCACCAGAAATTTCATGTCTATATTAATATCTGACATTACTTGCCTGCCCCCAGTGGTGCTTATTCCGGTATTCTTATTTTCTTTTGTGCCCCCGTTTGTCCGCGGTGCCCCCCGCAATATTTCCCGCCATGTATGGTAATGAGCCATTCGGCTCCACTGGGCGGGCCTGCAAAAGGTCTCTCCGGCGTGTCTGCCTTCCCCCTGGCACGGAGCGCAACTAATCAGCGCGCTCCGCTCTTAGCCAGGGAGAAGACGCTTCAGTTCCCGCGAGAACTGGAGCGATTTCAACCATCCAGGGCCAGAGTGTCTTCTCCCTGGCTAAGAGCGGAGCACGCTGATTAGTTACGCTCCGTGCCAGGGGGAAGGCAGACACGCCTGAGAGACCTTTTGCAGGCCCGCCCACTTGAGCCGAATGGCTCATTACCATACATGGCGGGAAATATTGCGGGGGGCACCGCGGACAAACTGGGGCACAAAAGAAAATAAGAATACCGGAATAAGCACCACTGGGGGCAGGCAAGTAATGTCAGATATTAATATAGACATGAAATTTCTGGTGAAAGGTCCTCTTTAATCTTCTGGAGAAATTTGTTTCACGACTTTCTAATGTGACCAATGTCAGCTTAAAGTCCTTTACAGACCATTTGCAGCTGCATTAAGCATTCTGCTGGTTAAGACTTAGTCACAGAAGCACCTTTTAAAGCTTAGCTGAGCTCCTATAGTGCAATGCATTTTTGGAAATTCAATTGAGAACTTTGTAGGCTACTGCGCAGAGTCATACAATGTATACTGAGCCAATAGGGGGATTTTGGCAATGGTGTGAATTCTTTTATTTTTATCCTTGTACATACCTTTATTGCGTTTCTTTTAGATTTCAGATACCACCCCTGCATTTGGCAGCCATATGTTCAAAAGTGACCAGACTCTAACCGGCCGTGGAGATGAGAAAAGATCTACAGACTCTGGCGCTTTCTCAATAGGTTTATAGGCCTGCACCAGCATCTTCATTGGCTTCCTGTGCTTTTATGTAAAGTTCTGCTTCTTGTATCCTAGATATCTTCTTCTATTGTATGTTACATTTCTTGTGATAATCACTTAAATGGGCTGTCTGTATAGAAGACTAATTTTCAACTTTCCTTGTTAGACAGTGTAAGTTAATAGAGGGAAGTCACTCGCTCATCAGTTAGCTACTTGTATTAAGGCTGTCTTTCTCTCTGGAGGACCAAGTCTGTACATGGTCTACAGGAATAGCCAATTGATTTCAGTAGGCACTGTGTAATACTTTATTACTCCTGTGGTGGCAGGGAAAGTGAACGGTTGTTGTCAGGTTCTCCTGTAGATTATGTTGATCCCCAGAGATTCCTTAAATCAAAATAGAATTAACCAGAGTAGACAACCCCTTGAGCTCTCAAATAATGTCCTCAATATCTCAAGTATTGCTTACCAAGCACTTCTTCTGTCACTTTTGTCCATGTATATAGGAGAGAATACGGGTCAGACAGCAAAATCTTCATTATTTTGAAGCACAGTATGGGATTATCAGTTTAACTGACAAGTATGAAACATACAACCCTACACGCTACCTCTTTTTTTCACATGTAAATAGTATTCTACTTAATATTTCTTTCTGATTTCAGGTATCCTATTAATTTCCTTAACATTAATGTAAACTTAAAATAGTTGTTCCAGCATAGTCAGTGGAGGATTCTTGATAGGATAGTCTCCCAATGTCTGATCAGTTGGGATTGGGTTTTTATTTGACTGCTACATCCACTGTTGATCACTAGAATAGAAGGCTTGGTGGCATATCGAACAAATTTGCAACCAGTATCCAATCGGTGAGGGTTCAACTACTGTAATCCCCTCAGATTATTATAACAAAGAAGCAGTAGTAGAGATAGAACAGCATTCATCTCCTTTCTGCTCCACTTTCCTTTTTGCTGCAAACTGTATGACTGGCCATTGACTATAATCAGCTAAAAATGCAGCCTCCAAATAAAGCAAAGCAGAGCAAAAAATATGAAGTGGCACAGCAATGGGCAGACTGGTCATAGATCCCAGGGAACCCCAAGGAAATTTCCTGGTGGGCCAATGCCCAAAGAGCCACCCAAGCCCTCCTCTTGGTCACCAGCTAAGTACATAATGATTTGATGCTCTCAGCATTAATTAGTGGAGGAGCATCAGCCACTTATGCACCTGGCCAGCAGGCACAGCTGCCCTCCTGAACTCAGCTGTATTCCTGTCCTCAGGATGATGACATGGTTTCATATTGGCACAGACAGCAGTATTCTGTGCTGCACTGTGGTATTCTGTTCTGCTATTTCAGGTGTCACAACTTCTGTCAATTTAGACCCTCCTACAACTTTTTTTTTTCCAGGGTCACTTTAATTTCCCAGGTCCCCCTGGGCACAGCACTTACCTAGCATTGCCTCTTCATTCTAGCAGTTAGTGGAACCCAGTAGTCAGACACCCATCAATCAGACATTGGTGACATGTCCTAGCAATATGCTACGAGTGGCTATGCTTAGATGACCCCTTTAATACATGCATTATTTCTATGTATTCTTTGGTATCTATACCACATGTTGTGGCTGCAGATAAGGAGTCTCCGATGCAGTTCATCATTTGCACGTGGCTTAAGCCCTGTAGGCTGTAAGTTCTCAGGTGCATGTCTATTTGATTTGCATCAGTGGATACGTTGCAGAGTCCGCTACATAGACATATTTTATTCCATTCTGTGGTACATGTATGAAATAAATGGAGTCTCTACACTGAACATGCATTTTGGCTAATGTTCTATGATTAGATAAAAGGTCTAAAAATATTCTTAAATTCATGGAGACCTCAGGAGAAAAAAAAACAGGTCCGTAAGAGGAAGAGTCCATTTATAAATTAATCTAAGTACATTTTCATTAAAAACTGTTACATCCATGTCTTACATGTAAAGTCAAGACTACATAATATTGGGTCAAAAGTCCTGTTATCTCCCACATGTGATTAAAAATATTCCATCTGGAGGAACTGTTTTACAGACCAAAGCTACTCACAAGAATCCTAACAAGTGTGTACAGGGTGAACAGCCTGAAGATATCCTCTTCGAAGATAGTCTAAAACATAGATTATACCTGTGTTAACCCTGTGTTACTGGAAGATTCATAGTCATAACTAGGATTATATAGAGTAAAAAATAATCATTTTGTTGCCCTATCCCAGACTGGCAACCTCATCCCAGCCAACATTCCTGTTCATAGCACCAGGTTACCAGAGGATCCTCTGGTGGGGTTAGATACTGACACAAAAAAGCTTCCTCATGCAACAAATCCCTAATAATCCAGCAAAAGACAACTCAATTTGAAGATGACTTCGGAGCCAATCACTTGCCAGTAGGGTCATTTCACGAACAACATATTAGACCATATTGATAAACTATACTATGCATGCAATAATAACGACAATGTATATGTTCTGTATGGATGGAGGATGTGCCCACAGGATCTTCTCTGGTGTTCCATGGAACTTAAGTATGAGCTAGGCAGACCAATCAGTATAAGCTAGACAACCTGAAGGTGATTTTCTTATACGTTTCCCTGAGGTATAAGCATCAGGTACATAATAACATGTTCATAATAAAAGCATAACCCAAACCAAACATTTATCTCACCATTACTTTGGTTAATATGTTTCCATCACCATTGGATGGATAAGGCTTATACCTTTAGGGGTTGTAGAGAAGCCCACTCCAGGGCCTGGTGCCTGAGGGTCCTTCTGCCACATGCAAAGACACCAAGCATGTAAATGACAAATGGAGGTGTTATAGATTTTTCAGCAGTATCCAGTATACTGAAGTTATGTCTGTATGTATGTAGTGAACATGTCCATCATTACAATTATTTTTTTTATAAAATCTAATAATTAGAAAATATGCTACATTAATGGTTAATTGGTAGCCCGCCAGGCTTCTCTCCTCCAGTTGGGTACTATACTCAGCAAGCTGTAATAATAATTTATCTTCTGAGTTTTAGAAGAGACATAATTTATTCAGCCACTAGGTAGCAGCATCATACAGGGATGCTGTCTCCCGCGCATGTGAAGGAGGGCAACATAGCTGGGGAGAGACTGTAGCCTGAGAAAGGTAAGTATTCTTCATGGAAGAAGAAGGGGCAAGTAAATGCGCATACTTGAGAAATTTTGCTAAATGATGAGCACTGCACAGATTTTTTTGGCCTTATGCCCCAACCATACATATAGGACATGGCCACAACCTACACCATTTAAATTATGAATAGTACATATGACTCCCTTCAGAGCACCCAAAAATGGATGCATATCACACTCCAGACCCCCTTGTATACATACCAAAGACCAAAACACCCTTTATACTTACCACAGGTCAGAACAGCCCTTCTACAGACCCCTCCAGACAAACCTATCCCTTTATACAGATTCCAGACCAGACTTCCCTTTAACAACTCAAAATCCCTTTATACAGACATCACACCAGCCCTGTGTTATATGGAAACCCCAGACTAGACATGCAGATACTCAGTCCTCACCAATCCTGAGCATGGTGGTACTCTATGAAGGAAATCTGGCTGTATGGTGGTTATACAGTGCTGTTAAAGTTCTAGGCAGGTGTGGGAAACATGCTGCAGAGTAAGAATGCTTTCAGTAGTAGAAGCGTTAATAGTTTATTTTTCCATCTAACGAAATGTAAATTAAATGATCAAAACAGAAATGCAAATCTGGTCAATATTTTCTGTGACCAACTCTTGCTTTCATAGCAGCATCAATTCTTCTAGGTATACTTACAAGTAGAGATGAGCGTGGAATCGATCCGAATTTCAGGAAAAATTTGATTCGCAACTAATGCGAATTATCTCGCGCTTTGTGGTAACGAATCAAAATTTTTTCTAAAATGGATGCCACACATGTGAGAACTGAGGACATGGGGCAAGGAACTTTGGAAGGCGGGATCACCAAGATTGACATGCATGCAGCCAATCAGCAGCCAGGCAGCCCTGTGATGTCACAGCCCTATACATACGTTCAGCCATTTTTGATTCTGCCATTTTCCAGCGTTCTGAGTGCAGGGACAGACGTGAGAAAGCGCTAGGGACACCAATTGGAAAAAGCTAATTGTGAATTTTTTTTGGGGAAAAAACGATTTATAAGTGCAGGGAAAGGATAAGGAGAAATCATTTAACAGCATCTTAGTGCAGGGAGAGATGTCAGAAGGCGCTAGGGAAAGTGCTAGAAAAGCGATTTACAAGTGCAGGGTAAGAAAATTTGGGGATCCAAATAGCCATTATACAGCTCTGTCATTTCAGCAATTTGTTCTTGGGGTGCAAGTGCTATGTTGAAATTATTTCTGTACTACAAGAAAAATATTTACGCAGTTCACTGTTGCCATTATTTGCGGCAAAAGCGTTTAGTGGCCTATTTCAGTACAAAAACTAAAATATATATGCAGTTCACTTGTCACGGATAGTGGGGAAAGGGAAAACACCAAATACACACAAAAAGGAATAGAACAGTATAGACCTCAAAAGCAAAGGAAGAGGGATGGTGACCTCCTAGTAACCCCTAGGCCTTTCCCTAACTTCTGCCAGTTTGAGCAGATCCTGATAGTGGAAATGCTCATACGCCGGATACCTAGGCCCTGCTGAAACTGACAATCCCTAGGATAGGTAGCAGGAGACAAGACAGGTGATTCCTTCCCAGATGAAGGAGCCTGCGTCTCCCTGGGGCCTAGAAACAAAACACACCAGAGAACAACAAACAGAAGAGGCAACTAGTACTTAGCTTTGAGAAGTATGGAGAAGCAGGAGATCCAAAACAAACAAGCTCTAGCAACTCCAACAGGAAATATCAACCGTGTGGTCAGCAGTGTGAGGTTGACCAAAATAGAGCCTCATCACTGATAACGAGCAGAACCTGAGAAGAGGTGAGATCCTGCCAAACAACAACATACTAAGAGGAAAACAGAGAGACCTGTCAGATAGCCTCACGTGCAGCAAGTCTATCCAATCTTCTCACCTCTGTCACAGTAGAGACCGTGACATCACTTCTGCAGCTAGATGTGGTTACAGCGTTTAGGGACGTATTTCTGTACTACAAGAAAAATATATACGCAGTTCACTGTTGCCGCTATTTGAGGTAAAAGCATTTAGTGGCCTATTTCATTACAAAAATATATATATATACGCAGTTCACTTCTGCAGCTATATGTGCTGAGATCGTTTAGTGATGTATTTCTGTACTACAAGAAAAATATATACGCAGTTCACTTTTGCAGCTATATGTGGTGAGAGATTTTAGTGACGTATTTCTGCAATGCAAGAAAAATATATACACTGTTAACTTCTGCAGTTATTTGGGGTTAAGAAAAATATATTCGATGCTTTTAGGGGTGTTTTAATTCGCTTTTAATTTATTTTGTTCAGCTAAAAGTATGTCTGACAGAGAAGTGCCAGGCTATGCACAGAGGAGTGGCAGAGGCCTAAATGTTTCTGGCGCAGGCAGAGGTTGCAGCAGAGTAAGGGGGCGTGGCAGCAGGAGTGGCAGCGAGAGGCCTGAACTCCCAGTGTCATCTAGCGGTTGTGTCTTGACCAGCAACCCAGCAGTTCTTGATTGGTTAACTCAGTCATCCACTTCATTCCAAGTGACAAGAGACACCTCCAGCCAACAGTCGGTGGGTTCGTCAGAGACTACCCTTGGTTGGCATGGCCTGGGAGCAGGCCCTGTGCTCTCACCTGTCCTCAACCTGCCTCTGTCCTTTTCTGTTCCCTCACCATGAGAAGTAGTATATGCTGTAGGCTCAGCTACACTTTTCAGCGAGGAAAAGCTACTAGAGGACAGTCAGCAGCTACTGCCCAGCCAAGATCTGGAGGAGACATCCACTGAATGCCCCACTAGGTGTTGCGAGTAGTCAGGCTCCTGACCCAGCGGCCGTTGAGGAGGACATCAGTGATGTGTAGACACTACTCGATGATGATGAAGCCGATCACACTGGGTGCAGAAGGGTCTTCATCAGGAGAAGAGGGTGGCAGCTTGCCCGTGAGGCAGCGGCAGAGCCAGCAAGGTGGTAGCATGGCTGGGAGTCAGCAGGGTGGCAGCAGTGGGAGGTCGGGAGCCAAACGTGCCCGGGGTAGACCATCTGCTTCGCAGCAGCCTACCTGCCTGGGAAGTAGTGGTGAAGGGGTTCACAGAGGCAGCGGCAGTAGCAGTCAGTCAGTGTGGACTCTTGGGGAAAAATCACATAGTCGGCGGTGTGGCAGTTATTTTTAAAAGCACCTGAGGAGGTGAATGTTGCCATATGTCGAATCTGTGGGCAGTAGGTGAAGCGTGGTCAGGGGGCCATTGTTGGCATTGCGGCCCTGAGTAAACATATGCAGCGTCGCCCTACAGTGGCCTGGGAGAACCGTGGCTCCGATGTGGTGGTCCAGCCTGCCGCAGCAACCTCTGCATCACCCAGTTGCACGCATCGCGTTTCAGGCAGTCAAGGCTCCACCACCTCAGCCGAAGGGAGCTGTCTGTCATTCCCATCTTCTGCTGGTCCAGATGCTCCTGCTCCTCCTACTCCTTGTCAGTCATTCCATCAGCAATCAATCACCAAGGTGATTGCCAAGAGACAGCAGTATTTGTGTACGCATCCAACCGCGCAGAAGCTGAACGTGCTCCTGTCCAAGTTGCTGGTACTGCAGTCCCTCCCTTCCCAAGAGGTGGACTCTGCACCTTTCAGAGAACTGATGGCTTGTGCTGAGCCGAGGTGGAGAGTCCCAAGCTGTCATTTCTTTGCGAAAAAGGCAGTACCAGCCCTGCACAAATATGTAGAACAGAAGGTGGTCCAGTCCTTAAGCCTGTCGGTGTCTGCCAAAGTGCACGGCAGCGCCGACGTGTGGAGCTGTAACTACGGTCAGGGACAATACATGTCCTTTACGGCCCACTACGGTTAACGTGGTTCTTGCAGAGCCACACCAGCAACTTGGCCAGGTCACGCCGCTTCCATCTGCAGGTTCTCACGCTGTTGGTCCAGCGACCATGTCCGCTTCTGCCTCCTCATCCTCCACTATGTCCTCAGCCTCCACTGCAGGGACAAGTCACAGTGCCCCCCCAGCATACCACACGTGCATGGCACGGCAGTGTCACGCTGTTCTGCACCTCATCTTCCTGGGCGAACTGAGTCACACAGGGGTGGAACTGCTCCATGTGATTAATCAAAAAATCGAAACCTAGCTTTCTCCGCTAGAACTCAAAATCAGAACCATGATGACCGACAGCGGGAAGAACATTGTGTTGGCGCTGCGACAAGGAAGGCTGAGCCATGCGCCCTGCATGGCAAACTGCGTTCAAACTTTGCATGCACTTCAGCCACTCCTACACCGCAAAGCACACCCTCCTTGAGTTGCAGCGGCAGAACGGCATCCCCCAACACAGGCTAATATGTGATGTTTCCACCCATTGGAATTCCACCCTCCATATGTTGGACCGACTACACGAACAGAGAAAGGCCATCAACGATTTCTTGATGATCCAAGCGGACAGGAGTACTCCCCTGCGTAAGTTCGATGTCAGCCAGTTGCAGCTCATGCGTGACACCTGCCGTTTGCTCAGGCCCTTTGAGGACGCCGCGTTATTTGTCAGTTGCCAGGACTACAGGATAAACTACGTCATTCCACTGCTTCATGTCCTGGTCCTGGAACAGATGGTGGTAACAATAGCTGGTCAGGGGACTGGAGACGTGGTGCTTAGATCTCACGGCAACATGAGCCCTGTGGGGGCTGAACTAGAAGAGGAGGAGGAGGGGGAGGAGGACATTGGAGCACAGGCAATGTGTAGCGAGATGGGTGGTTTTTCTACTCAGCTGACAAGAGAAGAGGAGCAGGTGCAGTCAGAAGAGGTACAGGGCCATGAGGAAGACAAGACAGAGGACCCAGACACACCGTGGCAGTATGCAGTGGAGATGGAGGCAGGGAGTCCCTCCGAGTCACTTGCACAAATGGCCCGCTGCATGCTCACTTGCTTGCATAGTGACAGCCGAATTGTCACCATTCGGCAGAGGGATGACTTTTGGTTCCCCACCTTGTTGGACCCTCGCTACCGGTCCAGAATGGGGGCCTTTTTTACACCCACTGAGAGGGAGGACAAACTGAACTACTACAGAGACATCCTTTGTAGTCATCGTCCATCCTCTCGCAGGTCTGACTGGGGGGGCCCTCTGCCCTCACGTTCCACTGCCATGGCTGCTGGGGAGGGGTGGGGTGGCAGGAGCAGTACCAGCTTCATCTGCAGCAACCTGAGTCTACAGTCACAGATGAGTAGCTTTCTTCACCCGCATAGTGAAGAAACTACTCACCAGCAGCAGCAACAGGTAGACCTGGAGCAGGACCTGAACCAGCAGATGTTGGCATACTTGGACAGCACCCTGCCAACCCACATTTAAGATCCGCTGGACTACTGGGCAGCCAAACTGGATTTGTGGCTGCAACTGGCCGAGTTTGCCCTGGAAAAGCCGTCCTGCCCGGCCAGTAGTGTGGCATCAGAGTGGGTGTTTAGTGTGGCAGGGGCCATAGTGACCCCAAGGAGAACTTACCTGTCTATCCAAAATGTGGAGAGACTCACCTTTGTCAAGATGAATCCGGCGTGGATCAGCCAGGATTTCCACCCACCAAATCCTGATGCATCTGATTAGATCATCCATGCCGCCTCACCAATCCTTGAAAAAGAGACCGGTTTCTTCTGCCTACCTGCCTCAGCTACTACTTTGATGCTGCCGCCTGCCTGTTGCCACAAATATGATGCCAAGTGCTCCTTATTTTACCCACCTTCGTCAGTGGGTACTGGTATTGCCACCCACCATGCCACTGTAACCGGGTCACTTTGTGGTATCCTGATGCTGCTGCTACTGCCATCTCCACACTATGTCACCTTGCCACTCTGTGGTCTCGTGTTGCTGCTGCTGCCATCTCCACACTATGTCACCTTGCCATTTTGTGGTCTCCTGATGCTGCTGTTGCCATCTCCACACTATGTCACCTTGCCATTTTGTGGTCTCCTGATGCTGCTGCCATCTCCACACTATGTCACCTTGCCACTCTGTAGTATTCTGCTGCTGCCATCTCCACACTATGTCACCTTGCCATTTTGTGGTCTCCTGATGCTGCTGCTGCCATCTCCACACTATGTCAGCTTGCCACTCTGTGGTATCGTGCTGCTGCTGCCACCATCTCCACACTATGTCCCCTTGCCATTTTGTGGTCTCCTGCTGATGCTGCTGCCATCTCCACACTATGTCACCTTGCCATTTTGTGGTCTCCACATTTTTTTTGGCATTAGCAATACTGATGGACTATTGAGCAAATGCTGACCGAGTGAAGGCATATGCTCCACAGACAGGATCCGTTTTTTGTGGGTTATTCTTTAGAGATGAGCGAACACCTGGATGTTCGGGTTCGAGAGGTTCGGCCGAACTTCCGGAAAATGTCCGGGTTCGTGATCCGAACTCAACCCGAACTTCATCCCGAACCCGAACCCCATAGAAGTCAATGGGGACCCGAACTTTTGGGCACTAAAAAGGCTGTAAAAGACACCCAGAGGGATAATATACCGCAATAAACGCATTGCGATTACAACTTTGAGTTAACGATCACCATGGGAACGCCTCCTCCAGTAGAATGTACTGTCGGATCTGAGAATTAAGTTGAAATCGCAATGCGATTCTTATATATTTGCTTATTCGCATTGCGATTTCAACTTAGCATTGCTAAATAATTCCATCCATATCGTTAACTTACTGAGTCAGTAAGTTAATGAATATGGATGGAATTATTTAGCAATGCTAAGTTGAAACGGCAATGCGATTAAGCAGATATATAATAATCGCATTGCGATTTCAACTAAATTCTCACATCCGACAGTACATTCTACTGGAGGAGGCGTTCCCATGGTGATCGGTAGCTCAAAGTTGTAATCGCAATGCGATTAAGCAAATACATAAGAATCGCATTGCGATTCCAACTTTTAGTACTCAACTTTTAAAATCGTACACCACTTTAAGTTCCAAAGTTGCAATCGCGTTCGAATAGAACTTAAAGCTGTCTCTTAGTTAGTTTTAGTATTGGTGTGCTGTAATAGAAGTTACATTCGTACGCGAATATAACTTAGAGCAATACAGTCAACTTTACACTGTTAGTTTTATTATCGCGATAATACAACTATTCAAGAATCGTGTACGTGCGTCTGTACGTGTGTGCGTTACCTCGGACACTATTCTATTTTGCCAGCCACAGCTGAAACCACTGATTTATGGTATTGCTATTTTGGCAATTGAATTTAACCCCAGAAAATAATCTATCCTTTGCCAGACAGCAGACAGTATTATACTTGTCTAGCCAAAGCTGGAACACCAGATTTAGGGGATTGGTATTTGGGCAATTGTATTTAACCCCTTAATAAAATATAGAAATTTCTTTCCTGAGTTTCTAGGGGTGACAATTAGCACAGCCAAGCCCCTGATGTAGGATATAGCAAAATAAAAAAAAACTAGTATTGATGGATTGATGGACTTGGTGGCAGCTTCTTCTGGCGCACCACAAGTCACAAAATGGCCGCCGATCAACCCAGAAAATAAGTGACAGAAAAACGCTCTGTGCAGCCTAAAAACCAGCGAGCAAGTAACTAGCAGAAGTTCAATGATTCTCAGCTGTAAATTGATCCGTTCATTAGGTGCTGTTGCTGACTTTAACCTGCCTAATCTCGCCCTGATAGAAACTGCGTCCTCTCCCTACACTAATCAGTGAAATAAACGGAGCCATTCATTGGTTCAGAGCTGGTCTGTATTATATAATTATGTGCTTCCCTTTAGGCCGAGGCACGATCCTAATTGACTAGATTACAAGTATTTAAAAGTTAGATGGGGGCATATCCACATTGCAATAAAATAGATTTTGTTTTGCTGTGATTATTCTCCCAAATGTGGGGTGTATTAGCCAGAATTTAGCAAAAATGGTGAAAAACACATGACAGAACTGCTGGATTTACCTAACTGTGGATGGAACAGGTGGGGATTAAAGGGTACAATGTAAAATGTTGATAAAGTAATAAAAAAACCTCTTTATCTCAAGGTTTTAAAGGTTTATCATTGATTGGAGTAAAATGTGCAGTTGTAAAACTTCGAGGCACGGTAAATAAATATATTATATTGATATATCTATTGTGGTTTGCAAAGTCATCTGTGTAACAGGGGCCTGGTATGTGTGTACATACACACATGGACACCATCCTACTTGCTCCCATATACAGCGCCTGCCACATCTCCTGCATATATGCAGGACTTACCTCCCCTTGGCTCTAGTTCCTCCCAAAGGTCTCTTCATGAGCATGATGCAGCATCACTGCTACCTGCTGGTCACAATTATTGCATAAGGTCTGGAAATCTGGGATTAAGTCGCCAGCAGCTTCTTCAGAGGACATGGCAAGCACAGCATGCAAACAACTCAACCAGTGGTTTGTATGATCAAAAAGTCATACACACCACAAAATAGTATTAATAAAAGCTACATCTCTCCTGGCAAAAAAAATGAGCCCTCACACAGCATCATAGACATAACTATAAAAAAGTTATGGGGATTAGAATATGGCGATGCAAAGAAATAAAATCACTGTTTTTGTAAGTTTTTATTTTTTAAGTATTAAGACAGAAGACAATATATTTATGTGATTTTGTTATAATTGTACTGACCCAGAGAATGAAGTTAACATGTTAGTTTTACCACATAGGGAACTCCGTAAAAATGAAATTCCAATTTCACCCCAGCTTCTATCTACATTGTATGCAATATAAAATTGTTGTATTAGAAAGTACATCTCTCGCAAAAAACAAGCCCTCATAAGGCTATGTCAAGGGAAAAAATAAAAGAAGTTATGGCTCCTGGAAGGCAGGGAGCAAAAAACGAAAAATGCAAAAACATGAAAAAGCCTTGTACTCAAAAGACCATCTTTGTCACACATAACTATTATTGGGGGCAGTGTGGTATGCCTGAAGATAATCATATTTATTGCTATGGTCAAATAAAGTTTGTCATGCAACAGATGTTTGTTTTTTTGGTATGGTCCACCGTAGGTAACTTTGAATGACTACTCAGGTGACTGAGAGATGGTTAGGCTATAGTGCTCAGTGCTAGGGTGAGTTTGTGTAATAGCAAAGCCTAGTATGCTGCAAAGCTTCCCGATGATCAGAAATAGAGCTTGCAAAAAGAGATCTCTATTAACAGTGTCAGACTGAGGTTCCTTGGTCTTACCAGAGGAAATAATTCTGATGATTCACATTCAATTGATTCATAAAATCAGGGGCGTAGCTATAGGGGGTGCAGAGGTAGCAGTCGCTACCGGGCCCAGAAGCCCGAGGGGGCCCAAAGACCCTTGTACCATATAAGGGCTCTTTCACACTTGCGTTCTGAAAATCCGGCGGGCACTTCCGTCCCACCGGATCCATCAGAACGCAAGTCGCCTGAAAGCATTTGAAGACTGATCAGGATCCTGATCAGTCTTCAAAATGCTTTCATGTTACCATGGCAGCCAGGACGCAACTGAAGTCCTGGCTGCCATGGTACTCTGCAGCAGTGTACTTACCTGCGCTGCGGCCGCCCGGCGCTCCTTCATGACGTCACAGGTCCCCGCAGCGCATAGATCAATGCGCCGCCCGGACCTGTGATGTCATGAAGGAGCGCCCAGAGGCTGCAGCGCAGGTAAGTACACTGCTGCGGAGTACTTACTATGGCAGCCAGGACTTCAGTAGCATCCTGGATGCCATGGTAACCGATCGGAGCCCCAGCTTACACTGGGGCCCTGATCGGAACTGCTGCTTTGCATGCGCAGAACTAAACGTCGGATCCGGCGATACGCCGAAGCGACATTTAGCTTAATTCCGGATCCGGATTAATGTACTTCAATGGGCATTAATTCCGGATCCGGCGTTACGGCATGTCTCCCGGATTTTTGGACGGAGACAAATCCGCAGCATGCTGCGGTTTTGTCAACGTCCAAAAAACTTTCACATACTGAACGGAAGACATCCTGATGCATTTCTCTCCATTCAGAATGCATTAGGATAATCCTGATCAGTATCTTTCCGTCCTAGAGCCCCGAGGACGAAACTCTAGGATGGAAAGCAAAAACGCAGATGTGAAAGGGGCCTAAGAAGACACTGGTATTAGAGAAAGTGCATGCTGGTCAGGTTACAACTCTGGCTGGAGGGAACGGGTTAGGTCAAGAATTAGGAATGGGAGGGTGTTGTTTCAATTTTTGCCTCAGCACGAAGGCAATGTGCTTCCCTGCCCCTGGTCACAAAGCACTGAGGGTAGGGGGGCCCAAGCTGAACTCTTGCACCAGGGCCCACGAGCCATTAGCTACGCTCCTGCATAAAATCCTTTGTTAATTTCCATTTTAGCCTTGAGAAGTGTTACTGTTTCCTCAAGATCCAGGATTGCCATGTTTGCTCTCTATAGAATTGATTACAATGCATCAGTTTTATTATTCAGTGCTGGGTGGAGCTTATTTACAGCTTCAATCATGTCCAGAGAAGGACGCTAACATGGGAGTGTGTAAGGGGGTTTGATCTTCCAGAAAGCATGTTTTGTCTCACTGTAGGATGGTGGAAGGACACACTCCGAACTTAAACAAGGTGAACTTTACTTGAAACACACAGGGTGGTTACAAGTTACAACCTGTACTGGTCACAACAGTCTTTTGATAGGCAGCAGGCTTAATCACTCAATGAGGATACAGGCTATTAGTTAAAGGCAACATGTTAATTAGGTACACTGTCCATTAACCTCTTACCGACCGCCGTACGCAGGATTGCGTCCTGCGGGCGGTCGGTTTATTCCTCCTGGACGCGCGGGCGCGTCATCTCGTGAAACGCGAGATGACGCGCTCCTGGGTCCGGTGGAACGCAAGTGGAACGCACCGCCGGGCTCAGGAGATGTGTGTCACCAGCCTGCCAGCCAATGATCAGCGCTGGCAGGCTGGTGATTTTTAAAATCACCTATGGAAAATGGTGATTCAAGTTATATTTATAAATATAGGGGTTTTATAAGGGATCTGTGTCATGTGCTGGGTCCTTTTCATCGGTTGGACCCAGCACAGAGCACAGATCCCAAGTAAGTGCACCAAACACTACACATCAGGCCCTGATCACCCCCATCACCCTAATTAACCCCTTGATCACCCCCTGTCAATACATAGTGAAAGGGAAAAAAGTGATCAGTGTCACTTTTGTGAACTGTCACTTTTTTTTTTCACTACAATTGACTGTTAGGCTTAGTTTAGTTTAGGCCCCTCTGTTAGGTAGTTAGCGTTAGCGCCCAGCCCACCGCACCGCAGTCACTGATTCGCTGATTAGCGTAGCGCTAATCAGCGTTTGTACTTTTATAGTATCTGTAAGTGATCAGAACTGATCACGGTCAGATCTATAATAGTATTACTGTCACTTTAGTTCGCCCTCCACCCCAAACGCAGTGTTTGCCCGATCAGGCCTGATCGGTCGCCCACACCTGCGTTCACCCACGCCCGCCCCGCCTCAGTGACAAAAAAAAATTTTTTTTTTGTATCACTGCACAATCACTTCACAAGTGCTGCGGCGATAAAAAAAATCAGTTTTGATATTTTTTATCAATCGCAGCGGCTTCTGTACTTCTCTATACTCCCATTTGTAAGACAGGCTTGTTTTTTTTCTTGGGTAGTCTCAGGGAATACCCCCTAAATTTGGTCGCCCAAATGTCGAATAAGGGGTATTCCTCTGAAGAGGCCTACAGGATTCTGACCCAGTCGGATGAGGAATGGGAACCCTCATCTGACGAATCTAGCGGGTCAGAATACGAACCTGTAGAGAGCAGTGGCAGTCTGACCCAAAGTTCGGACGAGGAGGTTGAGGTCCCTGATACCACCAGGCGTACCCGGCCCCGTGTCGCTAGACCGCAGGTAGCGCAGGATCAGTTTCAAGGGCAGCAGAGTGGGGCTGGCGCTGCCGGATTACGTGGCATACACCAGCAGCGCAGCCCGTCCTGGACCTTCTACCAGCACTGCCGTACAACATGGTGAAGTGGCGAGCACCAGAAGGGCAGTTGAAGCTGGTACGGTGGCACGTGCAGTAATTCCCCCGTCGCAGCCACCGTGCAGACAGGCCCGTAGAGCCACTAGAGTCCCTGAGGTGCTGGCAAATCCTGATTGGCTGTCCCCATCTTCAGCCGCACCAGTAGTTCTCCCTTTCACCGCCCAGTCAGGAGTTCGGATGGAGACAGCTCAGATCGGATCAGCGCTGGGGTTTTTTGAGCTGTTTTTCACTGCGGAGCTCTATGACTTAGTCGTGGCAGAAATTTCGGATCTATGAGGGAAAAGATCAGACCCTGGAGCCGGTCGGTTGCCCTGACTACCTGGAGAGCAGTGGGAAGATAGTCTGGGACTTGGTGTCACCCTTATTCGGCAAGGGGTACCATCTTTATGTGGACAACTTTTACACAAGTGTGGCCCTCTTCAAGCATTTGTTCCTAGAACAGATTGGCTGCTGTGGCACCGTGCGACCTAGTCGCCGGGGCTTCCCCCAACGGCCCTTACCACCCGACTTGCAAGGGGGTAGAGGGCTGCATTGTGTAACGAAGAACTGCTCGCGGTGAAATGGAGAGACAAGCGTGACGTTTACATGCTCTCCTCCATTCACGCAGACACGACAATACAAATTGAACGGGCTACCAGTGTCGTTGAAAAGCCCCTCTAAGTCCACGACTATAACCTCCACATGGGAGGGGTGCACTACAATGACCAGATGTTGGCCCCGTATTTAATTTCCCGACGCACCAGACGCTGGTATAAAAAGGTGTCTGTATATTTAATTAAATTGGCTGCCTATAATAGTTACGTTCTCTACAGTAAGGCTGGGAAAACAGGATCCTTCCTCAAATTTCAGGAAGAGATCATTTCGGAACTCCTGTATCCAGGAGGTTCCGTGGCCCCATCCACCAGTGTAGTGAGCCGTCTACACGAGCGACACTTCCCCAGTGTCGTTACC
This sequence comes from Bufotes viridis, assembly GCA_033119425.1. Lineage (NCBI taxonomy): Eukaryota > Metazoa > Chordata > Amphibia > Anura > Bufonidae > Bufotes > Bufotes viridis. Next base: position 108,508,932 of record CM065594.1, read on the forward strand.
GGTACCTCAAACCAACCGCCACCCCGAAAAAGATGTCGTGTCTGTAGCAGGAGTGGAATAAGGCGTGACACCCGTTATTTCTGTTCTGACTGTCCTGACCACCCTGCCCTATGCCTAGGGGAGTGTTTCCGGAAGTACCACACTCAGGTACACTTAGGGACATAGGGACAGCACAACACAGGTAGTTTTTACAATCAGGCTCAAGGGTCTCTCAGGACACTAGGTTTTGAGAGACCCTAACACATAGGGGACGGTGCTGCTGTGCTGCTGTGCTACTGCAGAAGTGCGAAACGGTAGAAACCTCTCCTTTCACTTGGGATAACGTGTATAGTGTACTTCTCACCATCTCTGTGTGATTTACACTTTACACATTGTCCCATGGGAAAGGAGAGGTTTCTGCTAGGAAAATAAAGAGTGATATGGTTAAAAAAAGAAAAAAAAATTAAACAGGCAGCAAGAAAAAAAAAATCTTGAGTTAGTTCAGGTTTTAAAAGTTCAGTTTTTTTTTTCATGTTCAGGTTTTATTCATGTTTTATAAAGTTTGCAATGTTCAAGTTATGTGCCTGCTGCCTGTTTTTTCTTATTATTATTTTTTTTCACCCTAACCACCCTTTATTTTCCAGGTAGATCAACGGACCAACCGATGAAAACGACGCAGCACTGATGTGAATTCTGAGAGAAGCATTGCGCTGCTGTCAGAAGACACGTGAAGTCGGTGTATGCGGCGCTGCAAGACGAGATTTCTCCTCTGCAGGACAGGTACGTTTGCCCAGGCATATGAGCTGAGGAGAGGTGTTGGAGTTCATATGCTTTGGCAAACACTTTGTATAAAAAAATCTGGCAAAGATGTCTTCCTCCACAACGATCGATTGATCGATGTGAATGGAGAAATCACGTTTGCCAGGACATAGGAGCTGAGTGGGTATGGATGTTTGGGCGGCCCCTCTTTTTTTCTTGCACATTTTTTGGCAGAGATTTTTTCATCCACATCAATCGATGCGAATGAGGAAATCTGTGCCGTTCATTTTTTCTTTCAGCCCAGAGGCTGAACGGAAAAAAAATCTCATTACCCGTATGCTCAATATAAGGAGAATCGCAGAAACTCCTAATGCTGGCCATACGTGTAATGATTGCGGAGAGCCTCAAATGCCATGGCAGTACAAACACATCACATGTGACCCCATTTTGGAAAGAAGACACCCCAAGGTATTCGCTGAGGGGCATATTGAGTCCATGAAAGATTGAATTTTTTGGCACAAGTTAGCGGAAAGGGAGACTTTGTGAGAAAAAACTAAAAAAATCAAATTCCGCTAACTTGTCCAAAAAAAAAAAATCTTGTATGAACTCACCATGCCCCTCACAGAATACCTTGGGGTGTCTTCTTTCTAAAATGGGGTCACATTTGGGGTATTTTTACTGCCCTGGCATTTTAGGGGCCCTAAAGCGTGAGAAGAAAAATGCGTAAAAACGCCATCCTAAAAGGTACTCATTGGAATTGGGGCTCCTTTGTGCATCTTGGCTGCAAAAAAGTGTCACACATGTTGTATCGCCGTACTCGGGAGAAGTAGGGCAATGTGTTTTGGGGTGTATTTTTACATATACCCATGCTGGGTGAGAGAAATATCTCTGTAAATTGACAACTTTGTATAAAAAAATGGAAAAAGTTGTCATTTACAGAGATATTTTTCACACCCAGTATGGGTATATGTAAAAATACACCCTAAAACACATTGCTCTACTTCTGCCGAGTACGGCGATACCACATGTGTGGCACTTTTTTGCAGCCAAGATGCGCAAAGGGGCCCTAAATCCAATGAGTACCTTTAGGATTTCACAGGACATTTTTACTCATTTGGATTCCAAACCGCTTCTCACGCTTTAGGGGCCCCTAAAATGCCAGGGCAGTAAAAATACCCCACAAGTGACCCCATTTTAGAAAGTAGACACCCCAAGGTGTTCCGTGAGGGGTATAGTGAGTTCATGTAAAATTTTATTTTTTGTCACAAGTTAGTGGAATATGAGACTTTGTAAGAAAAAGAAAATAAGAAAAAAAAATCCATTTCCGCTAACTTGTGACAAAAAATAAAAACTTCCATGAACTCACTATGCCCATCAGCGAATACCTTAGGGTGTCTACTTTCCGGAATGGGGTCACTTGTGGGGTATTTTTACTGTACCGGAATTTTAGGGGCCCCTAAAGCGTGAGAAGGAGTTTGGAATCCAAATGCGTAAAATTGCCCTGTGAAATCCTAAAGGTACTCATTGGTTTTAGGGCCCCTTTGCGCATCTTGGCTGCAAAAAAGTGTCACACATGTGGTACTGCCGTACTCAGGAGAAGTAGGGCAATGACTTTTGGGGTGTATTTTTATATATACCCATACTTTGTGCAAGAAATACCGCTGTAAACGACAACTTTTTAAAAATTTTTATACAAAGTTGTCAATTTACAGAGATATTTCTCTCACCCAACATGGGTATATGTAAAAATACACCCCAAAACACATTACCCTACTTCTCCTGAGTATGGCGATACCACATGTGTGACACTTTTTTGCAGCCAAGATGCGCAAAGGGGCCCTAATTCCAATGAGTACCTTTAGGATTTCACAGGGCATTTTTACGCATTTGGATTCTCACGCTTTAGGGGCCCCTAAAATGCCAGGGCAGTAAAAATACCCCACAAGTGACCCCATTTCGGAAATTAGACACCCTAAGGTATTCGCTGATGGGCATAGTGAGTTCATGGAAGTTTTTATTTTTTGTCACAAGTTTGCGGAAAATGAAATTTTTTGAAAAAAAAAAAAACATTTCCGCTAACTTTCAGTGAATACCTTAGGGTGTCTACTTTCCGAAATGGGGTCATTTATGGGGTGTTTCTACTGTCTGGGCATTGTAGTATGTCACGAAACAGGACAGGTGCTCAGAAAGTCAAAGTGCGGAAATTCAGTTTTTTGCACCATAGTTTGTAAAAGCTATAACTTTTACCCAAACCAATAAATATACACTTATTGCATTTTTTTTTTTTATCAAAGACATGTAGAACAATATATTTGGAGAAAAATTTGTAGAGAAATGTAGTTTTATTTGACAAATTTTCAAACAGAAAGTGAAAAATTTCATTTTTTTGCAAAAATTTTGTCAAAAAAAGCTAAATATCAAAAAAAGTTAAAATGTCAGCAAGAATGAAATAGCACCAAATGAAAGCTCTATTAGTGAGAACAAAAGGAGGTAAAATTCATTTGGGTGGTGAGTTGTATGGCCGAGCAATAAACGATGAAAGTAGTGTAGTGCAGAATTGTAAAAAGTGGCCTGGTCATTAAGGGTGTTTAAGCTAGGGGGCCTGACGTGGTTAAAGTGGCAACAGGCAACTCACTCTCCTTTTGGCTTCTGCTTTACCTCCTTGGCAGGAGTGGTTTGGCCATTTATCCTACAGGGAAATTTCCCCGTGGGCTGATGCCCAGGTGGCCACTCAAGCCCGCCGAAGGCCAGGTACATAATGATCAGATGCTCAACGGCCACAGGTGCCCTCCTGAACTCAACTGTGATACAGTTGAATACTGTGGTCAGGGCAGAAGTATTTTGTACTGCCCTGTAGTATTTAGTTATGCTGGGGTGGTATTCTGTGCTGCACTACAGTATTGCAGGCCCTGCCTACTTCTGTTGGCCCCGCCTACTTGTTTTGTCCCATCTTCTGTCAATTTGGACCCACCTAAAACATGGGGCCACTTTTAGGTTTTTTCCAGCGCCACTTTAAGTTCCCAATCCGCCCCTGCTCCTTGGTGATGACACTCTTGCTCTGGTCTCCTCAGAGCAACAGCAAAAATGATCAATGTATCTGCAGTTATCACCTTGGTTATCTCTCCATGTGGCGCAGTACTACACAATCTCACATCCTCACAACCACTCTGCACACTCTTCTCCTTTTGGTATACCCTTCTTCATGACACACAGTATTGTGCACAATCTGTCACACAGTGTTGCTTATCATATTGGTTAGTCTTGATCCTTAGCCTATTATACAGTTCTTGGCTGCTTCCAAGATGCACAGAATGGCAGTTTATTTCTACCTCTCAGTTCCGACCTCAGCTTCTCTGCAATGCTCATATGCTGGGTGGCCATTTATATGCCCTGAGGTGCTCTGTACGTTTATGACCAATACAGTACCAATAAACTCTACTAGCTAGCTACACACAGGAATATTGATGACTATGTTTCCAGCAGCAGCTTAAAAGCTCTGCCTCAGACACTCCTACTTCTGAACTTGTGTCTTACTGCACTTCTACTTATGCTCTTCTAGCCATGTTCTCCCACTGTGCTCTCTCCAGCTTAGGCCTCTTTTGCGTGCGTTTGGTTCGGCCTAATCCCAGCATATATGCTGGGTAGCGGACGGATCACTGCTGCATCCCATTATAGTCAATGGGGCCAGCGGGCATTGCAGTAAAACCAGCCTGCTGCAGACCAGTAATGCTAGTGTAAAACTAGTCTTAAAGGGCTTCTGTCACCCCCACTGATGTAATTTTCACTAGCTGACATTAGCTACTTGCTAATGTCAGCTGAGTTCAAACATATGTTTCCTAACTTTTTTCCTGTTTTCTATCTTCTAAAAAACTTTCTTTTGTGATATGCAAATTATCTTCGCTACCAGCAAGTTGGGCGGGTACTTGCTGGTAGCCGCCGCATCTTCATGCCCTGGGAACGCCCCCTCTTCTGTTTATAGACAGGGCCAGCGCGCTCTCCTCCTCCCGCTGGCCCTGTCTGCAGCTGCAATCCCGCGCCTGCGCCGTATCGGTCTTTAGTCGGCGCAGGCGCTCTGAGTGAAGGACGCTCGCTTAGGCGCTCCGTCCTCAGTGCGCCTGCGCCAATGACGTCAGCCCTACACCCAGAAGAAAAGACGCCGGCATCGCCTGCTCCTTATCAGGGATGCCGGCATCTTCTCTTCCGGGTGTAGCGCTGACGTCATCGGCGCAGGCGCACTGAGGACGGAGCGCCTAAGCAAGCATCCTTCACTCAGAGCGCCTGCGCCGACTAAAGACCGATACGGCGCAGGCGCGGGATTGCAGCTGCAGACAGGGCCAGCGGTAGGAGGAGAGCGCGCTGGCCCTGTCTATCAAAAGAAGAGGGGGCGTTCCCAGGGCATGAAGATGCGGCGGCTACCAGCAAGTACCCGTCCAACTTGCTGGTAGCGAAGATAATTTGCATATCACAAAAGTAAGTTTTTTAGAAGATAGAAAACAGGAAAAAAGTTAGGAAACATATGTTTGAACTCAGCTGACATTAGCAAGTAGCTAATGTCAGCTAGTGAAAATTACATCAGTGGGGGTGACAGAAGCCCTTTAAAGTCTATGTACTCCATTGAGGGCTTTTTTTTATTATTATATTGTACTCATTGTGGGCTAAAAATAATTTTTTTAATTGGTCTTTATTAAAAGTATTAAGCCCTTTTTCTGTACATAGCTGAGGTGCTCTAGAAGCAGTCTCTGGATTTTCTCTCTTTTCCGTCAGTTGGGTAACTGACAGGCTCCTTATCTCTGCTCTCTGACATTATAAACACTCATCAGTTCTTATCTTACTGATAACAATGTGTCTTAAATAAGTGTTTATGACCTCTTAGTAGTTTAGAGATAAGGTTTATTAGATGATGGGCAGTAAAAGAGAAAGTACCAGTTACACAGTTAGAAAAACAGTTAACCCTTTGTGACAGAATGGCTCAATATTTTTTATAAAAGCCAATTGAAAACATGATTTTTAGCCAAAAATGAGTAAAATGCAATCATAAACAAAATCTGCCTCTGAGGGTGTACATAGCCTTTAAATGGGTTTTCTGGTTTGCAACATCTTTAAAAATAATTATTTATGAAAGTAGCTGTAACTTTGTAATGTATTTATTTCTCCTATCACCCATCATGAGCTGTGGTCACATGACCTTGTCCATGCAGCTCTTATTTATTTCCTGTGATGTTATGTCCATTTGGGTGTCATAGCAGCAACAGGGGCAGTGAGAGGGGTGTGTCTATGTAACTAGCCAGGTGGGAGGAGCTATAATCTAGGTGGGTGTTGTTAGAGGCAGTGCTGGAGCGGTGGCAGAGAAAGGAGAAGAGCATCATGGGTTTGATTGGATACAGTCGCAGGATGTGGAGCATACAGAATGTAACCAAGCCAAAGTGATTTTTTTTTTCAATAGTGAAAATGGGTCAGGCGAGTCAACCTTGAAAAAAAAGTCTGGGGAAGATGTACATGATGTAAGCATCTACATGATCATATCTGTTAAAAACCATAGAAATTTCAGAAAACCCCTTATGTATCTTAACCCATAGGATACCAGCACCGTATCTTGGAGGCTCCAACCCTGGGTTTGGATCACAATCACTGATGGAAATCACTGACCAAAACACTGACGTGCTGACGTGTGAATGAGGCTTAATACACTTACAGCCAATGCATTACAACACAGATGTATTGTAATGCATTGTAGAGAGGATCAGACCCCCAAAAGTTGAAGTCCTATAATGGGACAAAAAAATTAAGTAGCAACAAGTAAAAAAAATGTTTTGCATAATAAAAAATGTTAAAGTTTTAAGCAAAAAAAAAGCATCCTTTTCGCAAAATGAAGTTAAAGAAATTGTAAAAAATAGGGAGAAAAAGAAAAGTAGACATATTAGGTATCGGCACATCTGTATCGACCATCTCTATAAAAATGTCACATGATCCACCCAGTCAGGTAAATGCCGTAAAAAAATGGTTTTTAACACTGACAAAACAGCCATTTTCTGGTCACCTTGCCTCACAAAAAGTGTAATACCAAGCGATCAAAAATGCGTATGTAGCCCCAAATTATGCCAATCAAATCGTCATCTCATCCTGCAAAAAACGAGCCCCTACCTAAGACAATCGTCTGAAAAATAAAAAATATTTGGCTCTCAGAACATGGCAACACAAGAACAAGATTTTATTCTGTTCAAAAATGCTTTTACTGTGTAAAACTTAACAAAAATAAAAATAATAGACACATTATTATCGCTGCATCCGTAACATCCTTCTCTACAAAAATATCTCTGTAAAAAAAACTATGCCAAACCAGCTATTTTTTGTCACCTTACCTTACAAAAAGTGTAATACCAAGCAATTAAAAAGTCACAGTATGTACCGCAAAATGGTACCAATCAAACCGTCATCTCATCTCACAAAAATTGAGACCCTACATAAGAAAATCACCAGAATTTTTTTTTTAAATGGCTCTCGGAACATGGCAACACATAAACAAGATTTTATGCTATTCAAAAATGCTTTTACTGTGTAAAACTTAACAATAAAAATGATAGACATATTAGGTATTGCTGCATCCGTAGCAACCTGCTCTATAAAAAAAATCACATGATATACTCTATAATAAGCAAAAATTATGTCAGAACTGTCATTTTTTTATTGCCTTGCCTTACAAAATGCATAATATCGAGTGATAAAAAAGTCATATATACCCTAAAATGGTACCAATGAAAATGTCACCTCATCTCACAAAAAATTAATAAGACTCAATCACTCAAAAAATAAAAACCAATGGAACCCAACCAATCAAAAGCCATATGGTGCTCCTTCCTTTCTGAGTCCTGCCATGTGCCCCCACAGCAGTTTACTACCACATATGAGGTGTTGCCATATTCAGGAGAAAATGGGTAACAAATTATGGGGTGCTTTTTCTCCTGTTATCCCTTGTGAAAATGAAAAATTGGATGCTAATTGCTAAAGCAACATTTTATTGGAAGAAATGAAACTTTTCATTTTCACAGCCAAGTGTCAAGAGGGTCAAAGTGCTCAGTACACCCCTTTATGTATTCTTTGACGAGTGAAGTTTCCAAAATGGGGTCACTTTTTGAGGGTTTCCACTGTAGGGGTATGTCAGGGTCTCTTCAAATACAAAATGGTGCCCAAAAACCATTCTAGCATAATCTGCCTCCAAAAACCATATGGCGCTCCTTTCCTTCTGACCACTGCCATGTGCCAATAGAGCAGTGTACTGCCACATATGAGGTATTTTTGTAAACTGCAGAATCAGAGTAATGTATATTGTGGTTTATTTTGTTGTTAACCCTTGCTGTGCTGCAAGAAAAAAATTGATTAACATAAAAAATCTACAAAAAATGAAATTTAGAAATTGCACCTCCATTTTCCTTTAATTCTTGTGGAACACATGCTTCACATATGCTTTGTATAAATGTGACTAAAAAAATGATGACTCGCGAAGCTTATTATGTATGGATTTATTCTTCTGTAATACATCACAATTATAGCTGTATCGTACTCAGTTTTATACTCTAGTCAAATAAAAAAGATTTGATTTAAATAAAGAAAGGTGAGGAAAACCATATTCGGGTCAGAGTGAGAAGGATGCCCTAAATCCAAAAGAACAACTCTTAGTAAGCCAACCCTTGCTGACCATGAAATTTTGCATGTAAAGCATAATGTATAGGCGATGTTTAGAAAGTATTTAGCAATCACCTACATACCATATCATGACCACCAACATAGTTATAATATAGGCATGTCACTATGAGTACGTTTTCTGCAGCAACTGGAATGTAATGTCATAACGGTATTTTATAATTGCCATCATAGTCTGACCCTGCTATAAAAGTGTTTTAGAACGTATTGCATCATTAACAGTATGCTAACAGCCATGTGCTTTCTATTCACTGCATGTTCTCTCATGTTATGTACCAAGTGATGGCTTTATTATTTCATAATGCATGTTTAATGTTCTGAAGTGCCTCTTGCCACGCTGTTACCACATTTACAGGTTAAAATTTTTGCTTTCCTTATAACTACAGAATTTTATTAACTAGTTATGTCATGGCCTAATGTACACCTAAGTTATCGTCATAAGTTGGAGTTCATTTTGTGTACTTGATTAAGCGCACATTAACGACATTATGTGTTGTATATAGTTCTTTGTATTTTATAGTCAACAAAGAAAAAACCAGATAACATTCCTGCCAGGACCAGTATAGCCATGAACAAGTGATGTTGAAGGGCCACAGTGGGGATGGTGGCCTAAAGAAAAAGCCATATTTATATACGGCACAGTTGCAGTTTCTGACTCCATTTCTGGAGCTAAGGATGTAAGTGAAAGAGTTATTTTGTTATAGTATAATTCTATGTAATTATAAAAATATATGTATATGCAAAAATGATTTCTATTTATTAGTTATGATATTTAACCCTTTGTCATTCTCCTTTTAGTACTGTGAACAACCTTCAGCCAGAGGCTGGTGGCGACTCATCCTCCAATCAAGATGAGGCAGCAGGCCCACACTCCTCAGCGGCCCAGTTGTCAGAGGGACTAACATTCGCTACCCAGGATCCCCCAACGCCCACCCCAAACTGAAGAGCCCTGCAACTCTGAGACCACTGATAATGTACCATCAAGCCCAGAACAAGTACGGCGTAGGGCACGGGCCAGAAGGGGTGGGAGGCAAGGGTCCACACAGTCTGCAGATACTCGGGCACAGGTAGACCACCGTGTGCTTAAGTTTCTAAAAAAAAGACAAGATGAAACTAAGGAGGAGCGCCTTTTGAAAGGATATGCCCCATATATATCTCTGATTTGTCCAACGACAACCAAACTCTATTAGCTAATGTGTTCACATCATGCATTCTCATAATGCATTCACACATTGATCCAAAGGAGTTGGTTACAGTAGTGGACCAACTCAAATATCGCACCATTGTGGGAGAAACACATTCCCAACCAGGCCCCAGTCAGCCTTTCCCAGGCCAACCAGGCCCCAGTCAGCCTTTCCAAGGACAACCAGGCCCCAGTCATCCTTTCCCAGGCCAACAAGGCCCCAGTCAGCCTTTCCCAGGCCAAACAGACCCCAGTCAGCCTTCTTAAAGGCAAAATGTTGCTGGATATTCACAGCCATTGTTCAGCCAAGAAACGCCTTATTATGGCCGGCCAGGGTTTGCTGCTCCCCATTCCTCATTTAGGCCACAAGGGGAAAAGGGTGCACCTTAACCTAATGTACAAGGGCTTTTTACAAGGGAGCTTTTTGACTTATAACTTTTTCCATTTTATGTTTCTTTGTGTTTTAGTTGTATATTATAAAGATTGAAGTCAAAGCTTAATTTGTTTAATGATTGTTTTATTTTAAATACAGTTCTTTATTCAAAATCCTTTATTGCCTACTGTCATTATTCCACATAAGTTAATTTTATAAAAAGGAAAATTGTATGAGGTTATTAATAACATAAGATAAACACATGTTGTTTATTAGACCATACACTTGTCCTTTACAACATTATCATAAAATGGCAAAGCTTTTCTGGAATTTCAAGAACATCCATGGTTTGCAACATATACTTCTCGGATGTCAAGACGGCTTGCAACACAAGAAATAAGAAAAATTATTAATATATAAACACACTTTTCCAATAAAAGGTACAGGATAATGTATAGATTTTGACTTTTAAACATGACCACGTTAACACAAGCTCATTACGTAGAGACTGTTATTATCTATATTACTTACAATGCTGTATGGTTATTATAAACCATGATACATTGCTCACTTACACGTTAAAACCACCCCCTGCAATACATTATTGCAGGTAATGCCTTCTCAGGAAATGAAAAAGCGCAGCCATATTAAGTAGGCGGGACCATAGGGGCATACATGAGCCATCTTTCTTTCATCATGTGTTCAAGCACTACCACTACTAACGGATTTGTGTGTGGTCTGGAAAAATTACAAAAATTATATAATATGAGGAAGAAATAAGGCTGCCATCAAGAAAGACACTATGCTTATTAACAATACCTTAGTAACTGGCTTGTAAAAAGTTTATGGTAGTAATCTTTGTTATTTGCAGATGTCAAACCAACCATTTCATATAAACATTTAATTAGGTATTAGAGGGTATATATAATCAAATATAGGGTCACTTTGTTGTCACATGTTCTCATGGCCAGTATCATGGCACACGATATGAAATGATTACATTGACCATGTTATTTGCCTACTATATACCCCAGCCTGCAAGCTCATGTCAAGGGTCCTCATTGTCTTGCAAGTCCCTACACTATCTAGCCAAAATAAAAATAATAAGGACCGGACTAAAAAAATAAATCTAAGATTCCCAGAGTCCAGAATTTAATCAATGTCTGCCACTAACTGCATCCATTTGCCATGGCAATGCCCCCTCAGGGCTGGAGAAATAGTCGGCATACATTTCCCGAACAGCCATTCCAGCTGTTCCAGGTCATCTATGCTGGCTACTATCATATCCAACAGATGTAGCTTTCAGATTGTGATCCACTCCAGGATCTGAAGGAGCATTATGAATCCTGACAAAGTTGTGCAGGATCACACATGGTTTAATAACCAGGGTGGCATTGTCCGGTGACATTTGTAAGGATGACAAGAATACTCTCCACTTGTTGGTAAGTATTCCAAAAGCACACTCAACATACCGACGGGCTCTACTCAGCCGATAGTTGAATATACGTCTGTTGTCATCTAGGTCACGTCTGGAGAAGGGTCGCATGACATGGGGTGTCAAAGCAAAACCTTCATCAGTCACTATTACAAAAGGAGCTGGTGGTCCTGCAGATCGTGGCAGCTGTCTGGACTCTGGGAGGGCAAGTTGGTTGGCTTGAAGGCGATCACCTTTTCTAGAAGCACTGAAAATGCGCGTATCTGCGGTGCTCCCATAGGCCCCGATATCCACAATGATAAACTTGTAAGTACTGTCAGCCAAAGCCAAAAGCACTATGGTAAAATATTGTTTATAACTGTAGAACCACGACCCTGAGTGAGGCGGCTTCTTCACACGGATGTGTTTTCCATCCATTGCCCCAATGCAGTTTAGAAACTGCGCATCACGTTCAAAGCCCTCAGCGATTAATCCAATCATCTTTGGGCTCCGGCATCACCGTGTTCTGGAGTTGCTGCCAAATGACTTCACACATTTGATGAACAATTCTAGAAATAGTTGAGACGCCCAGCAGTAGCTCAAAATGCAGTGAAGCAAAAGAATTGCCGGTTGCCAAGAATCTAAATTGTAAAAGAAAAAAAATAATACATTTACACATAGCCAACAGGAAATATATATAAATTGACAGTATAAAAGTTTACAAAAAATTACAACACAAAGTCATTTAAAATACCTACCTCAACGTCACGATGAGCCGTTCCTCTGGTGAAATGCAACGCCTCATATTTGTGTCCTGGTATGTGAGGCCAGGATGCAGAGCCACTAACAAAATGTCAAAGCTGTTCACAGACATAAGACAATACCCTTGAAATTTCTCAGGATGCTGTCGCAGATCCATGTACAGCACTTGGAAGTGGCCCTTCATGTGCCGCTTAGAGACAATTGGGTGAACCCAATGCCTCCTCCTCGGTTCCTCAGTCTGCATAGTTGGCTGCTGTCCGAAATTCCGAGAAAAAGCCAGCATAGAAGAACCGCTTCCTCCGAATCATCAGACATGATCCAACAGATAGCGGTAGCCAGAAAACAATGCCAGTCAAGCACGGAATTCCAACAAATCGCTCTCAATGCTGAAACAAGCTGAATAAAATGCTGTCAATGAAATCACATGACCATCTTATATCGGAGGAGTTAAAAATGGGAACTGCCTAAAATCTGTAACTCTTTATTTGGTCATTTTTCCGTTCGTATACGATCCGCAAAAAACTGATCAAATACAGAAACCATACAGATATGTTTTGTTCAATAACGGAACTGAAGAGGACTTTAATCAGAGAAAAAAAAACCTCAGATACGGAACAACGGATCCGTGAAAAACGGACCGCAAAGCAACAACGGTCGTGTGCATGAGCCCTTAAAAGTAGACAAATTCAAATTTAGAAAATTGTGAATTTTTAAAAGTTTTTGGTAAATTTGGGATTATTTTAAAAATAAAGGTGAAATATATCAACTGAAATGTACCACTCTCAAGAAGTGCAATGTTTCACGGAAAAACAGTCTCAGAATGGCCTGGATACGTAAAAGCGTTCCAAAGTTATTAGCACATAAAGTAACACATGTCAGATTTGCAAAAATCGGCTTAGGATTTAAGGTGAAAAGTGGGCCAGTACTGAAAGGGTTAATCATAGATCAGGTAACCAAAGGTCCTGTTGTACCTAAAAATTTTTGAACAGCAATAATACAGTTGGGCACTGGGTGGCAGCATAATAGCAGTTATTTCATTATATCATACAGAGCAATACATCTAATTTTCTGTATATCCAAAGGGCTTTTCCCTCTATTCCCAATGTAGTATGTTCAGATTCAGAGTGCACTACACCAGTGTGGCTCATCTATAGGGTGGCCAGAGGTCTGGTTTTAGGCCGGACAGTTTGGCATTTTGAGTCCCTGTCCTTTTTAACAGCTCACGATCAGAAAGCAGCAGTGTGCTGTCTGAGCGTGAGCTGCAAGGAAAAAGTCATCCTCCCACCCACCCCGGTAGCTGACCTAAAGTTGGTTCTGCATTTCATTCTTAAATCTCCGTCGGCTGTGTGTGGGGAGGGGCCACTGTGTGCACACAAACTTATTTGCCCCGCTGCTGGATTGCAAGGTTGTCTGTAACCATGGAAACGGGCAGTGTATAATGTGATGGAAAAATGAATCTAGCCAGCAAAGGAAGCAATATGGGTAATAACACTATATAAGTAAATTGCTCGTATTAACTTTCTCTACATGATAAATGCCACTTACTGAAGTGAAACAACCCCTTTAAGACCCTTGTGTACACAGATTGGCGGTAATGTAATTGAATGTCTCAGGAACCCTGAGCAATCTGATATTTATCACCTATCCTGTAGGCAATAGATCATTATGGTAGGACAACCCTTTTAAATATACTGTAGATTATGTGCAATCTGAGGAGGTTAAGATTTGATAAATTTCATGCCAAACATTTATGCATAAAGGGGTTAAAGAGGTTTTCTCACTTCAGTAAATGGCATTTATCATGTAGAGAAAGTTAATACAAGGCACTTACTAATGTATTGTGATTGTCCATATTGCCTCCTTTCCATGACATTATACACAGCACGTAGCTGTGGTTAATACCACCGTGTAATCCAGCAGTGGTGGCCGTGCTTACACACTATAGGGAAAGGCTGGAAGTGCACATAGGCTAACACCTTTACCTATAGTGTGTAAGCACGGCCACCACTGCTCTATTGCAGAGTGGTCAAAACCGTGGATATGTGCTGTGTATAATGTAATGGAAAAGAGCCAATATGACTCTGTGAGTTTTGGCCTTCATGTATGGATGTCTCTTATGCACCTAAAAGCAAGTATGATGCGACTCTGACATTGATAAGATGATTAAATGTATATCATTGAATGTTAAAGGTCTTAATTCAAATGTTAAACGGAGGTTGGCCTTAAATGAATGCCGCACCCAAAAGGCAGACATAGTCTTCCTTCAGAAGACTTATTTTGACCAGAATGGCTCCTTTAAATTTGCAGCCAGATCATTCCCACGAGCCTATGCTACATCATTGGGCAGAAAGGCTTTGGGAGTGGCCATCCTTCCATCTGCTAGCTGCCCCTTACAGGTTGATTCTTGAATTTCTGAGCAATCCACTAATATTGTGCAATCTTTACGCTCCAAATTCTGCACAAATCCCCTTTTCAAATAGGGTATTCTTGAAACTCTCTCTCTATTTGCCTGCAGCAGTGATCATAGGGGAGACTTTAATGTTTCCTTTCTGAAAATCTAGATAGGATGTCCCTCACTGGCACTGCGGTCTCACATTCACAACGCAAACTTTAACGCCTTTTTAGAAGCCTGATCAGGAAATTTGCATTATATGATCTGTGGCGGATTATCTATACTACATCTAAATCTTACACCTATTATTCGCACCCCCATAGCACACATACACACATTGACTATTTTTTTGGTAATATACCTGCTCTTAGAATGCTTGCTGATGCAAAAATAGGCAGTGTGGCGTTTCGAAATGTCAGCCTTATACAATCACGCATCTGTGAGGTGACTTGTTGAATCAGACATTCTCCACTTACAGTTTACTCATCAGACACCCAGGAGTTAATCAAGTAGTCTTTAATCCGGAGATTGTATTACAAGATATGCAGGGAATCCAGATGGTAAAAGAATTATGCCTCTAATATTCTTCTTGATAAGAAGATGAGATACTACACAGATTCTCCTCAGATTCTCCTCAGAGTCAGAGCACACCAAACAGCAATGCATGACAGGGAAAACAGGAAGTGGCTAGACTGAACCAACTAGAAGCTGAAACAAAGGGGGGAGAAGAAGAGAGGAGCATACCAATACACAATGCAATATACTTAAACAGAACACTCCCCGTCTGGTATCGGTAGATACCACTATGTATATGCATACAATGGAATTGTATAAAATAACAATGAATAATGTCCATAAACCTGATGAATAAACAGATGAATGATGTCCGTAAACCTGAAAGGGAAACATGCAATGAACATTTATTCAAACCAAAAAGGGATATGTCTTCAGTTCAGACCATAGAGCTGGTACTGGAAACAGTCCTAGAAGATGATGAGCATCTCTGGTAGAAGGAATCTCAATGGAAGTTCTTTCAAACCAAACTGGAAACGACTTTAGTAATAAGTCCAGTAGGCCAGTCGAGACAATCAACTTGTTTGTCTCTTAACAGAACAAAATCTCCTTCCTTTTTATTAGGCCTTGGTTCTTGCCACCTTCTGCATTCTTGCTAGAGGCAGAGGTACTTTCTTATCCACCTTTTCCAGAACTGACTGGAGTGATGTTGTACCTGCTTCCACCGAAACTTATAAAGTTGTGCTCTTTGAAAACGCCAGATGGCACAGGAATATTTCCTATTTTTTTGAATAGGAGATTGTCTGTTGCTTTCATTAGAAGCTGAGCGAGACTTGATTCTCCTTGATCTTACCAAAGATTTAGAATGTGACTTCTCTGTCTGTGTCACCGATTTAGAGCGAGAGCGATTTTGTGAGGCTGATTTACACGTAGATTGCTTTCTGTCTATGAATCGTGAATGCAAATGCTCATGTCTGCTTTTCACTTCTCAAATGGGATCTGTCTTTGTACGTATGGACTTGGGTTGTTGACATGCAGTATTTGTCATGGACATTGGCGGTGAACTTTTCCCTGTGGTTTCCAGAAAAGGCTGAGCAATATGAAGGTGCTCATCCGTGAAGACTGGGAAGAACTGTGATCCTCTTGAGTGCAATCAACAACTGCAGATGGAACTGAAGGTTCTTGCAAAGTATCTGAAATAAACTCGTCCTCTTTTGAAGGAACCTCCTTTATAGAACATTCAGAAAATATTTATTTTACAGAATTAAACTCATTGTCAAACAGTAGACTGGAAGTCTCACGTTTCTGCTGTATCTCATCAGAACTACATGAATCAGAAGGCTTGTTGTCAGTGATGATATAGGATTCATTATGATAAACTGTGTCAGGACTGCAAAGCTGGGAAGGGCTTGACGAGGGCTCCAATTGAAATCCTAAAGGCCCTTCTACAAGCTGCCCTTCTGTCCAGGAACATTCTTCTGCAGCTGACTCCTTGGGATTTAAGCTGCTTTCTGATGTTTTTAGAATATTTGGGCAAGGCATATCTTGCACATAGTAGTGGTTAGGACACTGTCTGAAGTAAGAAGTTCGCCCCCCTATTAATACGTCAGTTCTGAAGGAGTGTACTTGGCAGGGTCTGCGGGTTCTGTCCAGACATACATCCCCCACGATGATCCAACCCACTGTAAGTTTCTGGGCATATGGAGCGTTGAAAGGGCCATTGCGAAGTTCAAGGACCTTATGAGCCTCAAGAATGTCTCTACCTAGCAAGAGTAAGATCTCGGCATGGTTATCAAGGGAGGAATCTCTCTGGCTATGTTCCTGAGATGAGGGTGATGCTGTGCGGCTTCAGGTGTGGGAATCTCATCCCTTGTGTCCGGCAATTTGTCACACTCAATAAGGGTTGGAAGAGAGAGTTTCTTATCTCCTTTGATGGGCTTCAAGGTGAAACCATTAGCTCTTCTTCCTGAGGTTGTCACAAGACCAGAGCATGTTCCTAGGGTGTAGGGTTTAGTCTCTCCCTCTATCCTGAACAGATCAAAGAACTTAGGGCTAGCTAGGGAATGATTACTTTGGTCATCTAGAATAGCATACATTCTTATGGTCTTCTCTGGTTGTGCAGTAGGAAACACATCCACGAGGCAAATCTTAGAACAAGACTTACCGCACACAAGTCCTTCTCCACATACCTTTGTGCATCTGGGCGTGACGGTTGTGGTTGGTCGGTCGGCACTCTCCCTGCCATGACTCTCCCCGCTTTGATCGGAATGGGGCTTGTGCCAGTTAACTGGTTCTAAGTTCCGCCTGATTGGTCCCGGGTGAACAGCGGACATATGTAGATCACTATTACATTCAGAACACTTGACTGGAACCTTACAGTCTCTGGCGAAGTGCTCACTGAATGCACAGCATCTGAAGCAGATATTATGACTCCTTAGGAACTCCTTACGTTCCTCAAAGGGCTTTGCTATGAAGCCACGGCATTTCCTTAAAGGATGTGGTTTATCATGGATAGGGCAATGATGATAGGGTTCCTTGGGGCTTTCATTTCCATTGTTAGTAGTGGGCACAACCCCTGTCTTTTTTTACTGAAATTAGACCTTTAGGGTTCCTCTGTCTGGGACTGAAAGTCTCGTGTCTCTGTTTAGTAGAGCCAAAGATGTTGGTTCCCAAGGTGTTGAAGCTTGGATCGTTTTTAGCTCTAGCTAAGTCCTTGATGAACTTACAGAAGAATGAAAATGGTGGAAAGGGAACACGATGTTGCTACTTGTATTTTGAACCTGTTGTTGCCCATTGGTCTTGAATATTGAAGGGTAATTTCTCCACGATCAGCCCCACACCATGGGAGGTATCAAGAAAGCTGGTAGCTGTGGGTCTCCCTTGACGATTTCAAACTCAAGAAGAAGGTTGCTTAATTGCTGGAACCCTTGGTGGTCTGTATTGGATAATCCAGGAAAGTCGTATAGTCGTTTAAATAAGGCACGTTCAACTACTTCCGAGCCGCCGTATGTCTGCTCTAATCTTTCCCATGCAAGACGAAGGCCTTTGACTGGTTCGTAGATATGAACGGTTTTGAGTCTCTTAACACAGTTTGACGACCATGGACCTAGCCATCTAATTAGTAAATCAAGTTCTTGCATAGGCGGTACACCAAGGGTTTGAACTGTTGTCTTGAAGGTGGCCTTCCAACTTCTATTGTTCTCTGGGCGATCATCAAAGTTCGTAAGGCAGGGATGCCCACTTTCTCCCCTACTTTTTGAACTGTGCATTGAACCCCTTGCTGCTGCCATTAGATCTCACCCTGATATCCATGGGGTTAACTATCGCTGTTTGCAGATGATATCCTTCTTACCCTGACAGACTTGCATATTACTCACCCAAACTTATTTAAGCTATTAGAGGGATATGGAAGGATTTCAGGCTATAAAGTTAATACTACAAAAACAGAAGCCCTGCCACTAAATCTACCTCCTGACACATTGGATACCCTATGGGATCATTTTCGCTTTCGATGGAGTGCTACGACCATACGCTACCTAGGGGTACAGCTAACTCAAACGTATCCTTCAATTTACGCCCATAACTCCCCCCCCCTTCTTCTTTCAACAACTTCAACAACTCTCATGAATAACTGGATGCCTCTGCCTATTTCCCTTTTGGGTCGTATAGCAGCTGTGAAAATGTCCATTCTACCCAAATTACTGAATTTGCTGGAAACCCTTCCAGTACCATACCTAGAAAAGAACTGCGAGCACTTCAATCTTCTACCCTAAAGTTTATATGGAACAGAAAAAGGCATAGAATACAATGTAGCATTCTCATGCCTCTTAAAACTCAGGGGGGACTGGGTGTACCTGATGTTACTCAATACTATTGGGCTACACACCTGAGACATATCCCAGCTTGGTCCAAACTTATGGCATACTCCAGATGGATGAAAATTGGGAAGATATGGATTGCACTAATCCACCCTAACTCCTTTATATGGTCTCAGATACCATCCACACCAGTGCCTGATTTATTAGGACCCATGTCCCTCACATACCACATCTGGAGGACGTGTAAACGGAGATTTCTCTTAATAGCTGATAAATCTTCCATGACTTCTTTCCTATTTAACCCACTGTTCCCAGCAGGCCTACATGCTTCTTTCTATAGGTCTTGGGTTTCTACCAAGATGTTTCATTTTGTAGATTTGGTAGACTATAGAACTCTAAAAATTATACCATTTGATACCCTTAAAACTACGCATCAACTACCAGAAGCATCTCAATATGAACACTTGCAAATACAGCACTTACTTACCAGTCTATTCCATTCTACTCAGTTATCTCTGCAAATAACATTTGAAAACCCATGCAAACTTTCAGACTCCACTAAGGGACTTATCTCTGAGACCTATGTTATCCTTTCTTCTCCGCCCACCCCCACAATCTCCAGACACTCATATATGTCCAAAGGGGAAACTCTCCTGGGACGACATATTGCCCAAATTGAGTGGAAACTAATATGGTCACGAGCTGCATTAACCTCTACTTGTGTCACTCACAAGGAGAATTCCTACAAAATCTTGATCTCATTTTCTTATTTTCTGGGAATGCTATTTGATACAACCTTTTTGGAATCTTACGCAGGATATCCTTTTGCAACTAGTCCATATTAAATTCTCCTTAGACCCTTTCCTATATTTGCTGAACATGCCTCCTGCCCCTTTAAAAAAGCATATTCTTAGATTGACGCTACATATATTGACTGCAGCCAGACTTCTCATTGCTAGCTTCTGGAAAAGACAGGATCAACCTACATGGCACGATCTAATAGCAAGTGTTATGGATAATAGAAAAATGGAACATCTCACAGCGTGGAGGTTTGTATTGCTGGTTCTTTCTCAGCGACAGATTGCCTAGCGCTGTGCTAGATTGATCAGCGTTGTGTATACTATTCTTTACTTATATAAAAGTTATTTTTTTAGCACTTATGTAACTTTTGATGTGCATTCAGAAATATATGATCTTACTGCGTTGAAATGGAATGTGAGTATTTGATGCTCTTGTTCCTTATTTAAAAAAATGACAATACCTATGTATGGTTGATGGATAACTATGATTTAATAAAAAGACAAATTATACAAAAAAAAACAAAACACTTTTACTTATCCAGGCCATTCCGGGACTGTTTTCTCATCACATATTGTACTTCATGACAATGGTAAAATTGAGTAAAAAAATTTCATTTTTATTTATAAAACATACCAAATTTACAAAAAAAATTGGAAACATTTTTAAGGACCAGTTATGATCTGAAGTCACTTTGTAAGGCTTACATAATAGAAACCATCCAAAAATGACCCCATTTTAGAAACTACACCCCTCAAGGTATTCAAAACTGATTTTACAAACTTTGTTAACCCTTTAGGTGTTCCCCAAGAATTAATGGAAAATTTCACTTTATTTTTTTTAAGATTTTCCATTTTAATCCATTTTTTCCAGAAACAAAGCAAGGGTTAACAGGCAAACAAAACTCAATATTTATTGTCCTGATTCTGTAGTTTACAGAAACACCCCATATGTGGTCGTAAACTGCTCACGGGCACATGGCAGGGTGTAGGAGGAAAGGAACGCAATATGGTTTTTGGAAGGCAGATTTCACTGGGATAATTTTAAGCTGCCATGTCACATTTGAAGACCCCCTGATCAGTGGCATAGCTATAGGGGTCGCATCGGTCGCAATTGCGACCGGGCCCCTAAGTCAGGGGGACCCAAAGGTCTCACAGGAGATAAGGAGTAAAGCCCTGGCCTGGGTGATTTACAACACCTGTGGGCTGCGGGCGGCTAAGTTCACAGGTGGGTGGAGGCAGAGCCGTGCGTGCAGACTTAGCCTCAGCCAGGGAAGGGAGTGGTCCCGCTCCGGTGGCAGTACTGGCTGGACGTGGAGGAGAAGCTGCGACTCGGGAGTGAGTGAGGTGAGGGCGGCGGCGTGACGAGCACAGACTCTGAGATCTCTCTGGGTCACGGTCTGCAACCTGTGTATGAGGAGGGGTCTCTCTGTGTATGAGGAGCTGTCTGTATATGAGGAGGGGTCTCTGTGTGTGAGGAGCTTTCTGTATATGAGGAGGGGTCTCTTTATGGGGAGCAGCGCGTAGTTTCATCTCTTCCCATAAGTTCCATTCCCTGCTATTTGGCTAGGACTAGACTGTGACCTCCTGCACGTTCTGTCCTTGTTAATGCTGGAAGTATTGCCCTATTAACACATTGCTGTGCCCCACACACATTATAAGTGCTGCTCACAGTTAGGCTGATGCAGTAGTGCCTCCACACAATTTTGCTCCTTTTAGTGACCGCCTTGCAATAATGTTGCTCCTTTAATGCCCCTTACAATAGTGTTGGCCCCTTAGTGCCCCCCGTACAGTAGTGTTGCCCCCTTAGTGTTCCCCACAATAGTGCTGCCCTGTAGTTTTAACAAAATAAAAAAGTAATACTCACCTATCCCAGTCCCCAAGATGATTGGAGCACACCCTTCCTCTATCATGTGTTCTTCCCCTGCTCAGCTCAGCAGGCACCATGACGTTACTGCATTGTGCCTGCCCAGGGGCGTAGATATAGGGGGTGCAGAGGTAGCAGTCACTATCGGGCCCAGAAGCCTGAGTGGGCCCAAAGACCCTTGTGCTACATAAGAAGACACCGGTATTATAGAAAGCACATGCTGGTCAAGTTACACCTCTGGATAGAGGGAAGGGGTTTGTTCAAGAATTTGGCTTGGGTGGTGCCGTTTCAATTTTCTCCTCCCCTGCCAATCGCCACAAAGCACAGAAGGGGGGCCAAAGCCGAATTCTTGCACCAGGGCCCATGGGCCTTTAGCTATGCCCCTGCCCCTGATGCACCCCTAGAGTAGAAACTCCAAAAAAGTGACCCCATTTTAAAAACTACACTCCTCAAGGTATTCAAAAGTGATTTTACAAACTTTGTTAACCCTTTAGATGTTCCACAGGAATTAATGGAAAATAGAAATGAAATTTCAGAATTACACTTTTTTTTTTTTTTTTACAGATTTTCCATTTTAATCCATTTTTTCCAGTAACAAAGCAAGGGTTAACAGCCAAGGGTTTACCCCATTTTGGAAACTAGGGGATAAGGTGGCAGTTTTGTTGGTTCTGTTTTAGGGTAGATATGATTTTTGGTTGCTTTATATTACCCTTTTTGTGAGGCAAGGTAACAAAAAATAGCTGTTTTGGCACTGTTTTTATTTTTATTTACAATGTTCATCTGACAGGTTAGATCATGTGGTATATTTATAGAGCAGGTTTTTATAGACGCGACAATACAAAATATGTATATTTTTTTGGTTGTTTTGTTTTACATAATAAAGCATTTTTGAAAAAAATAATCATTTTTTAGTGTCTCCTTAGTCTGAGAGCCATAGTTTTTTTTATTTTATGGGCGATTATGTTAGGTAGGGTCTAATTTTTTGCGGTATGAGATGACGTTTTGATTGGTACTATTTTAGGGTGCATATGACTTTTTGATCGCTTTGTATTACACTTTTGTGATGTACGCAATAAATAGAAAAAAGGGAGAGAGGGGAACAGCGCCTCCTGTGTGGGACCGTTTGGTATAGGGAGTCTAAAAATAATAAAATGTCCTTACCAGATGCGGTTGTGAGGAAGTCACAACCGCTTGTAGTGCTCTGCTGGTATTGCCCGACCAGCGTCCGGGGTTTTGCCTTGCTGCAGCCTCTTGTTCCTCCCACTGGTAGAGCGGTAATGAGTAGACATCTTAATTTCTAATAATAATAATACCATATCCACTAAAACTTATTTCAAATCCGTAGATACGAATAGCTACATACATTACTCAAGTTTTCATCATAAAAAATGGCTCCAAAATATTCCATACAGCCAATACAAAAGAATAAGGCGAAACTGCACAAACAAAAAAGATTTTTTACAACAAGTACGCATTATACAGAAACGATTCTCTGACAAAAATTACCCAGCACAACGTTTAAAAAATGCAATGAAAAAAACCATATCTACCACCCAGGAGGAATGCCTCACGGTATCCAATAAAAATCAAGTAGATGAATTTCGAGTAAATTTTGTCACACAATACAGTACCTCCAATAAAAATGTTAGGGAAATTCTTGCCAAACACTGGCATATACTACTGGGTGACCCTCATCTATCTAAACATCTACCCCGAAATCCAAAAATCACTTACAGACGGGCCCCCACCATTAAGGGCATCCTAGCTCCCAGCAAACCAAAACAGCATATAAAAGAACAAAACAGTCAGATTATTCCATCTATAACTGGGAGCCACAAATGCAGATCGAAACGATGCCTATGCTGCCATATCATTACACATAACCAAACAATGTTTAAGTCAAATAGAAATGGGATGACATTTCCAATAAAACAATACCTGACATGCCAATCCACCTATATCATATATCTAATTGAGTGCGCATGTGGCCTACAGTACGTGGGCCGCACCACACAGGCCCTACATTGTCGTATGAATCAGCATAGATCGAACATACAGCGTGGGTACCTAAAACACGGTTTATCTCGACACTGTACTACTGCCCGTGAAAAAGTAAACATACCATAAAAGTAACCCCAATAGAACAAATCCCAGAAAACCCCTCAATCGCTTTGATAAGTTGCAAAAACGTGAGGTCTTCTGGATATACCAACTAGACACCCTGACCCCGTACGGTTTAAATGAAATGAGTGAAACAATCCTGTAATCAACATTGTCCAGCGGGTACGCTTATACATATGCATATATGTGTATGTGTATATATATATGTATGGGCGTATATACATATATGTAGGTGTATGCATTTTATACATAGTTCACTTACTTCATTATTATTAACATTTTTACTAACTTTTACTAATATACCCATATTTGTGTATATACGTGTATATTGCTCCCTTGAAATCTTAATGTGTTTCCTATATGTACTTCATCTAATTCTCACCTCACCTGACGAATTTTAAATAGTATAATTAGTTCCCATTTTTAAATCACTGCACATTTCATTGTGTCGAATCACAAGCGACATAATTATTAGATATCTATCTCTTTGAATTAACGGCGGTACCTTGAAGCTTAGGAGGGTGTGGATAAGAACAGTGGGCGTGCTAATTACAACGCGACAGCCCCAACACCACACATAAGAATACGAGCCGTCTCAGGGAAGCCCAGGGAGATCCCATACGTCACCAGCTTACGTCATTAGGGCCGGACCACACGCCCGCACTTCCTCTGGGATCCCACAGCCTATTGATAACGAAAATAGATAGTTAGTCCCGCCGAAAGGCGTGGCTCCCCTCCCTCCTCCCCTTGCACGCACAGAGCGCGCCAAAATGTCTTTTAAAATCGCATGTAATTTTGTATCATGTCTGCATTTTTCACATTGTCCTGACGAAGGGGGAAGCAAACCCCCGAAACGCGTTGACATAATAAAAGCAGTAATTCCAGTACTACTCCAGTCCTCTGTTTCCAGCCAAGCAGCGCCTGTCAATCTTTTTCCTTTTTTATTTACTTTTTTATCTACTTTTGTGATGTAAGGTGACAAAAAATGCCTTTTTTGACACACTTTTTATTTTAGTTTTTACGTTGTTCACATGAGGGGTTAGGTCATGTGATATTTTTATACAGAATGTTCTTACGTACGCGGCATGTTTCAGTTTCTCCATAGTCTGAGAGTTTTTTAATTGTTGGGCGATTGTCTTAGGTAGGGTCTTATTTTTTGCGGGATGAGATAACTGTTTGATTGGTATGATTTTGGGGTACGTATGACTTTTTGATGGCATTACACTTTTTGTGATGTAAGGTGACAAAAAATGCATTTTTGACACACTTTTTATTTTTTATTTTTTTAGGGTGTTCATCTGAGGGGTTAGTTCATGTGATATTTTTATATAGCAGGTTCTTACGGACGCGGCGATACATAATATGTATCCTTTTTTTAATTTATTTAAGTTTCACACAATAACAGATTTTTGGAACAAAAAAAATCATGTTTTAGTATCCCCATATTCTAAGAGCCATAGTTTTTAAATTTTTTGGGCGATTGTCTTAGGTAGGGGCTCATTTTTTGCGGGATGAGGTAACAGTTAGATTGGTATGATTTTGGGGGGGCATACGCCTTTTTAGTCGCTTTGTGATGCACTTTTAGTGATGTAAGGTGACAAAAAAATGTTTTTTTAGCATGGTTTTTATTTTATTTTTTTGATGGTGTTCACCTGAGGGGTTAAGTCATGTGATATTTTTATAAAGCCGATCGATACGGACACGGCAATACCTAATTTGTCTACATTTCTTTTTTTTCCCTATTTTTTTTAATTTTTTTTACTTTATTTTGGGGAAAGGACGTTTTTTTTTTACTTGAAACTTTTAATTTTTTTTTTTACTTTTTTTTACGCTCTGGGACTTCAAATTTTGGAGGTCTGATCCTCTTTTGCAAGGCACTGTATAATGCAGCATGTAAATGGCAAGTACTTACAGAGATAGCAACAGTCACGTAACTGTGCAACATTTCAACTAGGTGGATTGGCCACCACAACAGGGTCAATCGTGAGCCACAGCAACAAGTTTATAGCAAAAGATACTGTTTTCTTGTAAGAGGAGGTGCGCTTCCCTATTACCAGCATAGAAAGGGTAGGCTCAGGCATGCCTTGGGCACGAGATCTATTTTCAGAAGCAGTATTTCGCAAATGGCTTCAGCTCGTTTGTGTGCTTATGTTGTTTACTTGGAACCCATGCCACAAACGGATAATGGTAATCCATAAAGACAGACAAGCCTAAACGATGGATTGAAAGACAATAAATTATATAGTCTCTTGTAGAAGTAAAACAGTAGGCAGGTGGACAATACGTAGGTTATATAACAATACTGGAGAGAGCACCTGGCTTTCAAAATAGCATCTGTTGAGTTAAAAGGAGTCTGTCACCAGGACATTCACTGGTAAACCAGTTGTGGTGACTTCTAGGGCTAGCTCAGCTGAATGTAATGATACATTTTCACTCAGTGATCTATTGCTTCATTCTATCCTTTTAATCCATATGCAAATGAGCTGTTAAGTGCACCAAGGGTGGGCCCAAGGCACTCTATGCAGTCTTACTCCTCCTGCCTCCTCCATTCCAATCTTACTCCTCCATTCTACCCTGTTCCTGTCTGCTTCTTGTTCTAGCTGGACCAGAAGTGACTGCGGTGGCTGGTCACTGGTCTTAGTGGTCATTAGTGTTTGAATAACACTTGCAGTGACATGCCATTAAGGCCCAGTAGATGCTGAGACCAGTGACTGGCCACAGGAGTCACTTGGCCAAGCTACATATAGTCCAGCTGGGACCAGACTGGTACAGAACAGCAGGAGTGCCGACAGGTTTATTTATTTTACATGGGGCTCATCTTCCACCCACTTGGATTGTTGGATTCTAGGCCTGACAACCCCTTTAACCTATTGAACTGTTGTTGCCAAAATAATTATTGTAGTCCAAGTGTTCTTCATGTCTACAGCAAAGCTGACCTGGTTGTAATGAGAATATTGTGCATAAATGTTGTTCCTCTAGTGCTTGTTTCTCATGAATAGCACCCAAATCCTTCTTGATTGTAAACTTCCCAATAGTGATCTATTCAGGGTATAAATAGTATGCGTCAAAATATATAACTTTACACTTGTCAAAATGAAGCCTCATCTGTAGTGATCAGGTTACCTCAGCATGCTTCCTTTCAGTATGTGTACTGATCATTGGAATTTTCCTACCTGCTTATAATAGTGGGCGTAGACCTATACACTATAGAAAACTATGAAATGTCCTTGAAGCTTGGCATCCACCTCACTGCGATCTTGCCAGACTTGTGGTATCAGACAATGAAACTAGTGTTCTTCACACTATGAGAATCATTGGATTCCACAAGCTGTTAGAACACATAATGTGGTAAATCGTCAGCCTAATGGTCATATGAATTCTATAAAACTGATTTGAATTTAGGTTATTATAACCAATTTGTAGAAGGGTCATGAGATGCAAAACACAAGTTTTGTTCAAGACTGTAAGGTCAGACTAGTGGTAAATGGGATGCTCCAGACTGCCGTTATTTTCCATAGAGTGCTATAAAATAGTACTAATAATAATCTTTGTTTCTATAGCGCCAACATATTTCACAGTGCTTTACAATCAGGGGTTTCATGTACGAACAGTCATAAAAAAACATACATTAGCAACAAAGAAGTCAACAATTAAAACAAGAGGAATGAGGGCCCTGTTCTCAAGAGCTTACAATCTATGATAAGATAGGGGTGACAGAGAAGGTAAAAGTGCTTGATTTGTACAATGGTCCAGCCATCTTAATACAATAGGGTAGTACGTATAAAGCTGCATGGGATGTGGTGGATAGCTGTGGCGATGGATCAGGTTCAGAAGAGTGATGTTGAAGGGGGGTGAATGGAGAAGAGTTATATTAGAGGATATGATTAGCCACCGTAAAAACATGTGCTTTTAGGGAGCACTTAAAACTGTGGAAGTTGAGATTTAACCTAATTTCTTGGGGTAGGGCATTCCAGAGAACTGGTGCAGCTCGGGAGAAGTCTTGGAGACAGGAGCAAGAGGTTTGGGTTATGGTGGATGTCAATCATAAATCATTTGTAGTTTTCAGGAATGGACGTCTCTAATAACAACTCAAACCACGAGAGGAATGAGGAAGAAGAGAAGGGGGCGCACAATAGGGTAGTATGTTTGAGCAAATTATGTAACAAAGTGAGAAATCAGGATGCTCACCTTATATGGTTGTGCTAAAGATAGGCACAACCCTATGGAAGGCTTCTGTGAATCAGACCCATCCACCAGGACTGCAGCCGCAAGGCGAGTTTCTTTCGGACCGGATGTCCAGTGCCCCCAAGGATACTTGTAGTGGAGAAGGTTCTGCTTAGGCGCAAATTCACTGGTGGAGGCGGTCGTGATGTTCAAATAAAAATCCTTCTTTATTTGAGGATAGCTCATGTATACACAAAAACAACGCGTTTCGGGGATAAACAGCTCCCCTTCATCAGGTTAGACAGATGATAATATGAGCAATGAAGAGATGAGTATTTATAGCATATAGGCATGAGAAAAACCGCCCCTGTGGGCTGCCCTCAATAGGAGGGGCTGTCACCAGGTGTCATTTCCAAGGCAGAATTCCCAAACAGCCAAGTTCATAAAAAACAACTGCAGAGTACATTCAAACTATTGATTCCGTCTCAAAAATGAGTATTTTATTTAAAAAATAGTGTTTTATTATATGAAATGAAAGAAAAATTAAATAAATCTGTAGGTCATATGTTTGATCACGTGACCGCAGCTAGAGTAGGTCACGTTTGGTTATGTGACCCGTTGCTATGATGCTGAGGACGCAGTTGTTTGCAGCACACCTCAGGATGGATACAGTCTAGCAGAGCGGCTTGTTGGTGTTTAGTTCTTTTATGAGCAAAGTTTTTATTTTATTTTTGTGCCCATTCCTTTTTTAGTTGTGCTCATTCTTACTTTGTTTTTTATATACTAAACACCAACAAGCCGCTCTGCTAGACTGTATCCATCCTGAGGTGCACTGCAAAGATCCATCTGGTGCTGATTTAAATATCCACACAATCACCTTGGGCATCAAAACTTGTTTGCTCCCATTTATACTGTCTATGAACCAATGGTTTATTCCCCACTCTTGTTTTCTACTACTATAGAGCTTGTGGCAGAGAAATCCCTGCCCATGTGCTCATCACCTAGTGAACTAAGAGATACGATTAACCAATGTCACTAATGATCTGCTAACCGTCAAAACCAAACGTTACTCTGTGCCCCTGTCTTGACCGGTCCTGTGCCTTCAATGGTAAAAATAGTGATATGATCTGATATAAAACAGCCTTTATTCATAATCATGGATGAAGGAATGAATCAAATGAGTGTTTTGTGAACTTTTTTTTATCTATCTTATGCTTTCATGCTTTCAAGTTTACCACTCCCTTCTCTTACAAGCTTCCTCATCCCTTGGCATTAGAGGCTTGACCCTCTCCTGGATCTTCACATATATCATAAATCAAATATTCAGTATCTCTTACTCTCACACATGACCTCCTCTCTCTCATACAGCAGTTTGATGGCCAAATGAAAGAACAGAAAGGCGCTCATAGGTAGTGATAAAGAAAATATATTCGTCTTATCTATCCAGGTTGAGTTAGTTTTACTCACCTGGTAGATTTCCGCTCAAAACGGTCCACTTTTGTGAATTTGTGAAGGGTCACAAGTAGGAGGTTTATGGTCACAATAGTCGATGCTGCCGTAACTTGTCCAGAATAACCATGGGCGTGGGCCAGTCCGCCACTTTGGTATATTGTAAAGTGTAAGGGAACAGCTCGTCTACCACTTGTTGATTGTATGATGAGCAGATAGACACTAGGCGCAAGGACGCGACCACGGTATGGATACAACAATGTCTTTATTGCATAGACGACGCGATTCGGGGTACCAAAGACCCCTTTATCAAGTCTAAAAAAAACACATGTAGTGGTACAAAACTTTAAATAAATTGATAATATTAAAATATTTTGATTACATTAGAAAACAGTTGATTGTATGGTAAAATGTATAAGTAAATATATAAAAAGTAATAAATATATAAATAAAATTCATAGTAGTTACTAGACGATCTTATCATATGACAATTGATAAAAGAAAGAACACATTTTCATATGTGTGAGTATCTAAACATTATAAATTATTATAAAATATTAGACAGTTCATTACAAGGGCTGAATGTGGCCATAATACAGTGTCATTACATAAATAAACAGACCTAGCCATAGGTCAACATTTCATTTTAGTAAAGAATGAATGATAAATGGTAGGACTTGAAAAGTACCTGTATCCTTAATATCGTGCACTTTGTAGAGATGTCTCCTGTAGATGTTGTGGTGATCCTGGCTGTGGTTGGAATGGATAGGGAATTAGGTTGAGAGCTGGTGTGGAAGGATGCAGTGGTGGAATGAAAGACTGGCGACTGCATATACACACATATATATATATATATATATATATATATATATACACATACACATTACTTTTTAAATATTTACTTATACATTTTACCATACAATCAACTGTTTTCTAATGTAATC
Organism: Bufotes viridis; assembly: GCA_033119425.1. Classification (NCBI taxonomy): domain Eukaryota; kingdom Metazoa; phylum Chordata; class Amphibia; order Anura; family Bufonidae; genus Bufotes; species Bufotes viridis. Next base: position 108,539,165 of record CM065594.1, read on the forward strand.
AAAATATTTTAATATTATTAATTTATTTAAAGTTTTGTACCACTACATGTGTTTTTTTAGACTTGATAAAGGGGTCTTTGGAGCCCGAAACGCGTCGTCTATGCAATAAAGACATTGTTGTATCCATACCGTGGTCGCGTCCTTGCGCCTAGTGTCTATCTGCTCATCACACAATCAACAAGTGGTAGACGAGCTGTTCCCTTACACTCTCAAACAGGGCAGAGACAAGGTATTTTGGTGCCCTAGGCAGTCAAGGCAAATTGTGCTAGCCCCATCCCCCAAATCAATTACTTTCTAATAAAAAGATTTAAACACACTTTAAAAGAAACAATCACAGGCACATGTGTAAATTCAGTGACTTACAGGTGACATCTCTACTGATTGGAGCACTATAGGGGGCATACAGCAAGAGGCATTATAGGGGCACAGAGTATAAGGCGCTATAAGGGCAAAGAACAAGAGGCACTATGGGGGCACAAAATAAGAGGCACTATAGAGGATACAGAGTAAGAGGCACTTTAAGGGGCACATAGCAAGGGGAACTATATGGGGGCACAGAACAAGAGATACTACAGGGGCCCAGAGCAAGAGACACTATAGGGAGCACAAAGCATGAACTATAGGGGACACAGACCACTATAAATGGAACAGAGCATAAGGCACTGTAGAGGGCACAGCAAGAGGCACTATAGGGGCACGGAGTAAGAAGCGCTATAGGAGCAGAGAGTGAAAAGTGTTATAGAGGGCACAGAGCAAGAGGCACTATATAATGGGGGCAAAGAGCCTGGCACTATATAAAGGGACACAGAAACTGCAACAGTATAAAGAGGGTACAGATTCTATGACTGTGTAAAGGGCTACAGATCCTGGGGCACAGAACCTGGCACTATATAAAGTAGGCTCAGAAGAATCTGGTCCGATATAAGGGGGGCACAAAGCTTGCACTATATACAGGCGGTACATATACGTGAGGATATATATACAGGGGTCACAGATTGTATGGCACTATGTAAGGGGCACATAACATGAGGCACTATATACGAGGACACAGAGTGTGTGGCACTATCTATAGGGACACTACTATGAGATGCATTGTATGTGTAGCACTATTTTTTCATGAGGCATAGTTTGTGACATGATTATATTTAGACACAGTATAGACTCTTATTTTTTTTTAAAAAGCTTTATTTTCATTTTCAAGTTAAAACTACAAACCCAATCATAAACACAGGGGATCCCACATAATAGCGGAGAAATCGAGCAGTACAATTAAGATACATATCAAATCAATCGCCTCTTCATAGGAGTCAGTATACATGTCTGTGAGATTCCCGACAACTTTTGTCTGCAGTCAAACACCATTCACTCTTACATTCACACGGGCAGTGACCTGGGCCTGTACTAGCTGATCTAAATCAACATTCCGAAACTGAATTGGCACTCAACCAAATGCCCCAAATTTTCTGGAATTTCTCCGGGACCCCTCTAGCCTCATACGTTAACTTATACATGGGAAGGGCCTCATTGATATGCCGAATCCAGATCGACACTTCTGGCTTCTTGGGGGGTTTCCAGTTGAGCAACTGTGACTCCCGCGCATAAAACATCAACAGCCTTTACAGAATCCTATCATATTTAGTTTGGAGTATATCATTAACCAAGCCTAGCAAACTAACTTCCAGGGTAACCACCGCTGGGAATCCCAATCTGACATGAAGGTACCTGTGCACCTCCTTCCAGAACTCCTTAATAACCGGGCATTCCCAGATCACCATTGCCCCGTGTACGAGTATCTGAGTCAAGTCTGCGCATACGCACAAGGCGCACAGGGGTGAGGTATATTCTGTGTAACCACTTGCACTGAATCAGCTGAACCCGTGCACCAATAACTGACCTTCTCCATGAGGCAGTCAGTTCCTTCTCATGTGAGGTCTCCAAGGTAGGTATGTCCGCCTGCCACCTGAGAAAGACCCTCGCCAACAGTGAAGGTCGGGATGAGATAAGGAACCCATAGAAAGACGAAACCATTTTTTAATGAGTTGCCCTCCTGGCTATCTTCTCCACTGCACCGTATTCTAGCTTTAGAGGGCGACTACTAAATTGTGCTTCACAGGCATGTCGCAGCTGCAGATATCTAAAAAAGGAAGTCCGCGACAAATTGTATTCTGCCTGCAGAGCTGAGAACGTTTTGAAAACCTGCTCATCATAAAGTTGAGTGAGGTATTTAATACCCTTCCTTGGCCAGAACACAAAGTCAGGCAGAGCAGATAATTCTGCCAGTTCAGGATTATCCCATAAAGGTATCACTGGGGATTTACTATTTTGTTCAGTCCTTCCCGTCCCTCCTGCAAAGCCGTTCCATGCCTTAATCACTCCAGTCATAAGTGTGGTGAGATGTTTCACCCGATATCTCCCTGCCCGATATACCAAGTTTGTCATAGCCTCATACGAGCCTATCAGCGCTGCCTCTAGCACCATCCCCGGATTATGCGAGTCTGCCCTAATCCACCAGGCAACGTAGTTCAGTTGAGTCGCTACATAATAGAGGTACAAGTCCGGTAAGGCCAGGCCCCCTCTTTCATATGGGGCTCGTAAAGTATCCCTAGCTATGCGGGGCGCAGACTTATTCCACAGGAAGGGAGACACCAGACGCTCCAGACTCTGAAAATGAGACTTAGGCAATGGCAAAAGAGCTGCTCTATACAAGTATAGCAACTTGGGGAGGAAAACCATCTTGTAGACATTGATGCGCCCAATCAGGGAGAGCGGTAGCGACTCCCAGGCCTTTAATTTCTGCACTACAGGCTGTACATTAAGCACCTTAAATTGGGAGACATCTTTATGGATAACAATCCTAAGATAGGTAAAACTGTCTACTACCTGTAAAGAAGACCTGGGTGAAATTTTCTGGGGGAGAATATCATCTACTGGCTACAATACCGATTTTGATTAATTGACCCGGAGCCCCGAGTACGAGCCATACAAGTCAACCGTCTGTAGAAGGGCATCCAGAGAGGGACCCACGTCCCCCAGGTAAATCAACATATCATCCGCGTATAATTAAATTTTTTCAGCGATACCCGGAATGTCCTATCCCCGTATCTCTGAACTTTTCCCAATGCTGATCGAAAGAGGTTCTATCACTAAAGCAAACAAAAGAGGTGACAAGGGACACCCCTGTCTGGTGCCCCTCTCGCATACAGCATATGCAGCCACCTAAGGAAGGACTGGGGGACCTCTAACCTCTCCAGCACTGCCCACATAAACCCCCACTCCACCGAATCAAATGCCTTCTAGTTATCTAAGGAGGCTATCGCTCTGTTGCCTGTATTGTTATTACTGTGTACTGTGTACTGTGTGTTATTTGGAGATTAGTGAAAAGATGTCTCAAATTTATATCTGTCGCCTTCCCAGGCATAAAACCCGATTGATCCATCCCCATAATAGTCAAAATAACCGACGACAACCGATTAGCCAGTACTTTAGCCAAAAGTTTTGCATCTGAATTAATCAATGAAATGGGCATGTATGAACTACACTGATCCGGCGGCTTCCCAGTGTAGGGAACGGACCCACCTACACCTGAGAGGGACTGTTCGTAGAATTTACTGAGTCTTTGGCTTACCTCCTTAATTTGGAATTTGTACCACTCCACAGGGAAGCCATCAGGACAAGGGGTCTTGCCCTTTGCCATTGACAGAATGGCAGTTTGAATTTCCATCGGGGTGATGGGGCCATCCAAAACTTGTCTATCCGCATTTGCGAGTTTTGTATTAGGGACAGACTCCAAAAATCATGAAATTTCTCCCGCAGTTCTATTACTTCTAGAGGTATAAAGCGCTGAGTAATAATTAGCAAATTGGTTGCAGACCTCTTCTGGTGTGGTAAACATATCACCCCTCTCGTTCCTATCAGCAGCTACCTCCGTTTGCGGGGTCTCATCCCTGGCTAAATAAGCTAGAGCTCGTCCACTCCTATCACCATCTGAAAAAATAGCTTGTTTTTGGGCTAACAACCGTTTCTGAGTGAATTCAGTTAAATATAATGAGTATTGCCTTTGGGCAGAAAGCCAGAGCGCATAGTGCTCTGGAGTAGGGATAACGAGATATGTTTGTTCCGCCTGGGTCACCGCCCCCTCTAATTTAATTCGCGAGGACAGCAGTTCCATCCTATGTGCCGCAATTGCAGCTATGGGGGTTTCCCTCAGTACAGCCTTGCAGGTATCCCATTCCACCAGTGGGGTAGAAGAGCCCTCGTTAGTTTCCCAATAGGATGAAATTGCTTCCAGGCATGCTGCTCTAACTGTAAAAACCTCCAACCATGTCGGTTTAGTCGCCATGTGGAACGTTGGACACTAACCGGCAGAGAAAGAATGAGCTGCAGAGGGGCATGATTGGAAATTCCATGCGGTAAGTACTCAGAGGCCATTACCCACTCCAGTCCAGATCGGTTCGTAAATGCCAAATCAATCTGGGATAGCGAATGAGTCGAGGTCAAGTGACATAAGGATTGCCTCCCATCTGGGTAGAGACTCCTCCATACTTCCTCAAGACTGTGTGCCTGTGCCCAGCGTGAAAGAGTTGCACCATGCCTAAGAGATGGCCTAAACCTGGCGAGCTGGCTATCAAGCGCCGCATTAAAATCCTCCAAAATGAACATAGGAGCTACAGGAAGGAGCGCCTCCCTAGCTATAAGTTGGTCAAGTAGATCCCTCTCAAATGGCGGTGGAACATAGAAATCTAGTACAACTAGTACTACCTTACAGCCTCTGATGGTGGCTTGTAGCAACACATACTTCCCTGCCGGATCTATGTGCACGGAGATCAGCTGAAATGGAAGAGACTTACTGATCAGTACAGTCACCGCCCTGGCACACTTAGAGTATGTGGCATGGTACCCATATCCGACCCATGGCCTCCTCACAACTAGGACTTTCGAACCCTGGGTTTCCTGAAAAATAAGAACGTCAGGGTTATATTTTTTCACATAATTAAATACCAGTGCTCTCTTGACCTTGTCATTCAGTCCCCGGACATTCCAGGAAATCAGTTTACACATTGCCATAGATTCACACACGAGAAATATCTGTGCCCTCCGGGTACCCCAGTGTCACTGCCCCATTCACACACACATTCATACACAATAGCGGACATATTAAAGCTTCCCAACCCGCACCCACCCTGCCCAGACATCCCCAACCTGTCTAAGCTTTCAGACCCTAACTGAACGGTTTGCTCTATAGACCAATGGAACACTGTCTATCTAGCTAGAACATGACCCAGCATAGAACCTGAGTCCTTCAATAGTATTCAATATAGAAACAAACTGTCCCGTTCTATGTAGAGCTCAGCCCTTGTCCGTAAGGATAAAACATAATAAACATTTCAATGCAATTGCAAAACAGAGGGGAAGATCCCTCCAACCTGGCAGGACTACTAAACCCTTGGCCCCCTAAGGGCGATGGCTACTTGCAAGAGTTCTCAGCAGCTTTTGCCGTTACGCATCAACCTGGATGTTGTTGATTGATCCAATCAGCCGCCTCCTCTGGAGTTTGAAAAAATCTGGATCGGTCTCCTTCTTGAATCCTCAGCTTGGCCAGATATATCATGGCATATTTAATCCCGAGTTCCCGAAGACATCACCTATAAGTCACTAAATGTAAATGTTTTTTCTGCCACTGACTGAATCTGAATCACTCTTGTGGTCTACACAGTGGCGTACACACAATCCATGGGGCCCCGGTGCGAAACCGAATCATGGGCCCCCCCCTCCCTCCCTCCCCCCCTCTATATATGTACCATGCTTGGTCCTGGTGATGTATATGTGTAACGTTCTTGGTTCTGGTGTTGTATAGATGTACCATGCTTGGTCCTGGTGCTGTATATGTGTAACGTGCTTGCTTCTGGTGTTGTATATATGTACCATGCTTGGTTCTGGTGATGTATATATGTACAGTGCTCTCCGGTTCTGGTGCTGTATGTTTGTAATGATCTTGGCTCTGGTGCTGTACTTATGCAATGAGCCTAGTTTAGTGCTTGGATCTGGTGCAATATTTATGTAAGAGCTTAGTATGGCTCGGCTAATAATGTAATTTAAATAGATTAGCCACACCCTATTATGTAAGCCACACCCTAAAAACACACCCAATTTTTGCCGCCTGGTGTGCTAGTATCTCCCTGTGACAGCTTGATACCTCTGTATACAGTAGGATTCCTAATAAACTGAAGCATATAAGTGAAGGTTTATGTACTGTACCTGCAGTATGTACCTGTGTATCAAGTGCTGACTGGCATTTTGACAATGTGCTGGAAAATATATGGTACGGGGAGGGCTAGTATTATTTTTTTTCTTTTGTAATATTGTAGGTTTTATTATACATGTCAAAACTGCAAAAATTGTCCAGGCTACCAGCGATACAAATGTCCAAACACAGCAAGAGCGTTAAAGGCCGTTTTACATGGGCCATTGATTGGGAATGAGCATTTGTATGAATGTTGGTTAGTTGATCATTGCCCCTGTAAAAATGCTGCCAGTAAGCCAACAAATGAGCAAACACTCATATGTCAGCCGATCACATCCTTTATGTGGCGTTAAAAGTCACCTTTTGTCAGCAGCACATAGCTGCAAGTAAACAGAGAAAGTGCTACAGACAAATGCAAACTATATGGGGATGTAATGGACATATGGAATGGACATAGGCTACAGAAAGCACACAAAAGTATGTCCATTCCGCAAAAGATAGAATGTCCTATACTTGTCCGCAAAATATAGCCCTCGGATCCACAGTTTGCAGACCACAAAATGCTTGCGGTTTTGTGCATGAGACCTAAGCAGGGGCGTAGCTATAGGGGAAGAAGGGGAAGCAGCTGCTTTGGGGCCCAAACTCAGAAGGGGTCCACCCAGGAGGAGGACTAAAAGATTTTATTGTCAGGGCCCGCTCAACAGTATTATAAAATTACATTATATAGAGAGAGACTGTAGGAAATACCTGTTCTTGTCTGCAAAACGGACAAGAATAGGACATGCTATATTTTTTTGCGGGGCCACGGCAACGGAGCAAAGGACGCGGACAGCACACAAAGTGCTGTCCGCATCTTTTGCAGCCCTATTGAAGTGAATGGGTCCGCGCCTGAGCCGCAAAATATGCGGCTCAGACGTGGACCCAAAATACGTTCGTGTGCATGAGGCCTAAGGAGGAGGTTTTGAGGCTGATTTTGAGGCCGATAAGCATAAATCTTTTCTTTATATTTCCGATTCCTTTTGAATCCACTTCTGGCTTTGGCTGAAAAACCTGCAGGAAAATCTCCTGCAAAAACTCCATGAACCTATCCTAAGAGAACAGATGTAAAAAATTGAGGCTGGTTTTGGGGGCAAAAATTGCATTGTAATGAGTAGAAAAGTCGAGCTGAAAGACGCCAGCATTGGCTGACACCTTTTCAGGCATGCTTAGACTGTATTTATACATGCACTTTTCGATAATGTTTTTTTGGAGCCAAACAGGAACGAAAAAGAGGAGAAGTCATTCCTTTACACATTTGGTGCTTTATGATCCACACCTTGCTTTTGCTTTAAAAAAAAAAAAAACTGCCCCAAAACATGCATGTATGAATCTTGTTCTAGTCCCAGTCCACAGAGTTCCAGGCTTCGTCATAAAGACACAGCACAGTACAGCCGCATTTTTGTGTTCCCTCTGTCTGAGGCACTGCCTTTTTTGTACATAATATTTAGTTTTCTGCATTGCAAGCGCTGTCTGGGATCAACACTTATTATGCAAGAGCTGACTACATATTCATGAGTGAGTGTGAATATGTAAGTGCAAGGGCTGGGCTACCTCTGAGTAAGTGCGGAGGAATGCCTCCCTGACTTTCATTCTTGTACTGTGTCTTGCTTGTAAAAACAGTTGCAGACTCACAAGTCAGAGGGACAGACACAGATGCAGGTACCATATGGAGAGCAGGCAGCTTGTGCTGAGTGCATGGTTCTACTGGGCTGCATGTTGTCATGCATATGTGGTTATGCACAAGAACATACCGTACTGCAGTCCAGTGTGTGTGTGTGTATGTGTGTGTGTGGAGTACTGTTGCTTTAAGTGTATCTTGTTTGACGCTCAGCTTGATACTTTGTAGGTGAAGGTGCCTCAGCTTGACATATTGTATGATAAGGTCCCTTAGATTGATACATTTTGTATGATAAGGTCCCTTAGCTTGATATATTGTATGATAAGGCCCCTCAGCTTGCTATATTGTATGATAAGGTCCCTCAGCTTGATATATTGTATGATACGGTCATGCAGTTTCATATATTGTATGATAAGGTCCCTGAGATTCATATATGGTATGATAAGGTCCCTCACATTTATACATTGTATGATAAGGTCCCTCAGCTTGATATATTGTATGATAAGGTCATGCAGTTTCATATATTGTATGATAAGGTCCCTGAGCTTTATATGTTGTATACTAAGGTCCCTCACATTTATACATTGTATGATAAGGTCCTTCAGCTTCATATATTGTCCTTCTTCTCTCAGGTATAGTCCTGCTTGGATCAACCGGTGGTCCATGGGTGATGATGAGCTACCTGGCTACATACTGATGTCTCCAATATCAGTGGTTGCTATCAATGTATGTAGACTCAGTTGTAGTGGTATAAAAATGCATTTAAGTTTGCAGTAAAGTCAAGGGCATTGTTGGGGCCAGGGCAATGTACTGGATGACAGAAGGATATTAAGATATAGGACTATGGCATTGTTCTTAATCTTTATCCTTGATGAAGAAACAACACTGAATGGAGTGTGCAATGGTCGTGTGGGTGAGAACTCGGGTGTGTCTGGGAGCCTGTCACAGTTTCTGCTTGGCATCTAATACTTATTGCTCAATTCTTGGCTTCTCTTCCTATTTCCCTTGAGGATTTCTTTGTACTTTGAAACATTCTATCAGGAACAGATCATGATACAGAGAGACGAGGCTGACCCTGAACACACACACATGGAGCCATGCCAAACTCACATTTATACAGCTAAAACCAAAAGCCCATCATATGGCCATACCAAGTGGGTGCAACTAAAGGGTTAATGGGGCTTATGATATGCACAGCGGATGGGGCTGCACTGTGGGTGACTATATTACTTCCATATACATTAGAGGTTCTGTCCCTTTAATTGCAGAGATTTGATCACTGCTGGGAAGCAGATTTTTTCCAGATGTTTGCTTTTCCCCTTTTGCTTGAGATGTCACGTAATCTTTTCAGTCATCTATGTTTTGTTGTATACTTTTAAAGGGATGTGATCCCCATGATAAAAGATGTCCTATATCTGTTTGTCAGAAAGCTCAAGGCAATGGCTGTATTACACCAACGGATTATCTGACAGATTTTCTGATCAATCATTCAGTAGATATCTGTTTACACACACAGATCTTTTGTTATACACACCAACTATTGGTCTGATTGGACAGAAATTGGTCAGATAATCAGATGGTGTAATACAGCCCAATTCTGAGTGTGTGTTTCTTTCAGTTATGTTCCAGATTTTAGGCTGACAATGGCAAGAACTATTATGGCTGCCATATTGGTTGTTGTCATCCATCTTTCCCAAAAGGAGATTTTTTGTAGGCCTCATGCAAAATTTAGAACTATGACCAGAACAGTGGACATGGTCCTTGCAGCTCAGTATGGTAGGGCACCAAGCACTCCGTGCCGCAGCACTGCAGCTCTGTGTGCTAAATTATGAAATTTTAAGCCCTACCCCCTACACCCAGTAATGTCCCTCCTTGGTTCAGTCCACTGGACTTGTTCCATGAAGATTAAAACTGTTGGCAAGAGTTCCCTCTGAACAATTGAACTCTGCTGAAGTTTGTATGCTCTGTACAACTCCGAGGCCATATAGAGCCACAATACAGCCTGAGCTTGAGGCATATGAGTTGACTTATGCAAGAATATAGCAGAGGTTCTGAAGCCAAAGCGCACAATAGTTGTGTTTGCCTTCCCTGCTCCCCTTATCTACATTAATATCTATAGTAATATATCTTTCTGTGTCATAAGGTTTTTATTGTTATGTGATGGATAAAATTTCAGAATCTTCAACATTATTCTAGAAACCAGACAGACCCCTTATATATGACAATGGAGTCCATCAAGATTTTTAGGAATGTTTCAGAGAATCTTACTCATATAAGTTACATGCCTGAAAGGAAGAATTAGGGGGTCATTTATTAAGACCCGTTTTAGACGCTGGTCTTAATAAAACCCCATAGCTGGCGGAGGATCCACCGAAGTTATGATGCTGGCTTCTCTATAACTTTGGCACATCCAGAGCCAGTTCTAAATGTAAGCTGTCTTCCATTTAGACCGTTTTCTATGCCTAAACTAGGCGTAGAAAAAGATAAATGAGATGGGCCTACCAGTCCGTCCCCTTCTTTGCCCACGCCACACCCACTTTTTAGACGTGGCGTGAGCGAGGAAAAGTCACACACTGCGGCACAAATAACCATTTCACTGCAATATACATCTGAAATATACCTAATACAGGTGTATTCCAGGTTAATAAATGACCCCCTTAGTGCGGAGTAGGGTCCCTCATTGATAAAGTCAAAATTATTCACTTCACGGTCAAGTGGACATTAAAGTGTTTTTGACAAGAAAACATCCTATAAATCCATACAAATTGTCTGCCATAAGAGACCTAACATTATGGATGCCATGTCATTGCAGTCAGGACCTGTAGCTGGGAAAGAGGATGTGGATGGTAGAGGGACTCGATCTGTGGATTTTGCTATTGCTAGAACACAAAATTCAATGCTTCTTGGCATAAAATAATGCTTTTATACAGAGTCTTACATTCATACCAAAAAAACTGGAGTTTAAACATGCCCAGGCCATGAAGCCTAAGGATCTCAAAAGCTTCTTCTACAGCCTTAAAATGGGCAATTTACTTTGACAAGATAGTATACACCCCTGTGTCCTGAGGGAAGTGCCTTCATAGACAGGATGGGTTCTAGAGCACTGGCACATAGCAAATACAGCATCAATTTATAAAAAGGTCAAAAACCAAGTAGGGAAACTATAGACCTGTCAAGTTGACCTCCATTATGTGTAAAGTGTTTAAACATTTTCAGCAGATAGCTCAAGATTTATGACCAATTGGTCAAACTAATCTAATAAGCTTCTATCATGAGGTAAGTTCTAGACTGGATCTGTATTTCATACTGTTTTTATAAAAGGGTTGTACATATAAGAATAATGCTTGAACTGAGGAAGAATGTATGTAACACTGTAAAATAGGGTGGTCATTAATGGAACACATTTAGATTTGGTCACCATTGCTACTGAGATACAACAAGAGTCAGAAGTACAATAGTAAAGTTTTTGCATATATTAAAAAGATATTCATGGCCTATTCTGAGTCCTATTCTCAGGATAGGTCATCAATATCTGATCAGACGGTGTCTGGGAGTAGTTTGGTGTCTAGCTGTTTGGGAGTAGTTCTGGCGCTGGGACTACACGCATTTTCTAGTGGACAGGGCTGGTTAATGCAGCACTGCCCTCATTCACTTCAGCGGGATAAGCTCTGCTGTAACCAGTTCTGTTTTTTTTCTAGAGTTTTGTGATTACAGCACTGGAGCTAGTGGTGGGGGTGCGGGGGAGTTGGACCCCCACCGAGCAGATACTAATGGCCTATCCATCAATATAAGCTCTAATGTACTTATGTCACTATTATATACTAAATGGGAAAAAAACTTAGGTATATTAGTGGACAGAACATTGAACTGTGCAACCAGTGTCGAGCAACTGCTGCCAAGGCAAATAAGATCATGAGATACATCAAAAGGAACATAGGTAAACATGGTGATAGTTCTACTGCTTTTCTAATCACACTACATAGGGTGTACTGTTTTGGGCACTAATGAAGAAAAAAGACATTGTAGAACTGGTTCAGAGGCAATCAAAGTAACCAAAGTTTAGGAGAAAGTCTCAATATCATCGTAGACAAGTTGGGTCACTTGGTGTAAAGTAGAACTGACAGTTATCCATAGCAACCAATCAGATTCCACCTTTTCTTTTTGACAGCACCTTTGGAAAATGAAAGGTGGAATCTGATTTGTTGCTACGGGCAACTAAGCCAGTTCTACTTTACACCAGTTTGATAAATGGCCCCAAAGGTTTCTCTATTAAAGGAGCTCTCTCTCCACCAAAGGCGATTGTCATGGACTTTTCATTGGAAGATTTTAAAAGGCATCTAGGTTTTTTTTACTTACTGCTGCTTGATTATTGTACTTGGGTCCTTGATATAAAGATACATTTTATGTATATTACTATGTTACCACATACAAGAGCAGGAAGGGTTAAGTCAGCCACTGAATACCCACTATATAACCATTTAATCTCAGCATTTGGAAGAGCTAAAGACCACTTCCACCATTCAGCTCTTACAGAGGTGGGGCCTTTTATCCAGTAACTGTCTTCCAATCAGCATCACCTCAGGTGATCTCCTCTGTCTTATTTGATAGCAGCATATAATACAGGGAAAATTAGGCTAGGGCTACACAACGACATTTGTCGGGCGACATTTTGACGCACCAATGTCGCGTGACAATTTTTATAATAATAGTCGCTATGTGACATGCGACATGCTGTGACTGCGACACGGCAGTAGAAAAAACTCCATCCAAGATGGCTTTTTCTGCGACTGTCGCATCGCAGTCACAGCATGTCGCATTGCGACACCATAGACTATCATTATAAAAATTGTCGCGCGACATTGGTGTAACATCAATGTCACGCGACACATGTTGCAGTGTAATTGTGCCCTATGTGTCGCGACTTACACATGTCGTTGTGAAACCCTAGCCTAAAAAGCATACTAAATCCTGACAGGACTCCTAAGCGAGACAGAGAGAGTCCTGATTACCCCACCCATATTCAATGAAGGAGTGGGGATCTTCCCCAGATAGAAATGGCAAGGAACTAATTTGTCAGACACATGTTTAACAACACAACTGGACTTTACTTTAGAATCTCTTCACGGGAAGGCACCAGTTCAGACAAAATTCTTAAAGGAATTTTCTGGTCCTATATTGTTGGTCTATCCTTATCAATATATAAGAAAAGGGAAACTCCCTTTAAGGAGGTCTGTCAACTGTTTTTTTTTCTTATTAACCTAAGCACAGTGGCTGGCAGGGCTTTCAAAAATATTTATACCAGTACCTGTTGTTTAAAGCCAATAACATGCGTGATGGTTTCTGATGGTTTACTCAGGCGGGGCTCCATCCAGACTCTTAAATAGAGCTGTCCTGTGTTGGGTCTTTGACGGTGCATCCCTAGGACATGTCTTCTGCAAGGGTCTATACAGAAGCTTCTCTGATCAGGAAGCTGCTCCTGTTCATCACCCCTCTCACCTACTCAGAATAGGCATAGTTCAGCTGTTTGTACCACGTCCACCCTTTGCTAGAAACATGGCCTCCTTATATACTATTTACAGTGCCTTGCAAAAATATTCACCCTCCTTGAATTGTTTCGCGTTTTGGTGCCTCACAACATGAAATGTTTGAGGATTTGTTTGAGGATTTGTATCATTTAATTTACAGAACATGCCCACAACTTTGAAGATGTTAGTTTTGCTTTTAACAGAAAAAGTCAATGTGCCTAACTATTCACCTCCCTAAAGTAAATACTTTGTAGAGCCACCTTTTGCGGCAATCACAGCTCCAAGTCACTTTGGATAAGTCTCCATGAGCTTTCCACATCTTACCACTGGGATTTTTGCTCATTCCTCCTTGCAAAACTGCTTCAGCTCCTTCAAGTTGGATGGTTTGCGCTTGGGAACAGCAATCTTTAGGTCTGACCACAGATTTTCTATTGGATTGAGATCTGGGCTTTGACTAGGCCATTCCAATACATTTACATGTTTCCCCATAAACCACTCAAGTGTTGCTTTAGCAGTGTGTTTGGGGTCATTGTCCTGCTAGAAGGTGAACCTCCGTCCTAGCCTCAAATCACGCACAGAGTGGTACTAGTTTTGCTCAAGAATATCCCTGTATTTTGCACCATCCATCTTTCCCTCAACTCTGACCAGTTTCCCAGTCCCAGCTGCTGAAAAACATCCCCACATCATGATGCTGCCACCACCATGTTTCACTGTGGGGATGGTGTTCTTTGTGTGATGTGAGGTGTTGGGTTTGCGCCAGACATAGCGTTTTCTTTGATGTCTGAAAAGTTCAATTTTGGTCTCATTAGACCAGAGCACCTTCCTCCATACATTTTGGAAGTCTGCCACATGCCTTTTCGCAAACTCACAACGTGACTTTTTGTTTTTTGCTAAAAGTAATGGCTTTCTTCTGGCCACAATGCCATAAAGCCCAACTCTATGGAGCGTACGGCTTATTGTCGTCCTATGTACAGATACTCCAGTCTCTGCTGTGGAACTCTGCAGCTCCTCCAGGGTTACCTTAGGTCTCTGTGCTGCCTCTCTAATTAATGCCTCCTTGCCCGGTCCGTGAGTGTTGTTGGGTGGCCGTCTCTTGGCAGGTTTGCTGTTGTGCCATGTTCTTTCCATTTGGTCATGATAGATTTGATGGTGCTCCTGGGGATCATCAAAGATTTGGATATTTTTTTTATAACCTAACCCTGACTTGTACTTCTCAACAACATTGCCATGAAGACCAAAGAACTCTCCAAACAGGTCAGGGACAGTGTTTGGTTAGTGATGCCTCTTGCTTAGGTGTTGCAGCCTCTGGGGCCTTTCAAAAAAGATGTGCATATGTAATGACAGATCATGTGACCCTTAGATTGCACACAGGTGGACATCATTTCACTAGATATGTGACTGAAGGTGATTGGTTGCACCGGAGCTTTTTATGGGCTTCGTGACAAAGGGGGTGAATACATACGCACATGCCAATTTTCTGTTTTCTATTTCTAATAGTTTTATCTATATATTTTTCTCATTTCACTTTACCAACTTAGACTATTGTGTTCTGAACTTCTGATCCATCACATAAAATTTAGATTAACAAAACATTGAACTTAAGACTGTAATGTAACAAAATACGAAAAAAGTCATGGGGGGTGAATACTTTTGCAAGGTGCTGTACCAGGTGCCATGTAGGAGACACTTCTCTCTTATGATCGTGTGTCACCACACTATGCTTAGCAAGTCAAGGCATATCTTTCCCAGTTAACATGACTGGTGTGGCTAGATTTCCCTGGCACCAAAAGAATGAGCCGTCACCACCCATCCAAATCATATAAACATATATATTACAAAGATAATCTTTTCTCCCTCTATAATATAATGGGGGAGATTTATCAAACTGGTGTAAAGTAGAACTGGCTTAGTTGCCAATAGCCACCAATCAGATTCCACCTTTCATTTTCCAAAGGAGCTGTGAAAGTGAAAGAATGTGGAATCTGATTGGTTGCTATGGGTAACTAAACCAGTTCTACTTTACACCAGTTTGATAAATCTCCTCCAATGTTCGCAGATAGAGCAGCAGAAAACCCAACAATATGGATACCCTTGTTGAAAAGGTTATTCCCATTTCAGCCTTTCATGGCTGGGATCATAGTAACCCTCCTAGGTGGCAGAACAGGTGGGCCGAGTTATGGAAACAGTCGAGCAGGCAGTATCACGTTGTTTCTGTAACTCCCATAGAAGTAAATAGGAGTCATGAAAGGTTGTGATGGGACTAACCCTTTAACCCATGTTTTAGGGAACTCTGAGTTGGGGGTGGGGGGGTGGGTTCCTCCATTCAGTGCAAAATGAGACAGAATGGAGAGTGGCTACAAGCTCAAAAAATTCTGGACAGTCTGTAAAAATATGCACCTTTTTTCCTGTGTCCGTGAAAAAAATAGATACGTCCGGGATTTTTTTTGAGGCTGGTGGCAGTTGACTAGATTATTTTGGAGGTAATTATCATCATTTTACAGATCACAGTAAAGGCTGGTAATGACTTTTTATCAGCGCATTGAGCTACAGACATAGATTACTTATAATCCTTATCATTCATTATGGCTTTCCAATTTGTCCATAACAAATGTTGGCTGTCCATGATTTTGGCATAAGTTGACCAGAAAAAAGAAAAATTCTGGTTGGCAACCCGGCTCATATGAGTGCTATACAGACAAGCCACTATGGGATTCTGGGATGGTTCATGTCCCCTGTGGTGTCACTGCAGCAATATGTAACGCCTTCTGGAGGGTTCCCTCTCAGATTACAGCTGGGAGTCTCACTAGGAGGATTTTCTGTTATCAGTAGATCGGTGACTTTTGTCACAAAAAGGGACTATCTAAAGGGAACGCCCCCTTAAAGTGCCAGTGTCCTACAGAAGTGTCCTATTTAAGCTGTCATTTCGAATCATATTTTAGATTTAGAGGTTATGGAAAAATTTCCAATAATGTTTGCAACCAGCCCCGGGCCAGCTGAGTAAGCAAATCCAGCCCTGAACACACAGACAAATATACCATAGAATATTATGCCGTAATTATTGCTTGTTTGTGAAAGCTTCCTTATGCAATAGAATCCAACCTGTATGTTAATACAACCGGATCTTCAGGTTATGTTCTCTCACTGACAAAGCAGATGAAACTGTGCTGACTTGCAGCACCCAAGGGATAACATGGTATTACATGTCAGCCAGACGGCACAGCTTTCCGTCTAGCCCAGGATATAGTCAATTGATGAGAGAAGCAACGCCTGTGCAACAGACATTGTATATGGAGTATGCTAAAAAAAAATCTGCTTTTTTCCTTAGTAATAGCACTACTCCTTCCCCTGGGCCATGTCTGGTACTGCAGCTTAGTCCCAGTCACATTAATGAGAAAACTGCAGTACCAGGCATTATGCCATTTCTGGCTTATAACTATGAAGGTACATTGCTGGCAGCCAGTACTTAACTCACAGCCCCACAGCAACGACCGGGAACGGAGAACACAAAAAACTGACTCTGTTTAAACTTTGGGATGCCGCAATCAAAAGCCTTAGGGCTCATGCACACGTACATATTTATTTTGAATTTCCATTCCATTTTTTTACAGGTCCATATGCAGAACTATTCACTTCAATGGGGCTTGAAAAAATGGAAATGATACATTCCGTATGTCCGCAAGTCTGTTCCGCAAAAATATAGAACTTGTCCTGCGCAAAACGGACAAGGACAGGCATTGTTACAATGGTTGTAACACGAGCATCACACAGATGATATCCTTTTTTTTTTTTTGTGGATCCGTTTTTTGTGTGCATAAGCCCTTAGACAAAGGCCTCAGGGCTATCTTTAGTGAATCCCTGTCAGGGTATAAACCCTAAAGGTGGCCATACATATTAGTTTAAGGCCTTATTCACACGTTCGTTGTGTTTGTGGATCCGCAAATTGCGGATCCATAAACACACCCGGCCGGCAGCCCCATAGAAATGTCTATTCTTGTCCGTAATTGCGGACAAGAATAGGACATGCTCTACTTTTTTGCGGAGCTGCGGCCGTAAGATTGGTGGCGCGCTCCGCAAAAACAGATGCGGAGAGCACAGTGTGTGCTCTCCGCATCGTTCCGTGCCCCATTCACAGTCAATGGGTCCGCATGTATTCCGCAGAATTGCGGAATACATGCGGACGACATTGCGGACGTGTGAATAGGGCCTAAGAGTACTTAGATTTGGCTCTGACATTTTTTTCCTTTTTCTGCTGTAGTTTTTATGGCTTTTTTTCTGGCACACAATGTGCTTTACTACCACTTTTTTTTTTTACCCCACTAAGCAAAATTCTCGAAAAAAGCTCCAAGAGCTACAGTATACTGCATTTTTAAAAAGATGCCAGTAATACAAAAAACACCACCTAAAGAGCAAAAATGACAGCCTAAAACCGATTTTTCATCTGAACATCTGAAGTTGCTGATTTACTTCAATAAACACTGCAAAAAATGCCGCAAAAGACTCAAAAGTGCAGAAAAACACCACTAGTAAAGTACATTTAAAACCAGCTTAAAGTTGATCAGAACAGACTATTTCACCCATTTTACTGAATTTGTTCGGTTTCAGACAACCAATGATAGACTGTCATCATATGGGAAAAACTGGTTTGTGTTTAAAGGGCACCTGTCAGCAGATTTGTATCTCTTAAACTAGCTGACCTGTGTCATCTGCGCTTGGCAGCTGAAGACATCTGTGTTGGTCCCATATTCATATGTGCCCTCATTGCTGAGAAAAATGAAGTTTTAATAAATGCACTGTAACGGATCGCCTGGCACCCCGACTGGGTACCTCCGTTAAAGGATGCTCCTAGCGTTTCCTGAGGACTCCAAGCGCTCTAGTAGACACCTCAATCACCGAACCTGAGAAGCATATGAATCCTCTCAAGCCTCTGAATGCTGTAGACAGTTGAATAGGAACCATACGAATAGGTTTGCACTCCTAGCAGTCAAACTGGAACAACATGCAATAAATCCTCCCCCAATAATGAGACGACACTTCACTTTGAGGGTTAAACAGGAACTCTAACTTTATTGAGGGCTACCAGCCAGGTATTTATGCAGGTCTCCCACCTGGTGGACACTCCCCTAGGGGACCAGAAGGAAGACTGAGACACAGGGGATACAGCAGCCAATCACACACAATGGGACAATAGGGACACACCCTCAGCATATTCCTCCCCTCTTTCTGTGATACAATTACCTTACACGGGTTAATGTAATCATCACAGGTCAGAGAATACACAATGTCTTCTGTCCTGGAGACAACCGAGGAGTCATTCAATTATCTCTCAGGACAAAGAGAAATCGCCAATACACACGTGGGGACAATAGGACAGACATCACTATTCAAATATACAATGTCCCACCTTTTACAGTACACAGACATTTAACATATCCCCAGATGGCTTAGGTCTGAGCGCACATTATTGAATGGCGCTCAGACCACACACATCCAGTTCAATTGCCATGGAGCTAAAGTCTTTCCCATAGTCTTTCATTATACGAATGGGCTCCATAGCAGAGCTATCTGGGGTATCACCGCTCAAACAGGACAAGCATACATGGGGCCATAGTCGCAGGGCAGGAGGCGAGCAAGCAATCCTCTCCAGGAAACTGGGGCAGACTCTGGTACAGGGTCCAGTCCGCTACATGCACCTCTAGGAGCAACAGGGGCACTGCCATTACATCTAGAGGCTCAGCTCTCTCTGCAATTATCGGGCTGGGCAGTGTAAATGTGATCACCCCTGGCCCTGTCAATCAAAGTGCAGAGGGTGCGGTAGTTACATACAGAGGAGAGCCTCTAGGTGTAATGGCAACGCCCCCATTGCTCCTAGAGGCTCATTTGCATATATTAAAACTTCCTTTTTCTCAGCAATGCGGGCATATATGAACATGGGACCAACACAGATGGCTTCAGCTGCCAAGCTCACATCTAACAGGTCAGCCAGTTTCATAGATACAAATCTAATGACCAATGCCCTTTAAAACTACAATAGTTTCCATTTCACAAAAAAAAAATATTTCCTAGAAAGAATTTTTGTCCTTCACCTTGTGTCATAGAACATATAATTGACCAATATAGATAAAATCGGTATGGCTGCATCAGCGAGACCATTGCTCATCAGATGATTGCTTGTTCACTAGTTCTTCAACCACCAACCATGATTCTGTCTAATGTGTACGTCCACTTTACCAGTTACTTGTGTATTTCACATGCACAGGCAGTAATGCATTAAAAATACATGGAGAAAATGAATGGACAGGTGGTCCCGCATGGGCATGCTTTTCTCCATGCACTTCTATGGAAGTTACCCAAGCAAGTGCACTTGAGTGAACACGATCTCAGTTGGGTACCTTCCTTCTGGAGTTAGCTGTGGGTCTCCAAGGTAGGACTCATATCTATAATACATTTATAGATGGTGGGTATGCCATAAATGTCTATGATAGGAATACCTCTTTAATGGATTATTATCAAAAGAATTGATAAGCCAGGTGGAAATAAATATATCTGCAATAAGCTTTGCTTTAATTGTGCCCTCAGAGACCCGATTTTCATAAAAGATGAATCTGCTCTAAGCAGAACTGTTGAGTTTTGCGCTTTCAGTATATTGTTGGCAGTTTTTTACTATACAGTAGGGCAAGGGCATACATATCATAGGAGCAGGAGAGAGGCCGAGGGGGTCTAGTCCTTGTTGGTCCCATCCCTGGCAAGTGACTGGTGAGAACCTTTGCAGGACTCCCCTGTCTCGAGGAACTGCATTGTTAACAAACAGGAGGGGTAGAGAACCGGCCATGAGTCATAGGCAGGGCGTTGTCCAGGATGATAAGGCCTGGCTCCTTAGTGGGGGCCCATATTGCTCTTTCTTTATGTATGCCAGCTAAGGGGTAATCAGAAAAATGTCTTTGTTATTTGACTCTTAATATTGTTCTTACCTCTTAATTGAAAATGTGTTTTTTTTTCTTGCCACCAGGGACATTTCCCAGCATCAGCATGTCAGCTTCCAACTCACAACAGATCCTGGAGAACACAGAACCCTTGAGAGGTACGATATCCACATGAGAAATTGCAGAATAGTCATGTTGACATAGAAAGAGGACGTGTTAGATAGAAAACGCCCAATAGTTTCTGCAAAACATGTGTGCAAAAGGACAGCAATAAGGGGGTCTGAACAGCTGCCTTTTAGGTTACACAATGTATCTGCATCGATCCAAACATGCAGTCATCAACAGCTTTTGGTATTCATGTGCTTATTCAAGTCAATCTGAAGCCAAAGTAGATTTTTTTTGGGAGATTTGCCCCTTTGTGCTCCCTCAGTAAACTTCACTGTTGTGCTATATACAGGCAGAACAGATTTTATCTATCTATCTATCTATCTATCTATCTATCTATCTATCTATCTATCTAAACTGGGCCCTTTTGCCCCCAATTCCCATTTTCAGCCATTTCCCCATAGTTTTAAAAGCTATAAATACATATAACACAGATACTTATCCATTTTTAGTTTATACCTAAATACTGCCATACAGTGATAAGATAACACAGCCATTCAGTATACAAATAGCACTACCCTATACAATATCCAAATAATGCTCTCAGGCTGGATTCAAACATTTTGATGCAGTTTTTGGTGCAGCTTTGGAGTAGAAACAAAAGAGAGGAGAAACAGACATCTTTAATTTAAAGAGCACCTGCCAACAGGATCAATCCTATTAAACCGGACACCCTGTCTGGTAGGGTTGATCCATCTAATAAAAATGACTTTTATACTTTATGTAAATTAGGGCTTCAGTGCACTGAGAGAGGGGCCCAGCCATAAAGACCAGAAGTATTTTTTTCCTCAGGCATGTCATATCATTTATGTATCATTTGTATCATTTTATCAGCAGGATCAACGCTAGCAGGCAGGCTGGTTTAATGGGGTAAACTTCCTGACAGTTGCTTTTTAAACAGTTCTTTACTCCTGACTTTGGTTCAAAAACTATATCTAAAATCCTTACTGAAGAGCTCACACAATACTGCCATATGGTTCACTCATAACACTGCAATTCAAAAACTGGGTGGTTTTATGATTCATTTTAATGTATGGTAAAACCAACTCCCTCTTTTTACGGAGTGGAAGGATTAGTGGAGACATCCATTTCTCTTTATCAATACAAATAACTTGGACAAACCTTTTAACGTGACCCACAGGCACTGTTACACTGGGTTCAGACCTGAGCGTTTTGAAGCCTAGCGTTTTTGGTGCGTTCAAGACTTGCGTTTAGGCGCGTTTTTTTCAAGCGTTTTGGTAAATAGTGTAGGCTCGTTTGACGCGCGTTTATGTGATTGACTGCATAGTTGGCCAATGACCAATGATATAGTTTGGCCAATCTGAGTGCTTTAGAGGTGTGACATTCCATGGTGGCTGATTCAGCATGTTGCAAACTTTGTAAAACGCGCATCCATAGGCGCGTTTTACGCTGCACAAACGCCCGAACAACACGCCTATCGCGTTTCCCATTGAAGTATATTGGCACCAAACGCTCGAAAAAAGCCCGATTTAACGCGAACATACTTGCCTACGAACGCGTATAAAAACGCGCAAGTGTGAACCACCCCCATTGGAATGCATGGTTCCTGTACTGTTGTGCGTTTTTATGTGCGTTCGAACGCGGCGTTTTACGCGAAAGTGTGAACTGAGTGTTAGGCTTCATGCACACGAACTCATGTATTTTGCGGTCCAGAAAAAAACGGATCCACAAAAAATATGGACGACGTCCGTGTGCATTCCATATTTTTCAGAAAGGAACAGCTGGCCCCTAATATAACAGTCCTATCCTTGTCCATAATGCAGACAATAATAGAACACGTTCTATTTTTTGCGGAACGGAAATACTGACATACGGAAATGGAATGCACACGGAGTAACTAACGTTTTTTTTGCGGACCCATTGAAATGAATGATTCCGTATACGGTCAGCAAAAGAAATGGAATGGACACAGAAAATATGTTTGTGTGCATGAGGCCTTTCTTAGGATATTCTGAATGTTACGGTAGCGGTGGGACCAATTGTGGGGGGAGGGGCTCAGCAGTACATTGATGATCATTGATTCAATAAGTAAAAAGGGCAACTACAAAACGTGACCTCATAGTTTGCAATCAGTAGCTAAATACATGATGTATTGATGTATATCTCCTGTTTACCAATTAGGTGTAAAGCATGTGAAACCGCCTGTAAAACCCAAACCACTGGTGCCTCCACGCCCTAAGGAAATTCCAGGGTCCGAAAATAAAAGTCCTTTGCTATCACCAACATCTAGCCCATGCTCTCCAACTTTGGATATACCATCTGCCCTCAAAATCAGCCAGCTCACAGGTCCGCAACCCTATGGGACTAGGCGGACTACATTAAAAAGATGGTCATCCTCTGTTGGTGAAGAAGGAAATCAAGAGAATAACCCACTGTCGCCAGTGGAAAATAGGAGTACAGATCTACCAGTCAAGATTACAGCCAAACCATTATCTGCTCCTTCGAGACCTCTGCAGAGTGGACCAGTATGGAAAGGAAAAAGTCCTTTTATGTTAACAACTCGAGGATGGGGAGAGCAAAGACTGAATCAATCAAGGGATTACAACGAGAGGTGAGATTTCTTTCATTACTGTGGTCAATTCCAGTTTATTAACTTCTCATCACATTTTCAATGTCTTAGAGCTGTTGTCTCAGTATAAATATCGGCAGTATGAGCAACTAATGTCCAACTGGATGTCCAAGTGCTGCGACCCTGCTGATTTCTATAACAAAGTATCACCGGCCAATTTTTCTCCTGTTGGTTCTCATTGGCTTTTTTCAGGAGGCCTTATAATTATTAGCCATTAGCTATATGTCAAGATATTAGACTGAACGCTTAGATCAGGGATGCTCAACCTGCAGCCCTCCAGCTGTTGTAAAACTACAACTCCCACGATGCCCTGTAGGATGATAGCTGTAGGCTGTCAGGGGATGATGGGAGTTGTAGTTTTGCAACAGCTGGAGGGCCGCCGGTTGAGCATTCCTGTTTTAGATAATACCATCCACATGAAATAATTTCCCGTCAAGAAACTGTTAGCATTAAAAGTGACCACCCCTCAGCACCCCACAAACACATACGTTGGCCAAGTATGTACGTTGTTTTTGCAGGGGATAAGCAGTTGGTAAACATTTCTATGGATACTTATATTCCCAGAAACAAAAAATGTCATGACCCCATACACATTAGAATAGTTTGTGAATTCTGTCAAAGCCAAAAGGGTACAAAAGTAAAAATCCACTGTAAAAAAGTCTATTTGTATCCATTTGGTTAAGGGTCCTTTCACACTTGCGTTCTGAGGATCCGGCAGGCACTTCCGTCCTGCCGGATCCGTCAGAACGCAAGTCACCTGAAGCATTAGAAGACTGATCAGGATCCTGATCAGTCTTCGAGTACTTTCAGGTTACTATGGCAGCCAGGACGCTACTAGCGTCCTGGTTGCCATAGTAGAGCGAGGAGCGGGGAGCGGCATACTCACATTCCGTGCGGCTCCGGGCGCTCTGAATGACGTCAGAGCGCCCCATGCGCATGGATCACGTGATCCATGCGATCACGTGATCCATGCACTGGGGCGCCCTGACGTCATCCTGGAGCGTCCCGGGAGCCGCACGGAATGTAAGTATGCCGCTCCCCGCTCCCTGCTACATTTTACCATGGTAACCAGGACTTTAGCGTCCTGGCTGCCATGGTAACCAGTCAGAAAAAGCTAAATGTCGGATCCGGCAATGCGCCGAAGCGACGTTTAGCTAAGGTCGGATCGGATTAATGCCTTTCAATGGGCATTAATTCCGGATCGACACTTGCGGCAAGTGTTCCGGATTTTTGGACGGAACAAAAAGCGCAGCATGCTGCGGTATTTGCTGCGTCCAAAAAACGTTCCGGTCCTGAACTGAAGTCATCCTGATGCATCCTGAACGGATTTCTCTCCATTCAGAATGCATGGGGATGATCCTGATCAGGATTTTTCCGGCATAGAGACCCGACGACGGATCTCTATGCCGGAAAAGAAGAACGCACGTGTGAAAGGACCCTAAGCCAATTTATTTAATTATTTCACAAAGTAAAGTGAGCTCCATTTGTCTCCCCATAGTCAGCCCCAGCATTCAATTGTTATTGTTATGGGATAACATTCGGCTTAACCAAGGTCCCAAAACCATTACATGAGCCTTTTCAAGAGCTGGATGAAAGGGGTCATCTAAAATCTAGAATTGTCATCCATGGACTGTGTTAGTATTGTGGTTATTCAAGTGAATGGAGTTGAAGTGCAATACCAAACACAGCCACGGACAAGATTGGCACTGTTCCTGGAAAAAAGCAGACCAATTTTCTAATTTTGGACAATCTCTTTAACGTATTTTCATGTTTGATAAATGCTATGACAAATGTGTCCCCTTTCTTCTGCCCTCTCCTTTATACTTCTCTCTCTTTCTTTCTTCGTACTTAATGCTTCTGTTTATTTTGGCTTATGTCAGCGAGACTGCATCCCAGAAAACTAGTTCCAGCTCAGTGAGTAAAGATACAGATTTACAAAAAAGAGAAACAACTACAGTCCAAGAGAGTACAGTCTCACATTCGAAAAGTCATGTTGGAATTATTCCAGAAGAAAAAGCAGTGGCTTTCAATGTCCAAGACTCTGTAGCCAGTCCTGAAAAATTGCCCTCAAGAGCGTCTGAAGATGAAAGGATGGTTTCTTCAGGATTCTGCTCTTCTGACAGGTCTGAACTTCAAACACCATTATCTGTTCCCCTACAATCTGATCTTCATTTTGAAAATAGCAAACAGGTCTCCCACTATGACCATAAGGAAGAAATCATGGTGCCATCCACTAAAACTGAGGAAAAAGTTCTTAGTGTTCCTATAAGAGAATCCTTCCATGTGCCAAAAAGTCAGACTGAGGATGAAAATGTAAAAAATGCAATTGTTTATAATAATAAGATTTCTGATGCAAGGTCAGAACTTGGACACATAGTATTGCCTGGTGACATAAATGTAGACAAGGGACACCTGGAAATCAGGGACAAGAATCAACAACCAGAAGCAGAAGTATATTCTCACGACCTTCTAAACTTCGGAGATGTCATATCCCAAAAATATACACAACACACCAATATAGCTTACAAGCAAGAATCACAACATCACGATCAGCCACAGGCAATAGTACCCCCCAAACCCAAAGAACGAAAAAAGCCCTCTGTGCAGTTTAATGTGCCAAAAGCAGATGACCAAGGTGAAGTGCAAAGATCTTTGGGCGATACTGATTCAGAGGTGCAAGAAACCAAAGAATATAGACACAAGGAGGATGGAAATGCAGATATGAGAAGATGGCATAGAGAAGATGGCATAGAAGAGGTAAGATTCAAAATAAAATGTCTACCAGTTAGCACAATGGTGCTCCACATGGAAACATATTGGGGAGATATTTTCCCCAGAAAGCCTGTAGGAGAAAATACCTTTATAATATGGTGTCTGATGGAACATACTATGAAATTTGAGACATATGAAGGTTCAGTAGGGCCCCTAGACTGCTGTGAGTGTAGTACTACATATGGACCCTCTTTTTCAAGCTGCATTTACAGTTGCCATTGTCAATAGCAATCTGTCAACATTGTCAACCACAGTAAGATTCTCTGTTCCTAGTCAATTGAAAGTAATGTGGAGCACCCTGCAAGGATGCCTTGACCAATTTTTGAAATAGGTCAGTGCAATAGTAATACAGTATCGCTGTGTGCATTGAAAGGAACTGAGAATTCGTATTGCTCAATCAGTATGTGCCACCTTGAGCAATATGGCATACTCTACACTGGTTGTATGCCAGTATTAGTAAATGTGCCCCATTGTGTGGACTGAAATCACCATCCACATCAATATTCACGTATATACACAGGTATCTATTTATGACAGTTTGGATGCAGGTATTTTTGTAAATGGTCTTCATTGGTTAGGGTCCATTCACACATCCGTAGCGTATTGCGGATCCGCTATACACCTGGCCAGCACCCCCATAGAGCTGCCTATTCTTGTCCGCAATTGCAGACAAGAATAGGACGTGATCTATTTTTTTCCGGAGCTGCGGACCGGAAGTTCGAGGGTGCACTCCGGAAATGCGGATGCGGACAGCACACTGTGTGCTGTCCGCATCTATTCCTGCCCTATAGAGAATCAATAGGTCCGGATCTGTTCTGCAACGTTGCGGAACAGATCCGGACACATTCACAGACGTGTGAATGGACCCTTATACTGTACCTGAGAGAAATAAAAAAGGGGCATTCAGTAGTGCAGCCTCAGGCTTGGGACTGGGATTAATAAAACTTGATTTATGTTTTTAACGTATAGTGATATTCCATTAATCTGATGATATCTTATAAAATGATGTATGACAGTCCAGCACCATCTGCAATATAATGTCCAGTTATTTTGTTGTAAGTAACAGATATGATTACTTTAAGTTACAGGTCCAAAGCCAAAACTGGTGCAAAGGAAAACTGGGTTAGTTGCCCATTGTATTAATGGAGTCTGCTTATCTCATTTCTTCTCAGTTTTGTGCCGAATCTGGCATTTCTGTTATTTTCGTTATTCTGCTCCTATAATGGAGTGATGTAAACTCACCCTTAAGTCTTATACAGATACAGACTCATTCACTTAAACGGGGTCACAAAAGATGCGGACAGCACACAGTATGTCCGTTCGGTGGCAAATAGAACATGTCCTATTCTTGTCCATTTTCCGGATAAGGATAGGACTGTTCTATAGAGGGCAGGACACTCCGTTCTGCAAAATGTGGAACGCATACGGCTGGTAACCGTGTCATGTGCATGAGCCCTTACATGTACACTTAACTAACTTAAATAACTTAACTATAAGCTATTATATGTCTAGTTACATGAGCAACAGAGAGGAGGAACATTGGAGGGGGTGGATTTCAAGGTCAGTCGAATCCCCCTTCCTTGTCTCTCCTGTTCCGTGTTTTTCTCTCCTGGTGACATTTAGTACATGTTCACACCACTGAATGCCGGGAATGTGGACTGCTCTTCATTTATTTTGTAGTC
Organism: Bufotes viridis; assembly: GCA_033119425.1. NCBI lineage: Eukaryota > Metazoa > Chordata > Amphibia > Anura > Bufonidae > Bufotes > Bufotes viridis. Next base: position 108,566,717 of record CM065594.1, read on the forward strand.
TCAGCAATAGAATATATTGAAATTGTGTTCTGGAGAAAGTATAGAGAGCAGGATGTAGTGAAACAATGTTTCTTAAGAAAGTAATCCGTAGAGCTTGTTTATTATAATTCGCCCATGCGCCCCCTTGTGGCAGACAGGGAAATTAAACCAGTTCTAGTTCAGCTGCTCCAAGCACTTTGGATTTGCATGAAGAATGAAATTGCAGGGTAATTTACAATTACATCATGTGCATGTGTCACAGATCTAGACACTGTGGCTTTTGTTACTCAGATTACCTAGAAAAGTGCTTTGGTTTCTTGAAAAAGAAGATGGGATGTCATATGCTTTCTTACCAAGTTAGTTTGGGTGCAGAGGTAGCAGTCGCAACCATGCCCACATACGATGAACCCTCTATTAGGTTTTGGAACTCAGTGATTTTGGTCATGGCAGCTATCGTGCCACCAAGATTACCTTGAAGCAGAGCCGACTTAGAAATGAATGGGGTCACACATTTGCAGCGACCACAACACGCAAATTACTAAAAATTCAGCAATGTTGGATTCTTTTGCAATTTGTGTGTCGTGGATGCCCCATTCATTCCTATGGCAGCCCTGCTACATTGTGGTACTTAGGTGGGACACGGGCACACGAAATGTGTCATGGCCAAAATCGTCGTGTAGCCATACCCTTATAAACGCCATACGACAGGCCCTGTTACAAGTTATGGCTCTTGTGAACTGCATGATATCACATGGCTTGAAGTCGCTAGATATTTTATGGTCACAACAGTGTTCATCATGACTATATGGTCCGGTTAGCATTTCCATATTAGGTCCGTTTGTTAGTTGTTCCCGATTTATTATTTTTAGCCTCCACGGGGAGCAGTGATATTGGAGGACTTATCATTTTTCCATGCATTCTTATCTGACATATGTTCATTTATTAACTTTGCACTGCAGTGACTTTGTTACATAGGAATGCCTTATGAAGACTGGGTGTACGTTTTTGAGCCGTGCTGAGGTGATAAGTCATTACAGCTATGTATGTAGAAACATATTGTACAAGGAGAACATGGGGTAACATGTAAGGACCTAAGTGACCACCTTTTTGTCTGGAATACAGATGGTCAATTGAAGAAATAATTATATATACATGAGTATTGCCAAAAAAAGTAATTCAACAAAGATGGGTCATTTTTTAAATAATAAAACAGCAAAAAATGTAAACAAATGAGGCCAAAGGAGTGAGGTTTCTCAGTGAAAGGCGAAGTGGCTCAGTCTCCAAATAAGACAAGGGTCCAAATCAATTAGAGGAAGATAAAAATAAAAGGGAATTGCAAGATGGGGGCAAAATGCTTGTAAATCTATCAAGGGTTATCAAAAATAGAAAATGTACCATGCGAGATGTCTCTTGACCTCTGAGAAGACAAGATTGTCAATATTTTATGCCAATGCTGGAATAACTACTTCTGATTAGTGTTGGATAGTGTTGGTGATTGCTGTGGATTTCTTCTTCTGATTTGTTTAGGACTATACTGCCGAGCCCCACCATAGTGGAATGCAAAGAGTCAGAGGTGTTTGCAGTGAGAAGTTAATGTGGGCCTTGTAGTCTACTTGTAATAGGCAGCAATGCAAGTCAATGGATCTCCATTTGCCAAGTACCACATAAGATGAGTCTTAACTGCAGAGAAGTCAGTAGTAGTTTTTTCCAAGTCTGTAGTAAGGAAGAAGGAAATCAATCTTTGAAAGTCTGTGAGATCCTGTCAGTTTATTTTATTGACCGGAGCATTGAAAGGATTTTTCCTAAGGTTGTGTCCCATTATGGAGAGGATAGGGGAATATACACAGATTTAAATTCTTTTGGGGGCACCCCACTAGATGTGCAACCCATCAACACAGGGTAAACACTACTAAAAGCAGATAACTAGTATAGTGTGGGCTTCAAAACTGTTTTCATAGCAAAGCCTTTATATAAAATGTATCAAAAAGAAAGGAGGTGAGGAGCAGTCCTGGCTATGCCTTCATTGCCCCAGGCAAAGTTTTAGTTTGTAGTCAAATCCAGTATCTAAGGCTGGGTTCAGACTTGAGCGTTTTACATTGCATTCCTACGCGCTGTAAAACGCTCAACAGGCGAAAACCCATGTTTCCCTATGGGCATGGTTCTCACCTGAGCGTTTTACAGCGTACGAACCTGCTGTAAAATGCCCTACGCCCAAAGAAGTACAGGAGCTTCTTTGGGGCGTATTGTCGCGCGTCCCCCATAGGGATATATAGCGCAAACGCGCGCACGACGTGCGATTTCTACTTTTATTTTTACAAAGTAAAGATAGAGCGTCGTACGCGCGAAGCGGGACGCGCAGGTGTGAAACCTGCCTTAGGGTACTTTCACACTTGCGGCAGGACGGATCCGGCAGGCTATTCAGCCTACCGGATCCGTCCTACCTAAGTGCTCGATGCACTGCCGTGCTGCCGCTTCGTCCTCAATGACTATAATAGGGTGGGGGGCGGAGCTACGGCGCAGCACGGCAGCGCACGGAAAAGATCGCCGGACTGAAAAGTCGGACATGCAGGACTTTTAGTCTGGCGATCTCCGGCTGCGCACTGCCGTGCTGCGCCGTAGCTCCGCCCTCCGCCCCATTATAGTCAATGGGGACGGAGCGGCAGCACGGCAGTGCACGGGCACTTGTGGCAGGACGGATCCGTCCTGCCGCAAGTGTGAAAGTACCCTAATGGCTCAGTCAGACGGCCGTATGTTTTTTTACGGTCCGTAAAAATGCGGATCCATTTTTTTGCGGATAGTTCAGTCTGTCTGCTAAAAACAGAGTGCATGCGGAATGTGTTCTGTATGCATTCCGTTTTTTGCGGATCCATAGACTTGAATGGAGCTATGAAGCAGAGTTTTACTGACAAACATAAGACATGCTCTATCTTTTTTTGCGGCGCCGCGGAACGGAACAATGGATGGGGACAGTTTGCTGTCCGCATATTTGCAGTCCCATTGAAATGAAAGGGTCCGCACCCGTTCTGCAAAAATACAAGATTTGGACACAAACTGAAACTTTGCCTGGGGCAATGAAGGCATAGCCAATGAGCCTCTTGATTTGGACCTCTTCATCACATAATTTAATGACAGTGACACGACCCTATATGTAGGACACAACCAGGTGTCACAGGACTGCTCAGATCTCTTGTCTACCTTACATTACTCTACCCTGAAACACTTTAACAGGAAACAACCAATTTTATCAATTTAGCAGAACCCAGCTCCATCGCCTAGGGTGTTACTGTCTCATGTGCCAGTCACTGAATATTTGCCTCTCTCAGAGGCTAACTACAATTTATTAAAGGGATTGTCTGATATTTTAATATTGACGGCCTATCCTCAGGATCGGTGGGAGTCTGACTCCCGGGAGCCCCACCAATCAATTGTTTGACAAGGCCTCTTTCTGGGGCAGTGACGCCACGTTCATCCGTCACATGGCCTAGGCTCAGCTCAGTCCCATTCAAGTGCATGGTCATGAGGTGTGATACAAAAAACATCCGCTACCAAATGGATCTGTTGTGCTTGGTTAGGTGTGAGGATGCTGCAGAGCTCACTGGAGAGCCGTGCCCTCTTCGAACTGCTGATTAGCAGAGGGTGCCGAGAATTAGACCCTCACTGATCAGATATCGATGACCTATCCTGAGGATAGGTCATGAATATCAAAATCTTAATTTACCCGGCCTTCAATTGTCAATGTATTTATTGCAAATACCTCACTTCTAAAGGGGTTTTGCCTAACAAACATTTTCAATAACAAGGGCCAGGCACTATGATCCTCAACTATTCTAAACTGTCAGTAGAGAGGTGGCGCCCCACTTCATTCAGTTGTTTCCATTAGTAGCATCCATTTGTCTTTTCCATATGCTTTCACAACAGAAACCGACTAGTTCTTGTGGTTGGTGAGGACACTAGCCATATCTTACTTGCTTATCAGGAGTTAAATGCTTTTTTCTTTTTAATCTTTTCATATATAATACTGAAGGTTAGTCTTGCTATAAAGGTTGGTTTATTTGTGGCCTCCATGAAATTCCTCCTGGAAACCTCAAGTCCAGTTACCAGTATGTTCGACTTAACAGACATAAAGGCCAAGGTGATCAGAAACCAGTTTTACTGGTTGTTCAGTGATAGGTGAGAACTAGGGTTGAACGAACGCGAACTGTAAAGTTTGGGTTCATACCCGGACCCGAACCTAGACTTTTTCACGGAAGTTCGTGTTCGGTGTTCGGGTGATTTTATTATTTTCCGTTATAACATGGTTATAACGGAAAATAATAGCACTCTTAAGATAGAATGCTAAATAAAATGGCTATTGAGGGGTTAAAAATAATAAAAAAAAACTCACCTCATCCACTTGACCACGCAAAAGGACTTGCGGTGACGTCACCGCGCTCACCACATGGTGAGTGCGGTGACGTCATCGCAGGTCTTGCTGAATGAAGATAGAAGATCCTTCTATCTTCATTCAGCAGGACCTGCGATGATGTCACCACGCAATCAAGTGGATGAGGTGAGTTTTAACCCCTCAATGGCCATTTTATTTAGCATTCTATGTTAAGAATGCTATTATTTTCCAATATAACCATGTTTGGGTTCCCATTGACTATAATGGGGCCCGGGTTCAGTGTTCGGGTCAAGTTCGAGTCCCGAACCTGAACTTTGATCTGAAGTTCAGCCGAACTTCACCGGGATCGCTCATCCCTAGTGAGAACCTAGACCCTTTGGCATTTGATTTTGTATGATCTTTTTCAGGTTAATTGCATCTGCTGCTTTAGGCCCCTTTCACACGGGCGAGTTTTCCGCGCAGGTGCAATGCGTGAGGAGGACGCATTGCACCCGCACTGAATCCGGACCCATTCATTTCTATGGGGCTGTGCACATGAGCGGTGATTTTCACGCATCACTTCTGCGTTGCGTGAAAATCGCAGCATGCTCTATATTGTGCGTTTTTCACGCAACGCAGGCCCCATAGAAGTGAATGGGGCTGCAGGAAAATCGCAAGCATCTGCAAGCAAGTGCGGATGCGTTGCGATTTTCCCGCATGGTTGCTTAGCAACGGGACCAGATCTTTATTATTTTCCCTTATAACATGGTTATAAGGGAAATAATAGCATTCTTAATAAAGAATGCATAGTAAAATGAAGTGGAAGGGTTAAAAATAATAAAGTTAACTTACCTTAGCCACTTGATCGGCGTGGTTGCGATCTGTCCTCTCTTTCCCTGCATCAGCTAAGATCTAAGGACCTGTGATGACGTCACATCACATGGTTCAATCACATGGTCCATCTTACCATGGTGATGGACCATGTGATTGGACCATGTGATGTGACGTCATCACAGGTCCTAGTTCTTAGCTGATGCTGAAGAGAGGACAGATCGCAACTGCGTGATCAAGTGGCTAAGTAGCTAACTTTATTACTTTAACCCTTCCACTTCATTTTACTATGCATTCTTTATTAAGAATGCTATTATTTCCCCTTATAACCATGTTATAAGGGAAAATAATAAAGATCTGGTCCCATAGGGAACTATAACATACAAGCATCTGATTGCGATTATCATACATTCCAATACAATAGCATTGCAATGTATGAAAAAAATCACATATTTCCTATGGAGCCTATTACAGGCAAGGCACCATAGGAAATACTACAGAGCAGCCTGGGTTTCATTCATGGAAACCCAGGCTACTTCAGGCACGCTCCGGCTGCTCCGATCGCCACACAGGGGAGCCGGAGCGCAAACCGAAAGTAAAACTTTCGGTTTGTGCGCACTCATAGGCTGTGGTCAGGGTGGACCACGGCATCTGAGGGGTTAACTGTGCCGCTCCTGTACATTAGCTGCGGGTGTCTGCTACAAGAACCATGCGGACACCTGCGGCTATGCAGGAGTGGGCGCTATCTTTAGGGACAGGACACAGGATGTACTGGTACGTCATGTGTCCTTAAGAGGTTAAACGTGATCATGCCTGGTCCTGTCAATCAAAGTGCAGAGGGCTTGGTAGTTGCAGAGAGAGCTGAGCCTCTAGGTGTAATGGTAATGCCCCCATTGCTCCTAGAGACTCATTTGCATGTATTAAGACTCGCGCGCATGTAACAGGTCAGACAGTTTCAGAGGTACAAATCTGCTGACAGATGCCTTTTCAAAAATATGTATTTGTGCAAACAATTGTTTTAGTAGAATTTCATGTGACCGAGTTTGCATTGCTGAAATACCAAATGTATGAGGAAGTGGTTGTTATGGTGGTTTTGTGGACAGATATTCCCTGTAACATTTTCATAACTAAGATGTAATTCCCATAAGTAGGAAAAAAAAGGAGTTTTGGGCCAGGGACAAGCTTGACCTCCAGAGGATCTATCAGTGGGCCCAGGCTCTGACACTATAATGAACACTTCGGCCCAGCAGAGGACCCATAGGAACAATCTGAGAGTGAAGCATAAATCTTCACTGCCGTGGAGCACTATGAACTTTATTATTAATCCGTTCACTAAACTACAGCCAAATAAAAACGTTTGCAGTGACATACAAATACCAGAGCTTATACTCACCTCTCCAATCCCCTGCTGCTGTAATTTCTACATACCATTGCCATATATTTCTCACACGTACTACCTTTCAATGACCAAATAATACACCCTACAATGCTTAGTGAAGAAGTTAAAGGGGCATTAACGTGAATCGGTCACCAGGAAAATGCAATGTAAGGTACAGAAAGACAGCATGTTATAGAGGAGGAGGAGCTGAGCAGATTGATATGTAGTTTATGGGAAAATATTCAGTAAAACTGGTCATTTATAGTTACATTGAAATTCCTGCCCATTCTGGGCTTTGAAGGCCAGGATGTGGTCCTATCAGTGATTGACAACCCTTATCTTTATTACTTTACATACTGAGATAGCTGTCAATCACTGATGGGACCGGCTCCTTGACTTCAAACCCCAGAATGAGCAGAGATTTCAATGACCAGTTTTACTGAATCTTTTCTCATAAACTATATATCAATCTGCACAGTTCCTCCTGCTCGATAACATGCTGACTGCAGCCAAAAAACACCATGTTCAATGTGACAGGTTCCCAGATAAAAAAGGGGTTACAGTGGGATTGTACTCACATAATTGATCCCCTGCCATTGCCGTTCTGACTGTCCTTGGGTCCCTGCTGTGCTTCACTTCCTGCTATTGTCCTGACGCAAAAGGAAATAGCTCTGAATGCCGCTAAGCCAATGACTGGCTGCAGCAATGACTTACCTCGTCCAATTATTGGATAGGTGGCATTCTCAGCCATTTCCTGTCCTGTCTGGATGTCAGCAGGAAGTGGGGCAAAACAGATACCTGAGTACTGTCAGAACACTAATGAAAGGGGATCGGCAAGCTGCCTATATGCTCTCCTAATTTTTTTACACTATTTGTATTCCACTGCAAACCTTTTTTTTTTTGGCTGACATACCTGTTTAACATCTTCACTATTCAAAGGGGAATGATTTAAAATGGCTGCAAGCAACCTGTCCTAGAATTGGAGCAAGACAGGTCGCCTCCACTTGCAGAGCTGCCTCAGGGGGTGAGGAGACGGGGCCTCACTACACATCATGCTCTTGCACTTGTATATACTACATATTCATGTATTTTCCTGTCAGGCTGCTCAGCCATGATGGCATATACTGGGCAGGATCACATCATTACCATCTATTGTAGAGCAATGTAGTGTGTAGTGAGGCCCCGTCCCTTCACCCCCTGTAAGGGGAGGCAACCAGTTCTGCTCAAGTTCTAGGACAGGTTGCTGGCGGCCATCTTAAATCATTGCCGGAGAACCTCTTTAAGCACTGAATATTACTTAACCCCTGAATGGTCATTGAAAGGCATTATGTGTGAGAAATATCGGAGAAACCATGTGACAATGTTATATAAGAATTATTAGGAAGTAATATTTGGAGACTATATGGAGGTATTAATTAAGCATTGTATAGAAGCATTATTTGGCATTATATGGCAGTATCTGGGTATAAATATCCAAAATCACAGCAAAGGGATTCTATTGATGATAGAAAAAAATAGAGGCAAAAAAGGGGAGGCTATAAATGGCAAAGTTTGATACAATCCAATTCAATCAACCTGAGTAGTAGGGATAACAAATCCAAAGCAAAACTACAATAATCAAAATGCTAAAATCATCAGCCACAACATACTACAATAGAAGAAGCATCATAAAAAGAAACTGAAAATAAGTCTGTAAACAATGCCAGTTCAATATCCAGTAGCCAGTGCCTTATATTGTGGTAGTCATTAAATTATTAGGAAACTGTGTTCAGGGGAGTGTAAAAAGTCAACCCAAGTCGTCCAAGTAATTAAAGGGGACCTGTCAGCAGATTGTATATATGCAAATGAGGCTTCAGAAGCAACAGGGGCGTTGTCATTACACCTTGAGGCTCTACTTTCTCTGCAACTGCGGCACCCTCTGCACTTTGATACACTTTAGGGGAAGTCAGAGCCAGGAGTAATCATATTTACACTGCCTGGTCATGTTAATCATAGTGCAGACGGTGCGGCAGTTGCAGAGAGAGCAGAGACTCCTTGTTTTGATAATTACTGGAAAGCGTGCCCGCCGGATTAGATGGTATCTACACACCCAGATATTTAAATCCATTAGGTTGTCAAGTAAAAGCAAAATTACTCTCTATAGATTGGACCATAGATGGATCCAAAGAAAAGTTGAAAGCTTTTGGTAAGATATATCTTATAGTTGGTGAAATGAATATAATCTTGAATAACTGGCACAAAGGGGGGGGGGTAAGGAAGTATGTGGCTGAGAGACATAAACCAAGAGGTCTTCTGCGAGTGCGGAAAAGTGAAATTGAAGGGACCCCATCTTGAAGCCCTGTATGTCGCCACTTTTATAATTTTATATAATAATGATATAAAGCAAGGGAGGGCCCTATTTCCCGTTGAAACCAGATCTGCATAGCAGCACTTCCCACTGCCAGAGGTGACAATGCAGGATCTATCTGATATTGTGGATCGGTATATCATAGAAGTGAAGGGAAATCATACCTGGCTCTGACGGCCCCTTCCATACACTGGAAAATTGAGTTAAATTGAAATGATGTTAGCTCAAACATTATATTTATGAAGCCTGATATAATGGTTAATAGATTTATAATGTTATACTGGTAATAATATTATATATAATGTATAATATATATTATATAATAATATTTATATATATATAAAATATATAATAATATAATATAATATAATGGTAAATAAATTCCATTTAGTAATTAGCAAGTAAGACGAGGGCGACCAAGCTAATTAAAGGGGTTGTCTCACTTCAGCAAATGGCATTTATCATGTAGGAAAGTTAATACAAGGCACTTACTAATGTCTAGCCACCAAAGGAAGCAATACGGACAATAACAATATATTAGTAAATGCCTTGTATTAATTTTCTCTACATGATAAATGTCACTTGCTTAAGTGAGACAACCCCTTTAAGGGAAGAGCTGGATTAAAGTACTAAGACAGGTTATTAAACTTGGAGTTATTCAGTTAATAGTTTGGAAAAAAGATGGCCTAAAAGGAGCATTTCAGCTTATTGATATTGATGACCTATCTTCCGGATAGGTAATCAATATCAAATCGGTGGGGGTTCGACACCCAGACCTTCCACTGTTCAGTTGTTTCAGATATTGTATTGCAGCTCAGCTCCCATTCAAGCTGGCACAGCCACTACACAATGGACGGAGCCTTCTGCTTCCGCTCCAGCCACTATGTAGTTTCCAGCACTGGCATTTGCCGAGAACATCTGATTGGAGGGTGTGCCAGGTGTCAGTCCATCAATGATCTGATACTGATGACCTATCTGCAGGATAGGTTATCAAAATGAAAATGGTGAAAAGAAAAACCTTTAAAGGCAATCTAATTACAATGTACTAATATATGAATCAACGGTAGAGAGATCATTCTAATTATCTTTTTATTCCTAGGTCCGTAACCATAACAATGTTTATATTCCATGTCTAGAGGAAAGAAGGTTTCTTTATTAACATAGACAGGGATTCTTTCCAGTAAGAGCAGTGAGACTATGGAACTCTCTGCCAAAGCAGTTGTGATGGTTGATTCATTGTACAAGTGCAAGAGGAGTTTGGAGGCACTTCTTGAAAAACAGATCACAGTTTACGGTTACTAGATTTAGGGATCATTTGTTTGCCATAGTTAGGGCCAGGAAGGATTTATTTCCCTAAATATGGTGAATTTGTCAACCACCTTATAGGGTTTTTGCCATCCTCTGGATCAACAGAGTAGCATTATACTGTAGGTTGGACTTGATAGACCTGTGTCTTTTCATCCTAAATTATGTTACAATGTTAATAATTATCAGGGTGTCATTGAGAGGTCTCTTAATTGAAAGCACATTTTGAAAATATATAAATTACATTTGACTGCTCTGTTTATGTTAATCTGCACATTGCTTTACTTGATGGAACAATAGTATGTGCTAAACTAGAATGATCTGGGACAGTAAGGTGCAACTACATTTACAGGGCTTATAAATAAATGCTTTTGGTTAGGCTAGTTTCACACTTGCAGTAAAGCTATCCAACAGACTGTTCTTGCAGAGGAGCAGCCTGCCAGAGTTCACCGTATCTGGCCTAGCCATATACTGCCATGCACCACCAGTCCAGTCCCCTTTGACTAAAGGGATCGGGAGGAGAGCCGGCTACAGCTTTACCACAGGTTTCAAACCTTCCTTATCCATTCACCTAGTCCAGGGATGGGCAAACTGCGGCTCTCCAGCTGTTGCAAAACCACAACTCCAAGCATGCAAACACTGCTTACAGCTATTAGCCTACAGCAGGGCATGGTGGGAATTGTAGTTTTACAACAGCTGGAGAGCCCCAGTTTGCCAATCCTGACCTAGCCCATCACAAATATAATAATTTTCTAGCTTCATGCCTCCACTCTCCTTTCCCTGTCAGACTTATATATGTTATTCCCTTTAATGTTATTGTGCTTTTTGCTCCTACTTGGATTAGTACACAAGGGAAAAGTACAGTAGTCCTACATTACGTTTAAGAAGTCAGCATTACTGCTCTAATGCATGTCCGCATGGATATAACCATCAAGGTAACTAATTATTTCTGTATCACAACTTTGCAGAAACCAGCTTTACATGGACAGCAAAAGACCGATGAAGAACCTGTGGAAGAGCAACAGGGGAAGTCTGCCGGAACAGATGAGTCACTAGGTTTTGTAAGGACACAAATAGCCAATTACACAATGACCACAGATGATGGGATTTATAGAGAAGATAATATTAGCAAAGTTCCTACAGACTATACAATGAGTCATAGAAGTGAATATCATGATATGTCTATTCATGAAAATATAGATGTTGGCCTACCAGATGTTCATGGATTAAGTCTCCATCATAAAGAAGTTAAACTTATTGATGAAGAAAAACCTTTGATTTGTCATGCTACAAAAATGTATGAAAATATTGAGAGTGGAAACCAAGAGATTGACACCAAGCAACCTGATATAGATGATGACAACAGAAGCTTCAATAAGAGACAGCCAGAAGCTGCTCCTGAGGTGAAGAACGTGGAGTATATGTCCCATTTTACTGCACCCAGGTAACTAATTCTGCTTTATTGTATTTTCGACTGTTGGTCTTTTACAGGAAATTAAATACAATATGTTCTGGGTTCTCGGAAATACATTGTAACATTAAGTAAATAACGTCATTGAAATCAGCAAAACATTAGCTATATCATAGCTGGAGAATTACAATGGGGTTTCCTGTGTAAAGTGGCGTTGTGTATGCTTGGCCACTGATTTATTAGGTTCGATTTGATTTGCAAAAATATTTGAGCACTATACTTGGCAGTCCCATAAACAATGAAAGGAGTGCTTCATGCATATGCACTACTGCTACATTCACTTGATTGGTGGGGGTCATAGCAGTCGGATCCCCAGAAATCAATATTTATCTCTTATCCTGTCGGAAAACTCCTTTACATGATGATATTCTGGCTCCCCACTGCCACCACTAGAGGGAGATTACTGTATACGGTTGATACTGTACATAGAACTGAGTAATAACATAGAAACCCTCTAGTGGTGGCTGTAGTTACCCAAAATAATATAATTTAACACAATAACTATTTAGGGGATTTAGTTCCCTCTATGAGAAAAACAGACATATATTTAAAAAAATAATAAGTACAGAATTTTGGACAATTTTTTTTTAAATGGGGTTAAAAAATGAACATTCAACAGCAACACTTTAGGGGTGATCCAAAGAGCCCCTGCTACTAATGTATTGTTATGATCCATATTGTTTCTTTTGATAACTCGATTCATTTTTCGATCACATTATACACTGCTCATTTCCAGGGATTATGGCAACTGCTGCAGCACAGGTACGAGGTGGTCGACACAGGGGCTGCTGCGAGTGTGTGCCATCTCCCCGGTTCCAGGCCATTAGAGAGGCCTGCGCTTTTTCCTATAGTGTGGAAGCATGACTACCGCTACTGGACTGCAGAAGTGTCCATAACCCCTCGAAACGAGCAGTGTATAATGTCATGGAAAAATTTATCAAGCCAGCAAAGAAAGCAATATGGACAATCACAATGCATTAGTAAGTGCCTTGTGTTAGCTTTGTCCACATGTAAATGCCATTTGCTGAAGTGAGACAACCCCTTTAAGTGCACCAAGGGTGGGATGTAGCCACTATATGCTCTTTAAATCCTTCTCTCTGCAATGCTGAACATGGCAACGCCCCCCCCCCCCTCCTATTGATTGTCAGGGCCAGGCAAAATGACACTGGTGATGTCTGGCCCTGCCAATCAAATGGAGGAGAAAGTGTCCAGTGCTGCTGAGAGGAGGAGCTAAAGTGCATGAATTAATAGGGTTCATCCTGCAGACAGATGCTCTTTAAGCTTTATATAGGAATTCCTTCACTTACTAATTCTCACTTTCCTATATTTCAGCTTTGAACGTGAAAAGGATACCTATTCCTTCCGAGACTCTGGGACACCTTATATCCATCTTTATAAATCCAGTACAGCAGATGATTCTGAATTTCATGAAAATACAGATATAAAGAAGGCACTACCCATGACCATTGAATCCCATACAGATGACAAATTTCCTTCACAGGAAATATATACTCATGCAAAGGAATTTCTTCCATCAAGTGCTCAGGCTCAGCCACAGGAAAAGCTGATTGAGCTGGAGAACTGCAAACCAAGTTCCAAGTCAAAACTTGATGACTTAGAAGAGCTGGAGTGTTCAAAATCTAAAGAATTTCACTTGAGTCATTTTGAGGATTTAGCTGGCACAGTTACTCAATCAACGGAGTTAAGAGGCAGAAGAGATCACAAAGATGGAATTCAGTACTATAATATTTACTCACAAAATGTGCAGGATGGAGACAAAGTAAAACAAGAAGTTGAGTTAGAGTACCATCATTTTTCACCTAGTCAGTTAGAAGAACCATTGCAAAAAGGTGCACAGTCTGAGGAACTAGTTCATACATACTCACCATCTGAGAAACTAGTTGATACATATGTACCATCTAAGGAAATAGATCATACATATGCACCACATAAGGAAATTGATCATACATATTCACCATCTGAGAAATCAGTTGATACATATGTACCATCTAAGGAAATAGATCATACATATGCACCGTCTGAGGAACTAGTTTATAAATGTACACCATCTGAGAAACTAGTTGATACATATGAACCATCTAAGGTAATAGATCATACATATGCACCACATAAGGAAATCGATTATACATATGCATCATCTGAGAAATCAATTGATACATATGTACAATCTAAGGAAATAGATCATACAAATGCTCCATGTAAAGAAATAGATCAAACATATGCACCATCTGAGGAACTAGTTTCTAAATATGCACCATCTGAGAAATCAGTTGATACATATGTACCATCTAAGGAAATAGTTCACACATATACAGCATTAAAGCAACCAGTTCACATGCATGAGCCATCAGATGAACTAGAGAAAGAATATCCACAATCAAAAGAGGATATACATAACTATGCAGTATTAAAGAAAGAGCATGATAAGTCTGAAAATGTAGTTTATACATCAGAGGAGACAGATCCCGACAATATACAGTCAGGAAAGGAAAGCCATAAGTATGCCGTCTTAAAGGAAGCAAAGCATGCGTGTAACCAGTCAGAGAAGCTAGATCAAACATATGAGCTACCAGAGGACCTTATTTTGTACAATGTCCAATCAGAAGGCTTAGCTTATAGGCATGAGCCATCAAAGAAGACTACAACCATTACATATGAACAATTAGAGAAACCAGTTAACACAAATGACCAGTTAAAGGAGTCCTATACTCAGGACATAGAACCAAAGGAGTCAAAAAAAGTGTATGAATATGCAGAGAAAAAGTATACACAGCCAGAGGATCCACCAGAAAAGATAATTTCCTATGTAAAACAATCAGATGAGTTACATAACCAGCATGCTCAAGCAGAGGAAACTCCATCAGAGTTACCAAATTACCAACAAGCACAATCAGAGGAGCCAGATTTCCAACAGTCAAAGTTTGGGTTGCCAAATCACCTAAAAGCACAGTTCAAGGGTCCAAATTATGAACAACCTCAATCGGAGGTTCCAGATTGCCAAAAATCAAAGGAACCATATTATCAAAAAGGGCAATCAGAAGAGCCAAATTATCAACAAGAGCATTCAGAGGAATGCCCTGTTCATCACAAACACTCAGAGAAGTTACATTACCAACAAGAACACTCAGAAGAGCCAAATTATCAACAAGCACAATCAGAGGAGCAAAATTTCAGATATGAACAACCAGAATACTTGGAGAATAACAATAACAGCTCAGAAGATTTACAGTTCAACTATTATTCACAACAGTCAACGCATACTTCAGAGAGTAAAAATAAGATGTCTGGAGAAAATAATTATAGGTTGACAGAGTCTACAGAGCAAGAGTACATGGATCTTCATACTGTAGAAACAGACAGTGGACATGTAACTTCAGCAAAGCAAGATACAGCTGAGAGCAGACCTGAAAAATACTTGGAGCCACAACATAGGTATAGTTCTGCAGAAGAATACCATCACAACAATGACTCACCATCTGAAGCTTCCCATAAGGACTTACTATCTAAAGACCAATACCTTAGGTATTCTGAGCAAGAAGAGCCAAAGACTTTAGATATGGATTTTGTTGAGCCAGAGAGTGGAGATGTCCTACCAGAGCAGCAGGAGCATAAAGATTCTGACAGACATTCTCAATTCCAAGAATCACATACAGAGAAGTCACATGATACTCAAGCCCAAGATTCATTAGACAAACATACTTATATTGATAAAAATATAAATGGACATTCAGAACTTAAAGAATCGGAGCGTAAAGACAATAGGTCAGGTGGACCTAAATTATCAGATGACATCCACAAAGAAAGTCCAAAGGAGACAGTATCAGATACAGGGGAAACTATAGAAGAAAGTAATTTTGATTTTCTAGAGGTATGAATTCTACCCTTTTTGTTTCTGGTTAGCTAAAGATCTATGTACAAAAGTAATACATCTATTATTTAGGCTTCATGGCAGGGCAGAGCTGTGAGTGTAAAATTGTCCAGAAGGACACACTCACTGTGGCTTCATGCTTTAGAGGTGTAAGCCCTACCATATGGTGCTTCATATGACACCCTATTATGGAGACAATCAGAGACATACAGAGGTACAATGGGGTCCTATACATTTCTATAGGCCCATAATACGGCCATTAAACTTGAACATCAGTCATTAGGTATTCATATCTTGACTCCAGACATGCCTAGCAATAATTATGAGAAAAAAAAAATAATGGGGGAATCATCATACATAGTTTTATGATATGTGGTGACTGGAAACCAAAAGTAAATCCTTACATTTGCTCTAATATGAAGACCCACCATGCATCTCGATTGTAGGCAGTGTTGAAAAGGGGCATATACAAGGTAGTAAAAAGGAGGCTGCAGCAATATTGTGCAGTGTCAGGCTATGGGCTGGATTCCGTCTAGGCTTTTAGGCATTGCTTGAGTACCTGAATACTTAGTTCAACCCTTGTCACAGTGCAGATATATGGATCAGGCATGTCATCAAAAATGCAATTCTGTTTTCCTGCAAATTGAGGTGAGTCCTTAACTCCATATTATTACTTGAATTTATGTATTTTCGTATCTCGGTAGCTTCCATGTGTTATCATATTACGAAAAGATCATCTATGGGACCTAGCCTGGTTAAGGTTATTTAACACAAATATCTAACAAATGCCCAGGCGGGCAGTAAACCTATCTTGACCCAGGTTATTATAAAATGTCACTTTTATTTGACATGCACTAAAAGTTTAAGTGTGAGATGAATGCAACTTTAATAAACCAAAAACTATTTATTAAAGTACAATCGACACTCCACCTATGGATAGGGGTGTTATTCAGAGAGAGAGAGGGTAGGAAGATGTGCACAATCTCCCATCCTATCACTGCTAGACATAGCGTACTATGATGTCACTGTTTGCAGAGCAAGTTGCCACCATTACCATGTGTCTAAACTGACATTGAGCCTGAGGGCGGTTAGCCCTGCAAACAGAGGTAGCTGCAGTTAAGTACTGCGGCTCACATCAGTACACTAAAGTGCCAAGCATTTGAACAAAGTACAACCAGACTGTTATTAGTTGATTGCTAGTGGAGTGAGAGGCCGCATTTAAAAACTAACACTGCCCCCCGACATGTTTCACCAGACTTCGGGCTTCTTCAGGGGTAAATGGGCAGCAACCCTGAAGAATCCAGATCATCGCGCCGCCTGCACCGGCCTTGTGTCGGCAGCCTATCAGAGGAACTCCCCTGCCGCAGCTCCCTCCCTTACTGCAGCACAGCACAGCCATCTGTATCACCGTCCTATGGAGATGAACGAATCGAAGTTGACAAAGTGGAATTCGATCCGAATTTCAGAAAAAAATCGATTCGCACTGAATTCGAATTTCCTCATGATTCGTGGTAACAAATCGCATTTTTTCCAAAAAAGTTGCTGCACATGTTAGGACATGGAGCAAAGAACTTTGGGAACAAGGGATCACCTACAATGCCATACATTCAGCCAATCAGCAGCCAGCCATCCCACAGTATTGAAGCAGAAAAAGGTCCAATAGGGGAGTGTACAGCCTGGGTTATAGGAACAATCCTATTATACAATCCTTGCTGCACTGACCCAAATTGTATCCAAATTGCAATTATACTGCTGCTTTCAGGTCTGTAATTCCAGCAAACTGTTCTCTTTATTGGGGTGCAAGTGCTGTGTAATACAGCCATTAACAGGGTGTATTATTAGGAAATATTTCTATGTCTTATTAGCCCTTGTGCTGTGCAGTTATATGTTCTAAAGCCTTTTTTGGTGTGTATAAGTGGGAAAAAAGGGCTTATTTGTTGTTCAGCAGTGCAGTTATATGTTCTAAAGCCTTTTTTGGTATGTATTAATGGCAAAAATTGTATTATTTGCCGTTCAGTTGTGCAGTTATATGTTCTGAAGCCTTTTTTGGCATGTATTAGTGGGAAAAAACATATTATTTGCCATTTAACTGTGCAGTTATATGTTCTAAAGCCTTTTTGGCTTGTATTAGTGGCAAAAAAAAGTATTATTTGCCGCTGTGTGGTGAAGTGACAAAATTACAGCCCTTTTTGGTGTGTATGAGTGGCAAAAAAAATATTATTTGTCATTCAGCGATCCAGTTATATATTCTAAAGCCTTTTTTTGGCGTATATTAGTGGCAAAAAAAGTATTACCTGCCGCTGTGTGGTGAAGTGACAAAATTACAGCTTTTTTGGGGTGCATTAGTTTCCTTTTTATTTATTTGTTTGATCTAACAGTATGTCAGACAGAGAATTGACCGGCCCTGCACAGAAGAAGGGCAGAGGCCTAAATGTTTCTGGTGCAGGCACAGGTCACAGCAGAGTAAGGGGGCGTGTTTGCAGGGGTCACTTTGAGAGGCCTGAGCTCCCGGTGTCATCTAGCGGTCGTGTCTTGACCAGCAACCCAGCGGTTCTTGAATGGTTGACTCGGTCATCCATTTTGTCCCAAGTGACATCAGACACCCCCAGCCAAGAGTCGGTGGGTTCGTCAGACACAGCCCTTAGTTGGCATGGCTCGGGAGCAGGCCCTGTGCCCTCACCTGTCCTCAACCTGCCTCTGTCCTTTTCTGTTCCCTCAGCCAGAAAAGTATTATATGCAGCGAGGACGAGCTACTAGAGGACAGTCAGCAACTACTGCCCAGCCAAATTCTGGACAAGACATCCACCGCTTCCTCCATTAGGCAGGCAAGTAGTGATGAGGAGAGTGGCGTGGGAGCTGGTGTTGCGAGTGGTCAGGCTCCTGGCTGAGAGACCGTTGAGGCGGACATCAGTGACGTGCAGACAGTACTCGATGATGATGTAGCCAATCACAATTGGGAGCAAGGTGACGAAGGGGCTTCATCATCATCGGGAGAAGAGGGTGGCAGCTTGCGAGTGAGGTAGCGGCGGAGCCAATACGTCGGTAACCTGGCCAGGAGTCAGCAGGGTGGCAGAATTGGAAGGTCGGGAGCCAAACATGACCTGGGTAAACCTCCCGCTTCGCAGGGGCCTACCTGCCCGGAAAGTAGTGGTGCAGGGGTTCACGGAGGCAGCAGCAGTAGCAGTCAGTCAGTGTGGAGTGTTGGGGGTAAAATCACCTACTCGGCGGTGTGGCAGTTTTTTGTTAATCTGCCCGGAGGAGGTGAACATGGCCATTTGCCGAATCTGTGGGCAGAATGTGAAGCGTGGCCAGGGTGACAATGTTGGCACCACGGCCCTGCGTCAACATATGCAGCATCACCATTAAGTGGCCTGGGAGAACCGTGGCTCTGATGTGGTGGACCAGCCTGTCGCAGCAACCGCTGCATCACCCAGTGGCAAGAAGCTGATTTCAGGCAGTCAAGGCTCCACCACCTCAGCCGAAGGGAGCTGTCTATCCTTCCCATCATCTACTGGTCCTCATGCTCCTGCTCCTCGCCCTTCTACTCCTAATCAGTAATTCCGTCAGCAATCGATCACCGAAGCGTTTGCCAAGAGACAACAGTATGCGTGCACTCATCCAATGCGCAGAAGCTGAATGTGCTCCTTACCAAGTTCCTGGTGCTGCAGTCCCTCCCTTTCTAAGTGGTGGACTCTGCACCTTTCAGAGAACTGATGACTTGTGCCGAGCCGAGGTGGAGAGTCCAAAGCCATAATTTCTTTGCCAAAAGGCAGTACCAGCTCTGCACAAATATGTAGAACAGAAAGTGGGCCAGTCCTTGAGCCTGTCTGTGTCTGCCAAAGTGCAGGGCAGTGCCAACGTGTGGAGCTGTAACTACAGTCAAGGACAATATATGTCCTTTATGGCCCACTGGGTAAGCGTGGTTCCTGCCCAGCCAAACCAGCAACTTGGCCAGGTGACGCCGATTCCGCCTCCACGTTCTCACGCCGTTGGTCCTACGACAATGTCTGCCTCTGCATCCTAATCCTCCACCGTGTCCTCAGCCTCCACTACAGGGACAATTCACAGTGCTCCTCCAGCATACCATATGTGTAGAGCACAGCGGTGTCACCCTGTTCTACACCTCGTTTGCCTGGGCAAATGGAGTCACACAGGGGAGTAACTGCTCCGTGTCCTTCATCGAGATATCGAATTCTGGCTTTCTCAAAATCGGAACCAAGGTGACCAACAATGGGAAGAACATGGTGTCGGCGCTGCATCAAGGAGGGCTGAGATATGCGCCCTGTTCAATCTGGTTGTCAAGTTGTTCCTGAAGTCTTTCACCCATCTGCAAGACATCCTAAAATAGCCAGGAAACTTTGCATGCACTTCAGCAACTCGTACACCAACTAGCACACCCTCCTTGAGCTGCAGCGGCAGAACGGGTTCCCCAAACATAGGCTGATATGTGACATTTCCACTCATTGAAATTCCACCCTCTATATGTTGGACCGACTATACGAACAGAGAAAGGCCATAAACGATTTCTTGATGATACAAGCAGACAGGAGTACTCCCCTGTGTAACTTCGATGTCAGCCAGTGACACCTGACGTTTTCTCAGGCCCTTTGAGGATGCCACGTTATTTGTCAGTCGCCAGGACTACAGGATCAACAATGTCATTCCACTGCTTCATATCCTGGAACAGATGCTTGTAAATCTGGCTGGCCAGGGGACTGGAGACGTGGCTCCTACATCTCACGGCCACATGAGCCCTGTGGGGGCTGAACTGGAGGAGGAGGAGGACATTAGAGCACAGGCAATGTGTAGCAAAATGGGTGGTTTTTCTGCACAGGTCACAGAAGTGGAGGAGCAGAAGCAGCCGGAGGAGCAAGAGGGAGATGAGGAAGACAAGGCCGATGACACAGGCACCCAGTGGCAGTATGCAGTGGAGATAGAGGCAGGGAGTCCCTCCGAGTCACTTGCGCAAATGGCCCACTGCATGCTCACCTGCTTGGAGAGTGACAACTGAATGTCACCATTCAGCAGAGGGATGACTTCTTGCTCTCCACCTTGTTGAACCTTCGCTACCGGTCCAAAATGGGGCCCTTTTTGCACCCGCTGAGAGGGTGGACAAACTGAACTACTATAGAAACATCCTATGTAGTCAGTTGGCTGCTGCCTATCTGTGCCATCATCCATCCTCTCGCTGGTCTGACCCGGGGTGCCCTCTTCGCTCTTGTTCCACTGCTATGGCTGCTGTAGCAGGGTGGGGGGTGTAGGTGCAGTACCAGCTCCATCAGCAGCAGCTTGGTCTAATTGAGTTAATGATGAGCAGCTTTCTTAACCCGTCTAGTGAAGAAACTTACCAGCAGCTAGACCTGGAGCAGAACCTGAACCAGCAGGTGGTGGCATACTTGGACAGCCCCCTGCCACCCCACATTGAAGATCCGTTGGACTACTGGGCAGCCAAACTGGATTTGTGGCCACAACTGGCCGAGTTTGCCCTGGAAAAGCTGTCATGCCAGGCCAGTAGTGTGGCATCAGAGCGGGTGTTTAGTGTGGCGGGGGCCATAGTTACCCCAAGGAGACCTGTCCACCCAAAATGTGGAGAGACTGACCTTTGTCAAGATGAATCAGGTGTGGATCAGCCAGGATTTCCACCCACCAATGCCTGATGCATCAGATTAGATCATCCATGTTGCCTTACCTTAACCTTGACAAAAGAGACCGTTTCTTCTGTTTATCTGCCTCAGCTACCATTCTGAAGCTGCCACCTGCCTGATGCCACACATCTGATGCCAAGTGCTCCTTCTTACACCCACCTTAGTCAGCAGGTACTGTTATTGCCACCCACCTCCCCACTCTGTCACCGGGTCACTCTGTGGTCTCCTGATGTTGCTGCCACCTCACCACTCAGGTCTCCTCATGCTGCTGCCACTTCCATACTGTCATTGTGCCACTCTGTGGTCTCCTCATGCTGCTGCTGCTGCAACCTCCACACTATGTCACCTTGCCACTCTGTGGCCTCCTCATGCTGCTGCCACCTCCACACTATGTCACCTTGCCAGATTGTGGCCTCCTCATGCTGCTGCTGCCACTTCCACACTCTGTCATCTTGCCACTCTGTGGTGTTCTCATGCTGCTTCCACCTCTACACTTTGTCATTGTGCCACTCTGTGGCCTCCTCATGCTGCTGCTCCTGCCACCTCCACACTTTGTCACCTTGCCAGTCTGTGGCCTCCTCATGCTGCTGCTGCCACCTCCACACTCTGTCATTGTGCCACTCTTTGGTCTTCTCATGCTGCCGCCACCTCCACACTTTGACATTGTGCCACTCCGTGGCCTCCTCATGCTGCTGTTGTTGCCACCTCCACACTATGTTACCTTGCCACTCTGTGGCCTCCTCATGCTGCCACTTCTGCATCCACACTATGTCACCTTGCCAGTCTGTGGCCTCCTCATGCTGCTGCTAACTCAACACTATGTCACCTTGCCAGTCAGTGGCCCCCTCATGCTGCTGCTGCCACCTCCACACTATGTCACATTGCCAGTCTGTGGTCTCATGCTGCTGATGCCACCTCCACACTCTGTCATTGTGCCACTCTGTGGTCTTCTCATGCTGCCGCCACCTCCACACTTTGTCATTGTGCCACTCTGTGGCCTCCTCATGCTGCTGCTGCCACATCCACACTATGTCATCTTGCCACTCTGTGACCTCTTCATGCTGCTGATGCTTCCACACTCTTTCATTGTGCCACTCTGTGGTCTCCTCATGCTGCTGCCACCTCCACACTGTGTCATCTTGCCAGTCTGTGGCCTTCTCATGCTGCTGCTAACTCAATACTATGTCATCTTGCCAGTCTGTGGCCTCCTCATGCTGCTGCCACCTCCACACTATGTCACCTTGCCACTCTGTGGTCTTCTCATGCTGCTGCTAAATCAACACTATGTCACTGGGCCACTCTATGGTCTCTTCATGCTGCTGCCACCTCCACACTATCTCACTTTGCCACTCTGTGTCCTCCTAATGCTGATGCTAACTCAACATTATGTCAGTGGGTCACTCTGTGGCTTACTTATGATGCTGCCACCTCAACACTATGTAAATGGACCACTTTGTGGTCTCCTCATGCTGCTGCAAACTCCCCACTATGGCACTGGGTGACTCTGTGGTCTCCTCATTCTGCTGCTACCTCAACACTGTGTCATTGGGTCACTCTGTGGACTTCTCAAGCTGTTCTCCCACCCTCCCCACTCCATGACTAGGCCACTATTTGCCTTTTTGGCCTGGTTGACATCATCATTTATTTGACCCTTCTAATCTGTCAGAAGGAAGGAAAAATGAGATGCACAACGGATACTGTCTGTGTAGCAGCTGTAAGGGCTGTATGGTCCCATGAGAATTGACTTATGATTTGGTAGCCAAAAGCAGGAGTGGGTACAAAACACAGAAGACATGCAAATATTCCATTTAGGTGTCATCTCTGTTTTGGATCCACTCCTGTTTTTTTTTTTTTTTGGCTTTAGCAATACTGATGGATTACTGACCAAATGCTGACCAAGTGAAGGAGGATGCTCAACTGACAGGATCCGTTTTTTTGTGGGGTTATTGTTCCGATGGATCAGAGGAAGGGGAAATTAATCAGTGACGTCAACACAAACTTACTGCTGACACTCTCTCCACTCTGTCAGGGGCACTCTACTTGTATAAGCATTTAATAGAACAGGTTCTGTAGACATCTATGTGGAATCAACTGACGACGGTGTAAAAGAAGTGCGCTCTTTCACGCTACAGTAGGATCTTGGGCCTCTGCATGGTTCTTTATACCTGGCGCTAGCATCGACCTGTAAGGCTGACTTCACACTTGAGTTATTTAGTCAGTATTGGCCCCGTAACTGCCCAAATAAGTGAAGTGTGCAGTGATTCTAAGAACGACTCCTGTCATGTGCGTGTCATACTGACTCACAGTATTGTTTCACTACCACAGCAGACTCCCTATGCGTGTTACTGCAAGGCACAGTGTTCTACACCACTATACAGGCTCTCTGCAGCCAGGAAATAGCTGTTTTTAACGCGATTCAATGCAAATAAATTTGGATCGAATCTTTGTTGAAAATTCGGCGAACTGGCCAAATGGAATTTTTGGGAAATTCCCTAATCTCTAATGGTCGCACTCCCTGAAGATTGGCCAGTGTAATACCATCATTAATCCATGTAAGACTGCATGTTGTAAATAACAGTTGGCCACTATGATCAGGAGATATATCATTAACATGGATAACTGGTCTTTAGACAATTTTGTAGGGAGAGGAGAACCCCTTTAAACCAACATAACTAAAATGTGTCCCCCGGCCTAGACCAAACCAATTAGTAAAACATGAACCACAAGATTTAAAAGAGTGATGGTCCCTAATAATGTGAATTGCAGGAAGTAATGAGATCATAATTATCAAGAAAGAGTCAGGTGTATGGGTTGCACAAAGTCTTATTTAGGGACAACAATGTTGAGTCTTCATATCAAGGCATCCAGAAAGCTCCAGTGATCTGAGAAGATATTTAATCTAATAACTCTACAGCCTGTCCACATAGTGGGAAAAACACCACTTGTCCTTCCATGTGTGTGATATTTTATCAGTTGAACCATTATAGGCGAGGCAGGATCTGGGATACTGGACTGTACTGCATTAGGGAGTTTGTCCCACAAAAAATATTCTACAATTTTCAAACCAGCACTTGAATCTGAATATTTTTGTAATTGTATATAATAAAAAATGTATTATAGCTTCTAAGTTATTCAACAAAGGCTATCTGTGTAGCGCCATCTGCTGTTTGCTCTTTTTCTAATTTCTCTGTCCACCTCACTGAGATGGATGCAGATACTCAGTTCCAGTCTTTAACTGACACCAGCCACAGCAGACAGGACACATTGCCTGAGAAAGGACACGCCCCTGAGCTACCAGCTTGAAATAAATCTAACAGAGCAATTAGATCAATGAATGGGGAGATCTCTAGATCCATTTGAGGTAGAGAACTGATTCCAGCTTTCTTAGGAAGACAATGCATTGTACTACATGATGTCTGATTTTCGTTTTTTACATTAGTTGTGCGATAAACCCTTTGATGATTGGTATAGGAGAAACCATTGCCAAAGCTTGAAAGAGGGATTGGTTCCATCCTGAAAGACAGTATTTGTTGCTTTAGTTTGCAACAATTGCAATACTTCACTGCCACTGCCACTTTGTCTCCAACTTGATCTGCTCAGATTTTCCAGGTGGCCACATGGTTGTCCATCATCTATCGGTTGGCCAGGTAGCATCTGATGAAAGCCAAGCAGAACCATCAGGAAAAGAAGTGGAAACATTGCTTCTAGTGGAGAATATCTCCATAACATGGCATCATTCAGAGCGCCATGTGTCAGCTCATGGAATACCTTCATAATATGGAACCACATGGTCTCTGTGTGCCTCTGAGGCCTAACGTTACTATGCTAAGGATGAGGCAAATAGACATTTTAAGGCTATACTCATGCTTCAGTTATGATAATTTCCAGTTTTGAGATTATTTATTTTTTCCATGCTTTTCAGTAGCTGTGTTTTTTCCCATTCAGGGCACCAGTGTTTTAGATACATCATTAATGAGGTCCAGAGCATCTCTTGGCAAAAAAAGATGTCACAGAACACCTGCAACAGGAACCTGCACATCTCAAGAAGAGGCTGATTCTGAATACTGGATGTTTCGGGACTCCACAGGTATAGAGACTGTAGAACACAAGACATAGGGGGTCATTTACTTACAGTATTTTGCCTATTTTTGGCATATTTATGGCGCATATTGCAGCACAAAGGTTATTTGTGCTGCAGTCTGTGACTTTTCCCTGCTCACGCCAGGGTTTAAAAAAGGGGGCGTGGAGTGGGCAGGGAGGGGGACAGACTGGCAGGCCCATCTCATTTATCATTTTCTAAGCTTGTTTTAGGCATAGAAAATGGTCTAAATTTAAGCCAGCAAGGAAGCTGGCATAGATTTAGACTGGCGGTGGTTGCAACAAAGTTATTTAGAGGCCAGCGCCTGTTCATAACTTTGTTGGATCCACCGCCAGTCTAAAACGCCGGTCTAAATTAATGACCCCCGCAGTCTATAAGTTCCTAATGCAATACAAATTAATATACAAAACAAGGAGTGCTATCTATGTATTACCTGCTGAAGATGCTTCCACATTCTGTATAATTTTTTTTACTTTATCACATCCACATTTGCATGGCTATCTAGATCCAAGAAGTTCACCAGAAAAAGACTCCGATTTAGAAAAAGAAGAGACATCCGATTGTACACAGGAGAACTCTCCCTCATCAGTAAAATCTCCTACTAAGAAGGGTGGAATATTTTCTGGAATAATCTCACCATCTATACTTAAGGTAAGGAAATGTATAGGAACCATTGTTTTTGACATCCAGGTGGTGATCTTCCAGGCATCTTAATTTTTTTCTCATGGTCACCATTGAATTAAATGCATGTATTAGGTGGTTTTCAAACATTTTCAGGCAAAGGAAAGCCAGGCCTGCAAAGATCCCAACAGTAACAAACACAGTACCTTAACAGGATTATCCTAGTTATCCTAAAATGTGCCCAACACTACTTAATGCATTAACCGCCTGTTGACCATATACGTCTTGGTGGGCAACACTTGCGTTATGTTTCTAAACATCCTTGCAGATGCACACATAGGTCACAGTGATAGCAGGGCTCCTCATAAAGAGGACAGGAATATTTTTTTTACCTGTACTAGCCTTCCCCATCACTGCATACACAGTGCTCAATGAGTGCTGTATATAGAGATCAGGAAGCAGTGCTTAAGTCCTACCAGTCACATGATTGCTGGGGGCTGGGTATCTTCACAAGCTTCTGGATATTAGAAGATCCAGATCTGCTCTGCAGTGAAGCTGTACATCCTTGTACAACCTCTTTTGATTTCTGTATATCTCCAGTTATTGGGAAAATCAGAAATCAAAGGTACTGTATGCAGGGGTGCACCTAGCCTTTTTGCTGCTTGAGGGGAAAATTAAAATGTCTCCCCCATCCCCCGTGCCAAATGACATATTCTCAATCCAACCCCTTCTCCCAGCTCTATAAGGCCCCTAGTAGAAGTAAGGCACCTTATAGTGCCCCCAGCACTAACAAAGCCCTCCTGTAGGGAATCCCTTTAGATCCCCCAGTAGTAATAAGGCCAATCTATAAGGCACCCCTACAGTGTCCTCAGTAGTTATAATGCTCCTATGATGGCCCCAGTAAATATAATGCCCCACTGCAGTGCACCTTTTAATTATATTGATCCATAAAGTGCCCCTGTATTATAATTCCCTCTATAACACCAATACGTTTAATGAACCTCCTCTAGTGCCCATATGTTTAATGCTCCCTGTGGTGCTCCTGCCTCTAATATAATGCCCACCTGTAGTTCCTGCTGTGTTATAATGCACCCTGTAGTGGTATACTATATAATCCTCTCCCTTAGTAGCCCCCTTGTAGTACAAAGCCCCCTGTAGTGGTAGAATATATATTGCTCTGCCCCCCTGTAGTCCCCTGTAATATATTGCCCCCTGTAGTGGTAGTATATATAATGCTCTTCCCCCAGTAGTCCCCCTGTAGTATAATGCCCCCGTGACGGTAGTATATGTAATGCCTCCCCCCTGTTGTCCCCCTGTACTATAATGCCCAGTAGTGGTGGTATATATAAGTATCTCCCCCATAGTCCCCTGTAGTATAATGTCCCCCTGTAGTGGTAGTATATATAGTGTTCTTCTGGCCTGTGGTTCCTGTGTCCCAGCACAGGAAGTCACGATGACATCACTGCGACTTCCTGCGTTGAGTCTCAGGCAGCACGATGATGTGGTCACGAATGCCTCTGTCATGAATCCAGGTGCAGGAGGTTGGATTGATATCGCAAACTCCTGCATCGTTCTATTGCCCCACAGACTTCAGACCTAGTGGCCTGTGACCTATAAGCCTGAATGGCGGGGTAGGAGATATAGATTCCTGTACCCCACTGTAAACAACTGTCCCCTCAGAGGCAGGTTAGCGCCGCCTGAGCCAAGATGCTGATCTCGCCTCATGTCAGATGTGGCTCTGCTTGTATGACCTTAGAGGGAGCACAAAGTGTAAAAAAAAATGGATAATTAAAAAACTCCATCACACGCCACCCTGCAACTTTTAGCCCCACCCCGGGTGAGCATGACCCATATGCCGGCCCCATACATTAAAATGAACATGTGAAAATGAAAATGAATGAAATCAACAAGAAAAATAAAAAAAAGTAAAAAATTGACTATTTTTCAATTTTTTCCCATTTAGTAAATAGTAAAATAAAAATGCATAAAAATAAAGTCCCATTATATCACTGAAAAGGCGCAAAAATTATTTTCATAACTGAATGGGTAAAAAGATATGGCTTTAAAAGATGCATTTACAAAAAAATGTTATATGCACCTGGTCAGGGATGGTTAACATAAAAAAAATCAGCGACATGCAGATATATGGCACATGACCGCTGCCCCTAATCATTGTCCTTACTACTCAGCGGTCTTTTGTTGTATACCGCTGAAGACAGTGAATGACTGCAGTGGACTGGTCACATGCAGTATACCTTTATGTCACCGCTACAGCCTTGTATATATATATATAGTGCGAGTAGGACTGGAGCTGCAGCACAGAGAACGGCAAGGGAGAAACAGGTGCAGTATAGGATTATTTTAATGCACCTCGTGGAGTCAGCACATTTTAGGATATCTTGGATAACCCCTTTAGAGGCTATAGACACCATTGTGTGCATTTTATTTTAACATAAATGCATGTATTTGTGGCTGAAAAGTAACATTGCAACAATTTTAAAAATGTTGCAATGTGTGGATATGGCCACAAGCAACAGAAGTTCTAATGTAGAATTTCTGCTGATGCTTTTAATGGTTTTTCATAGTAAAATTCAAAATGAATCTGTAGCAAAAATCTGCATGTTTCAATACAGATTCGTCGTGGATTTTGCCACAGATTTCACCCTTTGCATTGCAAAAGATGAAATATGCATTGGAAGTCTGAAGCATAATTTGAAATGCTGCGGATTAAAAATTCTCACCACAGGACAATTAGCACTGCAGATTTTTTTACGTAGTGTGTGTACGAGATTTGTTTAAGCCCTCATGCACGCGAACATATGCGTTTTGCAGTCCGCAAGTATAGGACATGTTCTGTGTGTTTGTAGAAAAGACATACGGATACGGAAAGCACACAAATCATCTTGTGCGTGTTTTCTGCATCTATATGTCCTTACCGCAAGAAGATTATGGGGACATTTATTAAGACCGGCAAATTATACACAGGTCTTAATCCGTCTGCGCTGCCAGTGGATGCGCCAAAGTTTTACATGCACTAAAGTCAACATAACTTTGGCTCTTTCTGCCACTGGCCGTGTGACATGCTTTAAACTACGTCAGCTCCCTTGCTGGCGTAGTTTAAGGTCATTTTCTACAACATCAAATAATGAATGAGACAGGCCGGCCAGGCCTCTTCCCCACCCATTTCACACACCCTTTTTCCACCACTTCGTGGTGGAAAGTCACAGATTTTGTTGCAGAACACCTTTGCAACAAAATCTGCGACCTAATTACGCCAAAACTGGTGTAAATCAGATAATAAAAAATGACAGCATATACATCCTATGTGGACATACTCTTTCTGCAGCTTCTACGCTTCACATTATGCTAAATGAACTCCTGCTTGTGCTTGTTCTGCCATGCTCAAATCCTGTATGGGTGTGGTATATCCTATACTGATACAAGCTTGAAGTAGAGCAGAACCAGCAAAATAAAGAGCTCACATGGCACATCACTGCTCCTGCCTGCGAATCAGTGATGTCCTTAGGCAGAGCTTTCAGCTAGCGGTGCTGGTACAGGTAGGAGCAGAGATGTGTGCTGCTGACTATACAGCACACACTGCAGCCCCAGTGGAATCCATACACCAGTACACCACTAATCGGCCAGTGGTGTATGAGTGTACAGACTCCAAAGCTCTATTTTTTTTAGGAAATAAAAAAATCTAAAATAAAAAAATGTACTGCAAAAATTATTTTTATCACCTTTACAATAGGTTTTAATAAAGTTCAGTTGTGAGTTTAGCTACACAATTATTGGTGCAACTTGCCGCAGAATTCTGGCACATTTTCACAAAAAAATCAATGTGTGCAATTGGTCGGCTACTCAGAAATCGATAATGACTATTCAGGTATATTGCAGGGTCGCTTGAAATCTAGAAATAAAGAAAAGGATAAAGAAAAAAATGAAGATGAAGCTGCCAAAGCTGAAGCAAAGGAAAGCCAAGAGCCAACATCTCCTGGGAAAGACAAATCAGACTCTTCAAGGTAAAACTATTGCACTATTTACAGTCTACAATACACAGAACTGACAGATGGGAGGAACGTATCACATGCAGTTATTTTGAGGTCAGGTTTGCTGGAGACAAAATTCTATCAAAATGTTACATGTTTGAATAAGAGATTCCTTACATTTTTATGCCACCCACCTACTGGAGTCACAGTACACAACATTTTCCCACTTTTTATAAAGTTGCAATTAATAAATGTGTCTAAATCTGACTAAGCAGCGAGTCATGCTCAATTATCACAGCATTATTACAAATTTATGTGATAGGGCAAAAGGTTAATAGCAGCAGGTACACATATCTCCATCAGTTACACGTGTACTGTAGAAGCAGGTACACCTATATCCATCAGTTACACGTGTACTGTAGAAGCAGGTACACCTATATCCATCAGTTACACATGTAATATAGCAGCAGATACACCTATATCCATCAGTTACACCTGTTCTATAGCAGCAGGTACACCTCTATCCATAAGTTGCACATGTACTGTAGAAGCAGGTACACCTATATCCATCAGTTACACGTGTACTGTAGAAGCAGGTACACCTATATCCATCAGTTACACGTGTACTGTAGTAGCAGGTACATCTTATTCCATCAGTGACACATGTTCTATAGCAGCAGGTACACTTATATCCATCAGTTGCACGTGTACTATAGCAGCAGGTACACCTATATCCATCAGTTACACATGTACTGAAGAAGCAGGTGCACCTATATCCATCAGTTACACATGTACTATAGCAGCAGGTACACCTATATCCATCAGTTGCACATGTACTATAGCAGCAGGTACACCTATATCCATCAGTTATACTTGTACTGTAGAAGCAGGTACACCTATATCCATCAGTTACACTTGTACT
Source organism: Bufotes viridis (assembly GCA_033119425.1). Taxonomy (NCBI): domain Eukaryota; kingdom Metazoa; phylum Chordata; class Amphibia; order Anura; family Bufonidae; genus Bufotes; species Bufotes viridis. Next base: position 108,597,556 of record CM065594.1, read on the forward strand.
GTAGAAATAGGTACTCCTATATCCATCAGTTACACATGTACTATAGCAGCAGGTACACCTATATCCATCAGTTACATGTGTACTGTAGAAGCAGGTACACCTATATCCATCAGTTACACTTGTACTGTAGAAATAGGTACTCCTATATCCATCAGTTACACATGTACTATAGCAGCAGATACACCTATATCCATTAGTTACACATGTACTGTAGAAGCAAGTACACCTATATCCATCAGTTACACCTGTTCTATAGCAGCAGGTACACCTATATCCATAAGTTACACATGTACTATAGCAGCAGGTACACCTATATCCACCAGTTACACCTGTTCTATAGCAACAGGTACACCTATATCCATCAGTTACACATGTACTGTAGAAGCAGTTACACCTATATCCATCAGTTACATGTGTACTGTAGAAGCAGGTACACCTATATCCATCAGTTGCACATGTACTGTAGAAGCAGGTACACCTATATCCATCAGTTACACGTGTACTGTAGAAGCAGGTACACCTATATCCATCAGTTACACTTGTACTGTAGAAACAGGTTCACCTATATCCAACAGTTACACGTGTACTGTAGTAGCAGGTAGACCTATATCCATCAGTTACACATGTACTATAGCAGCAGATACACCTATATCCATCAGTTACACATGTACTATAGCAGCAGGTACACCTATATCCATCAGTAACACATGTACTGTAGAAGCAAGTACACCTATATCCATCAGTTACACCTGTTCTATAGCAGCAGGTACACCTATATCCATAAGTTACAAAGGTACTATAGCAGCAGGTACACCTCTATCCATAAGTTGCACATGTACTATAGCAGCAGGTACACCTCTATCCATAAGTTGCACATGTACTATAGCAGCAGGTACACCTATATCCATCAGTTACACCTGTTTTATAGCAACAGATACACCTGTATCCATCAGTTACACATGTACTGTAGACGCAGTTACACCTATATCCATCAGTTACATGTGTACTGTAGAAGCAGGTACACCTATATCCATCAGTTACACGTGTACTGTAGAAGCAGGTACACCTATATCCATCAGTTGCACATGTACTGTAGAAGCAGGTACACCTATATCCATCAGTTGCACATGTACTGTAGAAGCAGTTACACCTATATCCATCAGTTACATGTGTACCGTAGAAGCAGGTACACCTATACCCATCAGTTGCACATGTACTGTAGAAGCAGGTACACCTATTTCCATCAGTTACACGTGTACTGTAGAAGCAGGTACACCTATATCCATCAGTTACACGTGTACTGTAGAAGCAAGTACACCTATATCGATCAGTTACACCTGTTCTATAGCAGCAGGTACACCTATATCCATAAGTTACACGTGTACTATAGCAGCAGGTACACCTATATCCATCAGTTACACCTGTTTTATAGCAACAGATACACCTGTATCCATCAGTTACACATGTACTGTAGAAGCAGTTACACCTATATCCATCAGTCACATGTGTACTGTAGAAGCAGGTACACCTATATCCATCAGTTACACGTGTACTGTAGAAGCAGGTACACCTATATCCATCAGTTGCACATGTACTGTAGAAGCAGTTACACCTATATCCATCAGTTACATGTGTACTGTAGAAGCAGGTACACCTATATCCATCAGTTACACATGTACTATAGCAGCTGGTACACCTATATCCATCAGTTGCACATGTACTATAGCAGCAGGTACACCTATATCCATCAGTTACACATGTACGGTAGAAGCAGGTACACCTATATCCATCAGTTACATGTGTACTGTAGAAGCAGGTACACCTATACCCATCAGTTACACGTGTACTGTAGAAGCAGGTACACCTATATCCATCAGTTGCACATGTACTGTAGAAGCAGGTACACCTATATCCATCAGTTGCACATGTACTGTAGAAGCAGGTACACCTATACCCATCAGTTGCACATGTACTGTAGAAGCAGGTACACCTATACCCATCAGTTGCACATGTACTGTAGAAGCAGGTACACCTATATCCATCAGTTACACGTGTACTGTAGTAGCAGGTACATCTTATTCCATCAGTTACACGTGTACTGTAGAAGCAGGTACACCTATATCCATCAGTTACACTTGTACTGTAGAAACAGGTTCACCTATATCCATCAGTTACATGTGTACTGTAGTAGCAGGTACACCTATATCCATCAGTTACACATGTACTATAGCAGCAGATACACCTATATCCATCAGTTACACATGTACTATAGCAGCAGGTACACCTATATCCATCAGTAACACATGTACTGTAGAAACAAGTAGACCTATATCCATCAGGTACACCTGTTCTATAGCAACAGGTACACCTATATCCATAAGTTACACATGTACTATAGCAGCAGGTACACCTCTATCCATCAGTTGCAGCAGGTACACCTATATCCATCAGTTACACCTGTTCTATAGCAACAGGTACACCTGTATCCATCAGTTACACATGTTGTATAGCAGCAGGTACACCTATATCCATCAGTTGCACATGGGCTGTAGAAGCAGGTACACCTATATCCATCAGTTACACGTGTACTGTAGAAGCAGGTACACCTATATCCATCAGTTACACGTGTACTGTAGAAGCAGGTACACCTATATCCATCAATTACACGTGTACTGTAGTTGCAGGTACATCTTATTCCATCAGTGACACATGTTCTATCGCAGCAGGTACACCTATATCCATCAGTTACACATGTACTACATCAGCAGGTACACCTATATCCATCAGTTACACATGTACTACATCAGCAGGTACACCTGTAAACTCCCGTGTTGCCTAGAGATGTGGAGTTAAATATTTAACTGCAAAAAATCTTTCTTTATGCAACCACCCCTAGGCCGATCTCGTTACACAGAAATTAGTTCAACAGGAACTGCATACATTTGTGTGAAGTGAGCTCCCCCCAGTGTGCATATTAGACACTGCCACCTTGATGACTATACATAATAGCCATTACTGTTAACCCCTTCACCAGCCTAGACAACTAAAGATTTTGATGCCTAGTTTGGGAAAACAGTCATTGAAAGATCTACTAGCATACTTAGGGTCCTAGTGGCCACAGAGCCAATTCACCACCCATAATAATGTTTACACATATGATCCATGCCAAATAGGATCTATTCTCACCAATGTGATGGGTCAAGGCCAGATCAAGATTAGAGATAGAGACCTCTGGTAAGATTGTAGTAGGGACCATTCTATAGATACCTTACACTGATAGATTCACATTGGTTAGCCCCACTTAACAACAATGCCATCTGGCGGATATCTGAAATGTTTGAAGACTGACCCAGCGTCTCTGGTGTATGCTGTGGGAGCAAAAATCAAGGTCTGATCCTGTGTGTATCCCAGGGATTAAGGGCTAAATTTATCATGAGGAGTTTGCATTGGCTTAAAATTTACGAAATTTATTAAATGTCTTAACACAGTATGTTACTCCAGTTTTCTTTTACACCAGCCCTGTACTGGAGTAAGGTTGGGTTCACAAGGAACTGTATGGTGGTGCCCTCCCTATAATCCAGTCATACAGATGGTAATTTTAACCCTATTGTGACATGTATTGCAGATGTTGAGAGCCTAAAGATGGTGTAAATTCAGGAGCTGGGGGGTGATGGCTGTGTTACAGCTGAAAACCCCAGTCAGTATCCATGATCAATAGCTACTGATTGCGGCATGTGCATAGCAAGTCAGAGGGAAGGGTCTACTTCAGACAACTTATTGTCCCCTATGCAGCAAAATAATGGGATGCCATTTGGTTGTCATAGCATTTAATTTACCATATCAATACATGATATGGCAAATTAAATGGTGCCATGGTGCCAACTTGTTCCACAAAAACAAAAGCCCTCATATGGCTATATAAACAGAAAAGTAAAAAAAAAAAACTGGCTTATGGAAAATGGAGAGGAAAAAATAAAAACAACAAAATGAAAGGGGTCAAGGGGTGCCAAGAGGTCAATCCATATACTTGGACAGATTTATGAAAACTGTCTTTGTTACCCATAGCAACCAATCACAGAACAGCTTTCATTTTTCCCACAGCAGCTTTATAGGGATCTCCAGAAATGATAAAAAATGGCTAAGGAGGCGGGGCCTTACTAAACACTACGCTTCCGTGCATGCATATACTCCACATTGGTGAGTCTTCCTTTCAGGCTGCTCAGGATTCCTACAACAGATGCTAATGGAGCAATGCTTTGTGCGATAGGCAGTCAGGCTGAGCAGCCTGATAGGAATGGTCACCAATGTAAAGTGAAGGCAAGTGCCCAAGCAGCTCTGCAAGTGCAAGCAATCCATCCTGGTCACATTCTAGGGCAGTTGCTAGACGGCATTTTTAATCATGCCAGGAGAACCGCTTAAAAAAATTTAAATTTGTTTAATACATGCAAACATATACTGCACTCATATAATACCCTTCAGTCTAAAGACCACAAACAGCTACACAATAGAGCAGGATACTGCCACCATACATATTAACCTGATAAGTGTATTAGCATGAGTATATTTGGGGCGCTGCACAAGTATCTATCTATCTATCTATCTATCTATCTATCTATCTATGTATATATATATATATATATATATATATATAGCTAGATATCCAAAAACGAGGCAGCACTCCAGGATAGTGTGAAGAAAGTGGACCCTTTATTCACCCTTCAACGACGTTTCAACCACTCATTGTGGTCTTTATCATGCTTGTATATTAGCTGTATTATACTAGCTGTATATTTGACCATTTGGCCTGTGGTTTGAGGATTTGCACCAGTGAATTACATGATTGGAGTGCTGCAGTGCCTTTTTTTGTTTTACTATATATATATATATATATATATATATATATAAGATAGTATAAGCACCAACCTGATTTATAGTGCTCTCCCAGACCCCAAATGGGTATCTCGATGAAAGATTGGTGGATATATATTGCTAATATAGTTATCCATGCAATATGTATGGTTTCGTTATCCTGGTGTGGTGTGGAGTAGCTGTTTGTGGTCTTTGGTCTGGAGGGTATTAGATAAGTGAGGCAAATGTTTGAATATAGTATACAAGGTGGATGAATGGGCACCATTGTTTCACCAGCAGCCCTGCTATAGGTGCGCCATCATTTAGATGAGTGTGGGGAATGCGTAAGCTGCTGCGGTATGGTTATATCCTAAGTTACTTGTATTCTGGTGTGTGCTGGGCCCAAATTTGTATACAAAAGCTAGGACCAGGGGTAGTAACAAACTAATTCTGAAATTAAACATTTCTTTTCAATTTCAGTCACTCTCTTAATTGGCTGCAAGCGTTAAAGAAAAAGAAGAAGAAGCAACCAAAGTGAAGATTGCCCTGAGACAACAGACGACTGACGTCTTAATGTCTGAGTGTCAACTAATCTTTATATCCTGGTCATGTGTGCTGTTTCATCCCATTCCTTATACTGAGCATTTACTGCTATTCTAAAAAAATCTCTTAATGTGTATGCTGGATCACAGGCAAACTCGTCACTTAAAGGGAAATTGTACATGTAGTCCTAACTGTGAGCAACAAGTCATAGAACAGAAGGAGGTGCACAGAGATATCTGTGGGTAAAGATTCAGTAGAACTGGTGGTACATTCATTTAAATCTATTCTCTACTTTTTCTGTGCATAATAGTCCAGTGGGTGGTCCTAACCAGTGATTGACAGCTGCCACTGTATGCATGTTCATACAGAGAAAGATGTCAGTCATGAGATAGGACTGCCCAGTGGACTCCTAAGCATAGAAATAGTAGAGATTTCAGTAAAAGCAATACTATCAATCTACTCAGCTCCTTCGGCTCTATGCACCCTGCAGATTAGATATCACGTACAGTGTGACATGTTCTCTTTAAAATGGATTTTTATATAATTTTTTTTTATTCTGGATATTTTTGCTCTCTCTGCTCATTTCACTTACTTTTGATATGTGTTTCCTAGGCTAACTCATGCGACAAGTGAATGTTGATTTTTTTAACACTTTTATATGGGTCATAAATTTGATTTTCAGATCCCCTGCTTGAAGATAAATGTCTGGCTTCTTGCAGCTAACACTAGAGGGAGCTCATTGGATACAGATTTAGTATGTAGTTCAATTTATATATCAGTGTTAACCTCCCTAGAAAGTGATCATGTTACTGTGACTGTGTGAAGTAGACCAAGAGAGTTGGAGTTCGGTAAGTAAAAAGCTGAGCCAACCAGGACACTTTGTGTCTCCTCTAGCAGCTCCCACATAAAATATATAAAAATGGCAGTGGAGGATGGCAAATTTCTTCAATATAAAATACAGTGGACATTGTATGCTGTGCCAGGCATTAAAATAAATTGCTGTTTTGTGAGTAAATGCTCCTCCCACGGAAGACCTTTTCCCATAAAATTTAACCTTTCTTTGGCCCAGCATTTTGAATCATACCATGACAATGCAAACCCCCCTGGCAAACTTTTATTTACTCATATATGAGATTAAGCAGGATACAGAGCATTTACTGTCGGTCTGATGGATTTTACTGTGAAAAGTATTCTGCAACTGCCATGTACTGTGAAACACAAGAGCTGCGGAAGCCAAACTAAGCAAATTATTACTAAAACCTATTAAAAATGTTGTTAGCACAAAAATACACGTAAATCAATTAAAAAGGGCTTCAAAGGCACACATAGCCTTTAATCACTATATAAACATAGCTCATTGCTACCTCTATTGGCCTGATAATCTTGTTGTTTCCACAGTAGCTTTTAGATGACAACAGACCTGCTAGGGGCTGTTTTCACCTGGTACAAGGAAAATGTGTAGTATAAAATCAGTTATGTCCCCTGAAGGTTTTTTCTGACTTCTTGGAGACAAGTTGCACAAAAAAACATGGCCAAAGGCAATATGTCTTCAATGCAACCCCCCTACATAGGCCATGTTATATTTTAAAAGAGATTATAGACCTTCTATTCCATGCATAAATTGAGTTATTCACCTTTGAACCCTTTATATTTCTCTTTAAAGGGCTTCTGTCACCCCCACTGATGTAATTTTCACTAGCTGACATTAGCTACTTGCTAATGTCAGCTGAGTTCAAACATATGTTTCCTAACTTTTTTCCTGTTTTCTATCTTCTAAAAAACTTATATTTGTGATATGCAAATTATCTTCGCTACCAGCAAGTTGGGCGGATACTTGCTGGTAGCCGCCGCATCTTCATGCCCTTGGAACACCCCCTCTTCTTTTGATAGACAGGGCCAGCGCGCTCTCCTCCTCTCGCTGGCCCTGTCTGCAGCTGCAATCCCGCGCCTGCGCCGTATCGGTCTTTAGTCGGCGCAGGCGCTCTGAGTGAAGGACGCTCGCTTAGGCGCTCCGTCCTCAGTGCGCCTGCGCCGATGACGTTAGCCCTACACCCGGAAGAAAAGACGCCGGCTTCGCCTGCTCCTTACCAGGGATGCCGGCGTCTTCTCTTCCGGGTGTAGCTCTGATGTCATCGGTGCAGGCGCACTGAGGACGGAGCGCCTAAGCGAGCGTCCTTCACTCAGAGCGCCTGCGCCGACTAAAGACCGATACGGCGCAGGCGCGGGATTACAGCTGTAGACAGGGCCAGCGAGAGGAGTAGAGCGCGCTGGCCCTGTCTATCAAAAGAAGAGGGGGCGTTTCAAGGGCATGAAGATGCGGCGGCTACCAGCAAGTACCCGCCTAACTTGCTGGTAGCGAAGATAATTTGCATATCACAAAAGTAAGTTTTTTAGAAGATAGAAAACAGGAAAAAAGTTAGGAAACATATGTTTGAACTCAGCTGACATTAGCAAGTAGCTAATGTCAGCTAGTGAAAATTACATCAGTGGGGGTGACAGAAGCCCTTTAATCTTTCTAGTCTCGGTACACATATAGTAGTATGGTAGTTGGGCTGCCCTTGATGTTGGATGTTTGTTTGGATGCAAGGCAGGAGAGTGAGTGAATTGGCCAGGGGATGGTGGAGACAGTAACCAGGCCAGTTGGTGCAATGAATAAAGTCTCTTTTTACTTTTAAATGCAAAATGTGGGTAGTAGCTCCCCCAGTAATAAAAAGTCACAATTTCAAAGCATATAAATTCTTCCTCAATGGTAGCGTATGGACGACAGCAAGAATAAGGGTTTTAGTACTCCATCTCCTTGTCTCTCTCTAAAGTCTCTCTGCCGAACCTTAGGCATGCAGTGAGAATCTTGGTATGCTTCTACAGTTTCTGAACTAAGGGGTACAGATATAAGATATGGTGGACTAAACTGTCTCAATGTTTCCTCTATCAGCTGCAAAGTCTCTCGGCCATAAAGATGCACAATACCTTGCTGTCTGGCTCCAATGCACGGTCTTTTGTGGGTTCAAACTTCTTCTCTCACGAGCACTTTGGTGGTAAAAGTGTTTTCTTGGTTGTAGAAGTCTCAGAGATGAGGAGTATCTGAGCTTGGACCTAGCTGTGAGAAGCTTGCACATGGAGGCCTTCTCTGATCATCAGGCAGAACTAGACTCACTAACTAATCAAGGGGCAGGCCTAGGTCCATGTCCTGGAAACCTAACACAATCAACCAAGAACTTAACCATTGATTGTCCATACAGCGCCATTAGGTATACAAACATAGCAAATTACAACAATTAACCCTTTGCAGTAACCCTGTTCTGGGATACTGCATGGGGACAGCAAACACTGTTTTCCTAGGATTACCATATATCATCTTTTCATGGGTGCATGTTTTTGCCTTGCTAATATAACTATGTAAATGCATATATTTTGAGGTATAGTAATATTTATTAATTCATGATAATTGAATGGTTTCAACCAATCAGGTACTCTGAGGTGAAATGTTTTATAAGCTTGTTCAAATGCTATGCAAAGTTGTGCAAACGGTGTCCACTAGGAATAGCCTTACACTTCACCCTGATGTTTCTATTGCCATGCTGTGCACAGAGAATGTCTGTTTGCCACAATTTCTGTGATGGGCAGATCTCTGCCTAGCCTTTTTATATGTATGCGTGGGCTATCTCGCTGTAATGTATCACTAGCAATGGTAGCTGGCTTTCAATGTGCATTTTATGACAGGTTACCCAATGGTTCTCCATACAGAGCTTTCATTTGATCCAATATCTACAGTGATCCATGTATTTGCATATACCCATAAAGTACAGTCTATAGAAATGTGTCGATTTTTTCAAGGCAGCGAGTAGCAGTGTGTGCTACTATATACAGTGACATGCTTAAACGGGAAAAATTTGATAACTTATGCACCATAGGGTAAGCCCTCAATGTTTGATCTGTGGCCAGAAAGGGGAATGCTGTAGCCCCTTCATTGTTTATCTAGGAAATGTGGCTTGGAGTGTGGAACATACACATGGCACTGCAGTTCAGCCCCAGTGACATATCAACGAGCTGCTGGTTGTGTCCCTTCATATTGTTTATCTATAGGGGTCCTCCATTGATCACGTCATAGTGGTTTAACCTAATGAAAGGCAATCAGTGTCCTTTCTCAGAAAATCTCTTTAAAGCCAATCTGTCCCCTCCCTTTCTTACATTACACTGTAGCTAGTGCCTTCTAGGTGACACAGTATCTCAAACCTGCATTTTGTTCTTTTTGTGGACTTGCAAAGTCCCTTTTATCCGGTATGCAAATATGGTGAGAGGAGCCCACTTGGCAGTCCCTAGTTCTAATGGTGCCATGGAGCTCCCATCTAATTTGTGCCATGCTCCTCACCTCAGCCCAGAGTTTGATTTAGGGCTCTGTGATATCAGCAGCTGAAGAAGGTGTGGAAAGGGTCTGGGGCACTGTTAGTGCTGGGGATGCCTAGCGGGCTTTTGTGACCTCATTTGCATATTAGATAAAACTTCACAAAGTGAGCAAAAGGTATGTTTGGTCTGGGATACTATGTGTCACCTACAGGGCATTGAGAACAGTTTAATGTATGAAAGGTACAGGTAGGTGACAGATTCTCTTTAAGGCTTCATGCACAAGACTGTATTACAGTTCTTCATCTATGCTTTAAGGAGCTGTAGCATGTCTCAAAAATCTATTGGCATATACTGTATCTCTATATTCCTCTAATTTCTTACAGAGGAAGATTTTTCTTCTCTCAAAGTCAAAATTGCACTATTGCAGGATGCCTTATTGTGGCGATATTGTTCCCTAGAACTATTGTTTCTTGATGAGAATATCTCCAAAAGTTGGTGCCTGAAGGAGTCACCATATGTCAACACGGAGAGTGCTTACTGCTGATGGGGTGGTCTCCCACTCTTGGCAGTGATAACAGGAGTTCACCATTGGAGTGTGAATTAGGGATTTTCTTACTTTTCAACAATGTTCATAGAGGAATGTCTTTGCAGGTAGTCACTATACAGCTGGTAGCTTTGCACCTTTGTGCATGGTTCTATGGATCAAATGATTACATTACGCCACACTCATTACATTTCAGGGAAGGATGGTGCAGTCTCTGTTCACAGATTCTAAGGTGTAGCTTTGCATGTTTGCTGATTTTTTTCTTACATAGTACAACACCTGGCACACTTTACACGTGAAAAGTCATTTTTAAGAGGTGACAATTTTATACAGTAATTTCCTGAAATATCATTAATTTCTATGACACAACTTCTATTGTACGCCACAATAAGTATATTGTATTGATAAAGCCATTGTAAAATACAGTAAACTGGGATTATGTGCTTTTTGGGTGTTGTTGACAAGTGACTCACTGATGGTATCAGAAAATAAATATGTATAAAGCAAACTCGCTCGGTCTTTGATCATTTTCTTCCTATACTTGTCTGTAACTATTGCTAGCTCCGTATGAAACACCTCTGCATCAGTATTGTTTGACTGACTGAGGCACCAGAATAAAAAGCTTGATAAGTTCCATTGGTGGTATGGTATGGAAACCACGTACACGTCCCCGAAGTGGAACATGAGAATCTTTCTTCTGCACATCATATCATCTGGTGGCCAGGAAAGTGATACTCTCGTTGAAAAGTTTTTCTTTTATTAAGTCAGGATATGAGACATCTGGATTTGAGGAAGTTTTTACTTGCTGGCAAGGATACATCATCGATGAAGGTGTCATCAAAGTGAAGTCTAACATGTAGATAGAATGCATACTTCTTATACCTTCTAGCTGGCAGTGACAGTTATTACCATATTGCTATATTAAGCATAAAACATCAGTTACAATATCACATGTGACAGATGGACTTCCTTAAGCTTGACCGCAGGCTAATGGCCACTGATTAGCATCTGCGGGAACTTCCTTTATTTGCTAACCAGGGCCTTACACAAAAAGAAAGTTTAATTTAAAGAAAATGTAACCCCCTATAACACAATTTTACACAAGGGATTAATATTTCTGACATTTCCCTCCTGTTTTAAATTTGTTTAACATTCTCCTCAAAACATCAGCGTCCTTGCATTCATCTTTAAGGTTTTCACAAAAACTCATCACACAGAGGAGACATCATCACCATAATCTTCTTCTTTCACTTCTTGATACTTGGTATGAGAGACAGATGTGTCTATAAGTCTCTGGATAAGTCCTCTTATGCATGGATGCAACAACATCCACAGACCGTGAGTACAGTGGTGACAATGGCGACAGACAGTATTGATGATGTCACCAATCCGGACCATCTCCCGAATCATCCTTTAAGCCAAGAAGAGAAGGGATCATCACATCCTAAGTTCTCGGCCAATTCCTGGGATAGCGCTGTCAATCCTTCCAGGGCCTTAGTGATGCTGCCATCAGCTTATATCATATGAAGGGCGATTCTGTTTCGCCATAAGGGCGGTGGGGCCTTTCTGTTCTGCTATTCCTTTTATTGCATCTCTGGTGTCATTAACAAACCTTTGCTGATTGTAATAGATGTAATTAATCCAATCTACATTCTTGTTGATTGTTACCCACCATATGATAGACTCCCACCCTGCTGTGATCTGATTTCTTGCTTTGAACTCATTGGGCACTCCACGACAAACTCCTATCTCATCTATATAAATGTTAGGGTCAAAGGCTCCCTGGGGGGCTTCTCTCTTCCCCCTATGGTATTTACAATTGTCTCTAGCTATTTCCCTGTCGAGAGCAAGTGGAGAGGCATCACCAACTGAATCAAGGCACACTCACCTCGGAATTGTGGATCAACTGAGCTCTTTATTTCCTGTCACCACATAACCACCAAATGTCAACCCTCAGTGTGGTCTGGTCAGTCCAGATGGTTGCTATTACTTGAGACATTTACCTTTTTACTACATCTTGGAGATCTCCATAGTTATGACCCGTTCCTGGGAGCACAAAGCAAGTAGAGTTACCTGCGTAGGCGATTACCTGGGGTGGGATGTCTGGTTTCTTGATGGCAGGAAACAACAGAGATAATGTTTTGCACTTTTCCTCCTCGGCTGCAGAACTATAAGTTCTGTTGTATAACTTCAATATGAGAAAAAACTGAAAGGTCCAGCTTAAAAATCCTCTAAGCACAGGATGACAATACACAATCTACACATTTCGGACACACAAATTGCAGTCCTTTCTGTTTTTTTCATATTAAGTTAGCAGCTGATCCTAGCTGTGTCCGTGCTTAGGTAAGCGCTACAATTTTTGTATGTTTTATATATAACTTAACTATGTACTGTAATTCTTCAGTATCTTCAGACTCTGTTAAGGGAAAGGGTATGGTACCTAGATGGGGCCTGGCTGTGGCACATGCTACACAATTATGTTTATTCAGACTCCTAGCTGTATACTTAAGCCATTCCAGCCACTCATTTCTTTCTTCGTACCCTGTCTCTAAAGCTTGTCTATCTTCATAGGTGAGATTAGTGAATCGAAACATTGGCCCTATATGTTATAGGATGGCCCTTCCTGGCATTTCTACCTTATTGGTTCCCTTGGTCTTATTTACCTCTTTCTCCTTAATCTCAATAATGAAATGTCCTATGGGGTCAGCGCCAGATACATAAGCACTAATGGCAAACAATCGCTGGTCACTCTTTTGAGAGTTCTTCAAAGTCATCAGCAAATTATTACAATTTATTCGTTCAGTACACTCCAAGATAGCTTTCTTTATTACCTTCAACTTCTCCTGTAAATTAGTTGGGTCTTGTGTGTAGGGAGTCTTTACCAGGTTTGAGACAAGCCGTCCCTAATAGAAGACCTCCCTTTGTAGCTGGACTTTTGACAATTGAATCAGATCTTATTCTGTCCCTACTTTCCTAACCAGTTTACAGTGGGACAGGTGAATCCAAGAGGTACGTTCTGCAATTTTGACAGCTGTAGGGGTTGTTAGCAGCAGCAGGACTTGGTATAGACCTTCTCAGCTGGGTTGATGCCAGTGTTTTTTTAAATGAAATTAACCAGGACCCAGTCACCAGACTTTACTGACACGGGTTCGTCTACAGGATCACCTGGAATGAGATTGGGAACAGAAGGCTCTTTGTCGGTTAGCATTTTACCATGTAATCAACAAGGGTTAAATCTGCTTCTTAATCTGACCAAGTGAATACTGTTAGTTGAGGAATGACATAAGGTCTAACATACATCATTTTAAGAAGTGTCAGCCCTGAGGCTGTAGGTGTCACATGCATATTTAAGGCTACTAATGGTAAGCAATATATCCAGTTTTTCCCTGTTTTTTGCATAGTTTTCTTCAGCTTAAGAATCCCATTTTGTCTTTCTACCAGGCCTGCTGACTGTGGGTGATATGTGCAGTGATTTTTGAATACTATTTTCAGATTTTGTATCACAAGGGATACAACATTATTTACAAAATGTGACCCATTGTCCCTGCATATTCTTTCAGGTATCCCAAACCTAGGTATTACTTATTTTACCAATGCCTTGGCTACAGAGATTGCACCTGGGTTAGCCATGGGGAATACCTCTATCTACTTAGTGAGGGCATCGATAATCACCAGACAATACTTCTTCCCTTCATACCTGTTTAGTTCAATGAAGTCCATACAAATGTGTTAGAATGGGTATTGTAGTTGTGGAAATTGTCTGCGTTTGGGTCTGAGATTACCTTGGGCATTGTGTTTGGAACAAATTAAACATGAGTGTTCTGTCCTCCTTATGTGTGAAGGTACATAGCTTAAACAGACAGCTAAACCTTATGCTGACAATGAATTGACAACGGAGTATCGTCCAACTTTATCTTTATTGCAAGGATGTAAATGCGCATGTGCGCATGCAGTAAAACTGGGGAACAGAAAAAATAATGCACTTACTAAAGGGGTATGACATATGACAATGCACATATACACAGAGATGCAGATCTAACCATGAGCATGTTATCCTATCTGCATAACAAGCATAGTCCCTAGCTGCTAACTACAGTAGCTATAAAAGATCAGGAAAAGACATGCAAATACAATATGTAAACAGATGCAAACAGGCTGTAATGTGGCTTACCAGCGATGCTATTGTGGGCTTAGATGTGGAGGATGACTCCAGAGGCTTTCACACCATGTGCTACCTGTGGCAGGGATGACTGTGAATGAGGAAAATGGCTGCTTTGTGCAGGGATGAGGATGTCACTAAGGTGAGGGAGCTGAAGTAGACCAAAAACTTCTAATGTGAATAGATGTGATGTATGTAAATGGCCAATAGATGGTGCTGTTACACAACTAATAGAGAATTATATAGAACATATTTTGACTATGCATGAAACTACACATAAATTAACAAATAAGCTTGCTGAAGGCGTGACAATTAGAGACAACATTTTTATAGCGACCTTACTTGGTAATTGTACAGCATCTAATAGTTTTAAAATCAAGTATTTATGATTTATGGTTTTCCCAGAGGAAGTGACCATTCCCCTATTTTTCCACTGTTGGGCAAACATATGAACCGTAGAGAAGGCATACTGGCCATCTGTGTATATAGTCACTATTTTCCCTTGTGCCAGTCTGCATGCCTCTGTTACAGCTATTAATTCAGCCGCTTGTGCTGAAAGATGTCTCGGGAGCGGTTTACTACAAATACTTTTCTTGTGTTATTACAGTAAAACCTACTGCGTTCGTCCAAGTACATTTTCCTATGAGGAAGTTGACTTGTCTTTCGATAAAGAACTTCTCCTCATCCCTTTTGTCAGACTCTGTGGTATATCTGTAGTGCATGGTGCAGTGGAGGTTATAGGAATCATGGTGATCTACCCTTGGATCTACCTTTTCGGTTGCTTCTTTACCCAAGGCCTCTGTTACTGATGAGGGAATAACTATAGGTGCCTCATCTGGGTGGATTACTGTTCTAGATGCTCCTGAATCACACAAAGATTGTAAAACCTCAGGTATTTTCCTCTGACTGGTCCTTGCCCAATGTCCTGTCTATTCACACACATAAAAACCTCCATTATTCCTTTTTACTTCTTCTACCAAATAAATTGTTGAACTTTCATCAACAACAAAAGTCTGTCTAAAAAATTATTGTAGTTCAGCATGTCTGGCATTATCCACAGTAGTAGGGAGTCTACTAGTGCGATGGTCAGTCATGTGTTAAGCTATGAAGCTGCTTATGAGCCTTTAAAGAAGAAGGAGGCACCAAGTGTCCCCTACCCACAATACCTTACTATACTGAAACATTGCCTCATTCACCATGGATTTTCAGGGAGAGAGGTTTGCTGAACGCACGTCAAACCTGGAAATGTACACTGTCCTAGAAATGTGGCCATGGACTATGCTAGGACTGCAGTTTATCTCTGGAAACTTTGCTGCATTTCACAAATAGAATTGATAAAAGACTAACAAATTCTTCAAACCCTTGCTGCATCACATACTGATAGAATATATATCAACATATTACAGCAGATCATGTGTCATCCAAAAAACTACTTGTCGTCCCCAATATATCAGACACCAATTTTAATGTAGCTTCTGGTACAGTGTGTGGCATGGTCTAAGGGGTCACCATTGTAAGGCGGTATGTGGAAAATCCCATACCCTTCAGCTGGGCGGCCTCACCCTTTCTTCTAACAGCCATTTGTACTTAACAAGGCTCGTAGTCTGATCTCTGCTGTTAATTGTACATTCAGTAACTGTTCACACAGGAAGTAACTTTACCTTCATACATAACACCACAAACAGATAAGACAACACAAAGGTCCCCATTCACACACTGCATCATTCTCACATTGTCATACTTTAATGTTAATACGTCCTGTTATTAATCCACAGTATTCATAGTCACACCCACAATTACACAGAAGAAACAGACTACCAATTCAGTTCATTTCAGTCATTATCTATATGCTCTTATATCACTTGTAACCATAACTGTGCTCCATCAAACATGTCCTGATCATGCAACCATCCGTTATTAAATATCCACACAGCCACCTCTCCACATACCAGTTGGTTTATCATACATTCATCTTCTCTTATTACATTGTTTCCCCTCTTTGAAGGGAGACTGTCTCTATGGGCGAGGTACCACCACTCCCAGCATTGTACTCCCCATCAGCCCCACTCCTACCACACCTTGGCTCTGGGGTGTTTCCCACACTCCAAGATAACTAAGGTCTCTCTCAGCCTAAGTTTAGGAGTTCTCTCTCCACTAGGTCCCAGACCCTGGAATTCCGATTACACAATGCTTCTCACAATATGCTAAATACAAGAGGATTTCCTTCTTTGTTAAACTCTTTCACTAATTTTGAACAGGATTCTACAATTTACCATTAAACCCAAACTTCCTATACCACTTCTCTAAATCTTGTATTTTGTCAGGTCCTAATTGATACATATATTTAGCAACTCTGGTAAATTGCCATTCAAGTTCTTTCTGACAACATATGCATCCACATCCTGACAATGTACCTGCAGAATTCCTAATACTCAGATTAGTCTTATATTATAAGGGGGGGGGGGGGAGTCCTTTCCTGATATTCTAAACAACTTTAGGCATGAAACATACAGGAAACGATGCGATGAGACTGAGACAAAGCCTTCAGCACAGTGGACATGAATAGATTCACAGACACCAGGGAGGGACATAGGGACATGTTTTCTGGCCTCACAGGTCTTTGTCTTCTGTCCACTTGACAGAAAACCTCACCTACTGGGATCTCTTATACACTGGGCTCTCTCATACATTCACACAGTGAAGAAAGCCATTCAGAGATCCTCATATGTTTACAGAGAACAGATATTTGGTGGCCGAGTGAGATGAACTGTGGTCAGTTTCTGAGTAACCGCGTTTGCTGCACCTTGGTTTGGGACTGAACCAAGGCCGCTCGATAAAACGTTAATCTCCCGGTACTGTAATGCTCGGTGCACCCTGGACACTCAGAGCCGCTTACCAAAACACAGCCCTCAGACAGTTGTGTCGCTCACCCAAAGTGACCATGACCGGATGTGTAAGACACTGTCTTATCTCTTACTTTTGCAACATTAAAAAGAAGAAAAAACATACACAAAAAAACAAGACAGCAATGAGAACCAAATATCAACCTCTAGATGTCTCTACCAACCAGTACTATCTTTTACTGTGGCACAGGGTTATTTTTTCCTGTGGTCTTCTCACACAGACTATGGAATATAATTCCCAGAGTCCCTGACTCTACTCACAATATTCAATAAACTTACACAACCTATCCAGTAATCCTTATCTCTTACCTTAATTCAGATGAAATTTATCCCATTCTACAATGACTATATCTACGAATTCGTCACCCTGCCTTAGTCCAGGTGGACTGGCCTCTGTTTAACGGCAATTACGCTGCACGGTTTTCAGCCGACGTCTGGATGAAGACAGAGGATGCTGGATCCTGTGGCTCGAAGGACCAATTTGTTATGGAAGTTTTTCTTTTATCAAGTCAGGATAAGAGACATCTGGATTTGAGGAAGTTTTACTTGCCAGAAAGGAGATATCATAGATGAAGGTGTCATCAAGTCCAACATGTAGATAGAATGCATACTTCTTATACCTTCTCGCTGGCAGTGACAGTTATTACCACATTGCTATATTAAGCAAAAAGCATCAGTTACAATATCACGTGACAGATGGACTTCATTAAGTTTGACTGCAAGCTAACGGCCACTGATTAGCATCTGGGGGGACTTCCTTTATTTGCTAACCAAGGCCTTACACAAAAAGAAAGTTTAATTTAAAGAAGAAAATGTAACCCCTTATAACACAATCTTAGTATTAATATTTCTGACAAGAATAGCCTGTAAATTGACACAAACTGCGTCATCCGTTGGCAACAGTACGATTCACACAGCTGCTCTTGCAAAGAGTTCTGTGTCTGCAATGTTATTTTTGCTGGGTTTTAAAATATTATAGAACAGGGGTGCACAACCTTTTCTGGTTGGGGGCCACATTGTCAGCCTGAACTAATTCCAAGGGCCGAAAATAAAACTTAAATGGGTATTACCAACTGAAATACTGTATTTTTGGCATATTGAACATACAGTATATACTATAAATGTCTAGTTACAGTTCTAGGACTCCCATCTAATAGGAGAATACATGAAAGGTACATGTAAGAAGCCATAAGACATAGACATACATGTCTTTTACCAGATATTTGGGGGCCGCACAGAATGGTATGGAGGGCCGCATGTGGCACCCGGGCCGCATGTTTAGCACCCCTGTTATAGAAGAAGGAGAAATATTAAATATGTAGATAAATACAAAATAAAAGAGTAGTACAAGAATAACAGTCATTCACACATGGCATAAAAGCTGCTCATGGTCACCCTCAGATACAAAGAGCTTAGTGCCAGGGTCTGAGCAGCACCCGGGAGGCCAATATTTATATGGGATGTTTGGTTAAGGGCTCATGCACACGACTGTATGTATTTTGCGGTCCGCAAAAAATGGACCCTCAAAAAATACGGATGACGTCCGTGTGCATTCCGTATTTTGCGTAACAGAACAGCTGGCCCTAATAAAACAGTACTATCCTTGTTTGTAATGCGGACAATAAAAGGACATGTTAAATTTTTTTGCGTAACGGAAGTACGGATATACAGAAATGGAATGCAAACGAAGTAACTTCTGTTTTTTTTGCGAACCCATTGAAATGAGTGGTTCTGCATCTGCACAAAAAAAAGGAACAGACACAGAAAGAAAATATGTTTTTGTGCATGAGCCCTAAGATACAGCACTGATTGAATCAAATTTTCAGGAACTTGTTGTTTGCCGCAGACTGATATGATGCCACACCTAACGCCCACAGGGTAAGGCCATGGCCCATATTGCAATTCAAAAGGTGTGGTGCGGAATGGAGGCACGGAACCCCATGCAAGCACTACTGTGTGCTTCTGTGGGGTTTCTCCCCATGCCTCCGCACCGCAAAAAAATAGAACTGGTTCTATTTTTTTGCGGTGCGGACGGATCACAAACTCATTCAAGTTGAATGGATCTGGATCCGTCATGGCAGCTGCATGGATAGTGCCTGTGCATTGGGGACTGCAGATTGCGGTCCCCAATGCACGAAACGGCTGGCCAAAGGCCGGGGGCAAGAGGCCTAATGCTGGCAGTTTGTCTTCAGCCAAAGAGGCATATTACCACTGTGTTTAATGGATACAGTGGCTAATGGCTTTAAAAACCTCATTTTAAACACCATCAACATCTCTCTGCTGCAGAAGAAAGTCTCTAAATGTAGAGTCTAATGGACTTCCGTTAGGCTATAGGACAAATAAGAAGACTTATTAAGTCTGGCATTGTGTATATTAACATAGTAAATAAGACCGAAAAAAGACATTTGTCCATCCAGTTCGGTCTGTTTCCTACAAGGGGAAAAAAAATTTCCACTTAAGGGGAAAAAATTCCTTCCCGACTCCAATCAGGCAATCAGAATAACTCCCTGGATCAAAAACCACTCTGTAGTAACTATAACCTGTAACATTATTACACTCCAGAAATACATCCAGGCCCCTCTTGAATTCCTGTTTTGTACTCACCATCACCACCTCCTCATGCACAGAGTTCCATAATCTCACTGCTCTTACCGTGAAGAATCTTTTTCTATGTTTGTGTACAAACCTTCTTTCCTCCAGATGCAGAGGATGTCCCCTCGTCACAGTCATAGTCCTGGGGATAAATAGATGATGGGAGAGATCTCTGTACTGACCCCTGATATATTTATACATAGTGTGGGGAGTTGCTCTGGTAGACAGCGGTGCGGGTGCAGTATAGAGGCAAAGAAAGTCCAGGTAGTGCAGCAAACAGTGTTTTATTTCACACTTGCACAAACAAAACTCAAAACAGTCACTTAGTGTTACTTCACACACATAGCAAAAACTTGAGGCAAAACAAAAGTCCAAGACTGAATCAAATTCACCTGTGTGGTTTAGGTGCGTGTTCACACCCGGCTGTCAGCCCAGCCGCAGGAAAGTCCAACCTCAGGCTTCCAGGCAGACTGCACGCCTCTTTGCAAGCTCTTGCTTCCAGCCCTGAGAGCTTCACGGAACACCAGCAGTTTCCAGGTTAAATCACCTCAAATCCTAGGTGTTAGTTCACACCTGGCTGAATGCTCAGCAACACAAAAAGTCCACTGACCGTCTTTAAATGGCCTGCTCTTCTGACACACAGGTCTCAGCTTTTCAGCCCAGCACAGGGCTCAGATCCCAAACACAGAAGAGAGTTTGCATAAAACCCAGCTGTCTTTTAAAGGCACCTAGGCATTAACCCAACAAAAACCCGGACCGGCACCTAAAATCCGGTCCAGTATTTGCCCTCACCTGGCTGCAATCAACCCAGCAGCACAGGCTGAGAGGAAAATACCTGTTTTTTACCACCAAACCTCTCACTGTGTCACAATAGTTATTAGATCTCTCCTCGTCTTTTTTCTAAAGTGAATAACCCTAATTTTGATGACCTTTCAGGGTACAGTAGTTGCCCCATTCCAGTTATTACTTTAGTTGCCCTTCTCTGAACCCTCTCCAGCTCTGCTATGTCTGCCTTGTTCACAGGAGCCCAGAACTGTACACAGTACCCCATGTGTGGTCTGACTAGTGATTTTTTGTAAAGTGGTAGGACTATGTTCTCATCACGGCATCTATGCCCCTTTTGATGCAACCCATTATCTTATTGGCCTTGGCAGTAGCTGCCTGACACTGGTTTTGACAGCTTAGTTTTCTGTTTATTAAAATTCCTAGATTCTTTTCCATATCAGTGTTACCGAGTGTTTTACCATTTAGTATGTACAGGTGACTTGCATTATTCCTTCCCATGTGCATTACTTTACATTTGTCAGTGTTAAACCTCATCTGCCACTTCTCTGCCCAAGCCTACAATCTATCCAGATTCCTCTGTAGCAGAAAACTTTCCTCTTCAGTGTTAATTCCTTTACACAGTTTAGTGTCATCTGCAAAAATTGATATTTTACTGTGCAAGCCTTCCACAGGATCATTAATAAATATATTGAAGAGAATAGGGCCCAATTCTGACCCCTGGGGTACTCCACTAGTGACAGTAACCCAATCTGCGTGTGTACCGTTAATAACCACCCTCTGTTTTTTATTACTCAGGCAGTTACTTACCCACTTACAGACATTTTCTCCTAGTCCGAGCATTCTCATTTTATATACTAACCTTTTATGAGGTACAGTGTTAAATGCTTTGGAGAAGTTCAGATATACGACATCCATTGATTCGCCGCTGTCAAGTCTAGAACTTACCTCCTCATAGAATCTGATTAAATTAGTTTGGCATGACCGATCCCTCATGAAGCCATGCTGATATTGCGTTATTTGCTTATTTTCATTGAAATGCTCCAAGATAGCATCCCTTCAAACAGTTTACCAACAACAGATGTAAAACTTACCGGCCTATCATTTCCAGGCTCTGTTTTTGAACCCTTTTTGAATATTGGCACCACATTTGCTATGCGCCAATCCTGTGGAACATTCCCTGTCAGTATAGAGTCCGTAAATATCAGAAATAAAGGTCTGGCTATGACATCACTTAATTCCCTTAGGATACGGGGGTGTATGTCATTCTTAATTTGTCCTCTGCTGGTATGAGAAGTGCTATATTTATTAAGAGGTACATGCCCTTTAAAGGGGTTGTCTCACTTCAGCAAATAGCATTTATAATGTAGAGAAAGTTAATACAAAGCACTAACTAATGTATTGTTATTACCCATATTGCTTCCTTAGCTGGCTGGATTAATTTTTCCATCACTCTATACACTGCTCGTTTTCATGGTTACAACCACCCTGCAGCCCAGCAGTGGTGCTTGTGCTTGCACACTATAGGAAAAAGTGCCAGCCTCTCTAACTGAGACCATGGGAGCACACATAGGCTGGTGCTGTTTTTATAGTATGCAAGGACGGCCACGCTGATGGATAACAGGGTGGTCGTCACCATGGAAATGAGCAATGTGTAACGTGATGGAAAAATGAATCCAACCAGAAAAGGAAGCAATATGGGTAATACCAACACATTAGTAAGTGGATTTGTATTAACTTTCTCTACATGATAAATATTATTTGCTGAATTGACACAACCCCTTTAAGCAGTGTCAGATTGGGGTATGTAGGGACCACCAGTAAAATTTATTTTGGGGGTCCACCGTAAGGATACATTCAAATATTATCTGCTCACACAGCAGCAAGATACTACCAGATGATTAAATATAGGGGTCCCTACAGCAACTTTGAGAAGGTAGGTCCTGGGGAACAGAGGACTGGCTAGCTTTCCTCTATACCTAGAAGTCATCTCAGCTCTGATCGTGTCTGTAATAATAAACTGGGGAGTTTCTTTAATAATCTTTTAAGTTTTTTTTATATGAACATAGATTGGTTGAGGTGCTGTACATCGAATATATGTATGTAGTGCAGTAAGTCTACTGTGTTATCTGACACTTGTGCAGGGGGTGGGAGACTAGGGGACCACCTTGCTCAGGGGCTCACCCTGGGGATTCACCTGTGCCCCTGTGGGCCAGTCCAAGCCTGCCTTAAGGACCCAGCATTCATTTTGTCCCTTTACGTGGTAATAACTTTGGAATGCTTTTAATTATCCAAGCCATTCTGAGATTGTTTTCTCGTGACACATTGTACTTCATGATAGTGGTAAATTTGGGGCAGTATTTTTTACCAACATTTGCAGAAAATGTAGAAAAATTAGCAATTTTCTAAATTAGAACTTCTGTGCTTTTAAGGGCTCATGCACACGACAGTGGTTTTGGTCCACATCTGATCCCCATTTTTTGTGGACTGGATGCGGACCCATTCACTGCAATGGGGCCGCAAAACATATGGACAGCACACCAGTGTATTGTCTACATGCGTAAATCCATTCTGCGGCCCCGCAGAAATATAAAACATGTCCTATTCTTGTCCATTTTGAACACAAGGATAGGCAATTTCTGAAGGAGTGAAAAAAAATGGCAGCAGACGCTTGGTCGATAAATAGCTACAGCCGTGTGCATGAACCCTAAGACAGATAGTGATGCCTCACATAATAGTTTTTACTTAACCCTTTCAGTACCCTGCTATATTTCACCTTACGGACCAGGCCGTTTTTTTTTTTTGTGTCACTTTATGTGGTAATATCTTTAGAACGTTTTTACTTATCCAAGCCATTCTGAGATTGTTTTCTCGTGACACATTGTAGTTCATGATAGTGGTAAATATATTTTATTTTTATTCATTAAAAAATCCCAAATTTACAAAAAAAATTGGAAATAGCAACTTTCCAAATTTCAATTTCTCTTCTTATAAAACAGATAGTGATACCTCATAAAATAGTTATTATTTTATATTTCCCATATGTCTACTTTATGTTTGGATCATTTTGTAAATGCCATTTTATTTTTTGGAGATGTTAGAAGGCTTAGAATTTTATAAGCAAATCTTAAAATGTTTAAGAAAAGTTCCAAAACCCGTTTTTTTTAAGGAACAGTTCAGTTATGAAGTCATTGTTGGGCTTACATGATAGAAATCACCCATAAATGGCCCCATTTTAGAAACTACACCCCTCAAGGTTTTCAAAACTGTTATTTACAAACTTTGTTAACCCTTTAGGGGTTCCACAAGAATTAAAGGAAAATGTACATGACATTCACTTTATTGGCAGATTTTCCATTTTAATCCATTTTTTTTCTGTAACACAGCAAGGGTTAAAAGCGAAACACCCAATTTGTGATCGTAATATTAATAACAATATTACACTTTTTGGGGTAAGGTGACCAAAAAAATGTTTGTTGTGGCACAGGTTTTATTTAATTTTTTTACCTTAAAGGGAAGATCATGTGATATTTTTACATAGCAGGTCGTTATGATCCCTTTTATGTCCAATTTTCTTTCTTTATTTTAGTTTTACACAATAAAAGCATTTTTGAATAAAGAAAAATCATGTTTTTGTGTCTCCATATTCTGAAAGCCATATTTTAAAAATTTTGGGGGCAATTGTCCAGGGTGATGGTTTTATTGGTACTATTTTGGGGTACATATGACTATTTGATCTCTTGGTATTACAGGCTCCCATAGAAGGCAAGCCCCGATGCCTATGGAAGGCATCGGGCTGCCCTCTCAGCCATCGGGTCTCTGTCACTGAAGCGCTGGGACCCAATGGGGATGTGGAGGGAACCCGTACCCTGCGAAATCCCACTGCATGCTGCGGTCAGCTTTGACCGCCGCATACAAGGGGTAAATTCGTATGCAGCAGGGGCCTGGCTATAAGTGACTGCCGGATCCGTGCCGCTTATTGGGCGGGTGCAGCTCCTGCACTTGCCCGATAAGCGAGCCGTAGCTGTATGGCGCTGGTCATTAACTCACGGCTCCCAGTGTCGTACATGTTTGGCGAAGGTCCTCTATGGGTTAACAACATTTATCATGTGGCTACTACATGTCTGAAATTTTGTAAATGTTATTTTCTTTTTTAGGACGTTAGAAGGCATGAGCTAGTTTCACACATGGCTCAAAGAAATTTGAAAGGCTGTTCCTATTTAAAACAGCCTGCCAGAGTTTACAGGATCTGTCAAAGCTGGATAGTGCCGTGTCCCCACATATATGTTGGTATTGGACTGTCCTGGTCCGAAATCAATTCCACGATCATTTTGGTTAAAATATTAAATTTTATTTAACTTTAGCCTAATGTTAATGGGTGAATAGTTAAGCCTAACATCCACTAAAAACCATACTTACCTGCTCATCGACACTCCTGCACACTGGCTCCCACGTGTCCCTCTTCTGCTCTGTAGCCTGTTGACTTCCTTCTCTGCATGGACATAGTCACATGGTCTGCTCCAGCCAACCACTGGCTTCAGCATTGACATTTCTCTTGGGCCCTGTGTTCTTTAACTTCCTTGTGCTATATGGAGATGGGGTATGTACGTGTCACAGTCGTATTGTCGTTTGCAGACTGGTTGCCGGTGGAAATGTGTAGTTTGCACGTGCACTTCCCCTTTAAGGTGAGTCTTCATGCTGTTTGGTGAGCGTAGGGTAAATTTCCTGACCAGGTGTGGATCAGGTTGTGGTCTCTTAGAGCTATAAAGCCTTGGCTTGTAGCCTGGAGGTTAGTTGTGCTCTAGCCTTGGTGTGGGCTGGAAGCGATGTTCCATTCTTGGGCAATTCCATCTGCCCAGTCATTGAGGGCAACTTTGTTGGACATCAAGGTCTTTCAGCAATGTCGCCCCTATGTTTTGCCCATGTCTCTACCCATCCCGATGTGTCTATATGTAGTGTGGATTTGGGGTTTGGTTGTTGTCTGTTGTGTCCAGCATGTTTGCTAGACATTTGCCCTGTTTGTCTTTTCCTCCGGAAGGGGGATTCATGGTCTCCCGGAGGGGGAACCTCTAGCCAGTGAACAGCTTTGTCTGTCACCGCCAGGCATCCATTGCGCTTGGGGGTTCAGGCAATAGCAGGGAAGCTGGTTCCTATGTTGTGGTGTGTACGGTATCCTGTCTTGTGTGTAGGTACTCGTACTTATACATAGGTTCCAGTTCCTGGAGGAAGGTTAGGCTTGTGCGTCTTACTCCTGCTGCGACCGGTAAGTGTCCATGTTGTACTGTGGTCTGTGGACATTCTGCTACAAGACACTTACCTGTAGAGTCAGTACCATGTTCACTGTTTTCCATCTGTTACTGGGCCACTGGGAGACGCCTACTCATCCGTGTTGTTGTATGAATAGGTTGTCTAAGCCCTGTCACCATCTCTAGGGTTATTCAGGGATTCCAGGGTCTTAGGTTCCTGAGTATGGGCCCTTCTACCATCTGGGTTGGCTCATACAACTAGGAGATCAGGGCCAGGTTAAGTATGCTGTAGGAGGTGACCTGCCCCCTTTTCCCTGATTCCAGGTCTAGTAGCAGTTGACATTGCGTGGTGGGGAGTTTCCCCCACTTCCCAGCATTTGAGGCCCACTTCCCATCTGCTATTTGTTGAGGGGATGCACACTGGCTGAGGTTAAAGGATGCCAACAGCCTTCCTATTTGACAAACTGGGGTTATGTGTGCAGACATTGAGGTTTGGGGCAGGACCCTGAAAGAGAAGGGGATTGTGGTGGTAGAGGATGTTATAAACTCTAATGTACCTGTAATCTTGGGCATGAACATGCTGCGGGAGCTTGATGGGTTGATGGCGCCAGACCTGGGACCCAAGTACTGTAAGGGGGTCTTAAACCAGAAACCCCCACAGATAGCCCTGCAGAGCAAACTTAAGCAGTGTGGAGTGCAGGCTGTCCTTTCAGGACTGACGGGGATAGTGGACTCAGTTAAGGTTCCTCCCTCCGTATCACTAGTAGTACAGGCTAGTCATGAAGTTTTACTACCCCTCCTGGTAGCCACTAGCTTTTAGATACAGGGTGCTAACGTTATGCTCGAACCAGTGCTGCAAAGAAAGCGGTAGCGGTAGCTCGAACCCTGCGCATAGGGTAAATAGGGAGGGTCCTGGTTAGATGTATGAATCCTAATAGTTTTGATGTGACTCTGGCCCCTAGGGAACTGATTGCTAACATGTATCTTATCCAGGAGGTGCAGGATGCCCAAGAACCACGTTGGGGTGTCAAGCCTACTGAAACTAATGTGGTCACCTTCCCACTGTGTCGAGTAGAAGCGAATGTGATGCCAATGAGAAGCTGTTGGAAAAAGTGCACCTCAAAGAAACCGAAATGTCTCTGAAAGAGCGGGTCCTAGGAGCACACACTAATGCCTTCTCCCAGCATTAAGCTGATTTTGGGGTGATGCAGACACTGGAGCACGAAATCCCAACAGGGGAGTCGACACCCATCCAACAATGTGATCGGCATATCCCACTGGCGCTATATCAAGAACTGAAGAAGTCCTTGGGCATTTCCCATTGTATTGGTCAAGAAGAAGGATGGGACAATAAGATTTTGTGTTGATTAGATGCCTATCCACTTCCCCTTATCGAGGAGTAGGGATGTCGCGAACATAAAATTTTCAGTTCGCGAACAGCGAACGCGAACTTCCGCAAATGTTCGCGAACAGGCGAACCGGGCGAACCGCCATAGACTTCAATAGACAGGCGAATTTTAAGAACCAAAGGGACTCTTTCTGGCCACAATAGTGATGGAAAAGTTGTTTCAAGGGGACTAACACCTGGACTGTGGCATGCCGGAGGGGGATCCATGGCAAAACTCCCATGGAAAATTACGTAGTGGACACAGAGTCGGGTTTTAATCCATAAAGGGCATAAATCACGTAACATTCCTAAATTGTTTGGAATAACATGCTTTAAAACATCCAGTGTGTGTATACGATCAGGTATGATGTTGTATCGATCAGGTAGTGTAAGGGTTACGCCCGATTCTCAGACATTGACATACCAAACTCCTCTTTTAATGCACCGCAAACAGTCCATTTGCACAACCGCAAACTCCCCATTTGCACAAGGTTGGATACCAAGCTAGCCACGTCCCGGTGATGTCATTGAAGGTTTCTTCCTTCACCCAGCCACGTACAACACCAAGGGTCCCCGAAAGGTCAATTGAATTGATTTTTCGAACGGGGAGATGGTTAAAAAAACGCTGGCTCCCTCCCCTTTGTTTTAATCCACGGTCACTGCTTCTGTGCCGTGCAATTTACTCTCACACCCGATATGAGTGGTATTTTCTATAGTACTATTCTCATCAGTTTAATCCCTCTAACGTCCCCAATCTGGGTGCCATTTATTGAATAGATTTTTCGAACGGGGAGATGGTTAAAAAAACGCTGGCTCCCTCCACTCTGTTTTAATCCACGGTCACTGCGTCTGCGCCGTGCAATTTACTGTCACACCCGATATGAGTGGTATTTTCTGTAGTACTATTCTCATCAGTTTAATCCCTGTTACATCCCATATCAGGGATTGCCTTTTGTGAAAAAAAATTTAGGCCTGGTACCTTCGACTGCCTTCACAATGACAGACCAAACTCTCATACACCAAACTGAATTGATTTCAGGAACCGGGAGATGAAAAAAGCAGCTTGGTCGGTCCTCATACTCCCAAATTGGGGCACTGCGCGTGCACAGAGCAATGTGCTGTGACACCCTATATGAGTGGTGTCTTAACTAGTACTATTCCTATCAGCGGCGGGCGGGTGCGTGGTAACTTGAGAGCAGGTGACCAAAGCTGAGCTGGAGGAAGATGGTGCGTCAAGGTTCTTAGCGGAAGCTGTTGAAGATTGGGTGTCCTGTCTAAGCCAGTCAACTACGTCCTCAGAATTTTTCGGGTTCAGGGTACATGGCCTCTGAACACTAGGCATTATTCAAGGGACAGTGGAAATCACAGCACCACGACCACGACGGCCCCTGCGGGGTGGCCTGCCTCTGCCTGTCATTTTTTTTTTCGATAAATGGTACTGTGCCACCCGGTATCAGTGGTGGGCACTGGCAGTGGGCACACTACAGTCTGTGGAAGTGGGCCTGACACACACTGGCAGCAGGCAAGCAACTGAAATTAGACTAATGTGTAAAAATTAAATGCCTTATTTATCGGCAAGCTACTGTGCCACCCGGTATCAGTGGTTGGCACTGGCAGTGGGCAAACTACAGTCTGTGGAAGTGGGCCTGACACACACTGGCAGGAGGCAAGCAACTGAAATTAGACTAATATGTAAAAATGAAATGCCTTATTTATCGGCAAGCTAATGTGCCACCCGGTATCAGTGGTTGGCACTGGCAGTGGGCACACTACAGTCAGTGGAAGTGGGCCTGACACACACTGGCAGCAGGCAAGCAACTGAATTTAGACTAATGTGTAAAAATTAAATGCCTTATTTATCGGCAAGCTACTGTGCCACCCGGTATCAGTGGTTGGCACTGGCAGTGGGCACACTACAGTCAGTGGAAGTGGGCCTGACACACACTGGCAGCAGGCAAGCAACTGAAATTAGACTAATGTGTAAAAATTAAATGCCTTTTTTATGCAAAGTCCTGTGCCAGCCGGTATGAGTGGTGGGCACTGGCAGTGGGCACACTACAGTCACTGGAAGTCAGCCTGACACACACTGGCAGGCAACTAAACTTAGATTAAAGTGTAAAAATTAAATGCCTTTTTTGATGCAAAGTCCTGTGCCACATGGGATGACAGGGGTGGGCACTGGCAGTGGGCACACACTACAGTCTGTGGGCCTGCAGCTCCTCACACACAGGCAGGCCATGCAACTGCAATATGCATATAAAGGGAAAAAAAGCAGACTAATGTTGCAGCCCTAAAAGGGCTTTTTGGGGTGCTGTCAGGACGCTGTCCTTACAGCAGAGATCAGATGAGTCTTTCAGGACTGGAGTGGACACTGAATTCACTAGCCTAGCTATCAATTTCCCTATTAAATCAGCAGCAATTACACTCTCCCTCCTCTCACTAAGACTGCAAATTCCAAATGAATCTAAAATGGATGCTGTTCAGGAGATGGGAGGGTCTGGGAGGGAGGGTATGCTGCTGATTGGCTGGAATGTGTCTGCTGACTGTGAGGTACAGGGTCAAAGTTTGCTCAATGATGATGTATAGGGGGCGGACTGAACATCGCATATGTTCACCCGCTGAGGCGAACGCGAACAAGCTATGTTCGCCGGGAACTGTTCGCCGGCGAATAGTTCGGGCCATCTCTATCGAGGAGTCCTTGGCAGCACTGCGACAGGCCTGCTATTTCTCCACCCTCAATCTGGCCAGTGGGTTTTGGCAAGTGCCAGTTGCAGAAAAGGACAGGGAGAAGACAGAGTTTATCGTTCCTATGGGACTGTATGAGTTTCTCAAAATGGCCTTCAGACTGAATAATGCCCCTGCTATGTTTTAGAGGCGAATGGAGCTGTGCCTGGAAGAGCCAAATCATGAGTGCCTGCTTATTTATCTTGATGACATTATAATCTTCTCTTCCACATTTAAGGGGCATCTGGAGTGACTCGATTGAGTCCTTACCTGGTTGGAAGAGCATGGGTTGAAGCTAAAACCCCACAAGTGCCTCCTGTTCAGGGACTGTCTTGAGTACTTGGGGCGCTGAGTTTCCAAAGAGGGGGTCCAACCCATGGATTTGAAGGTCCGAGCCATGCAACAGTGGCCAGTGCCTACCAAAGATAGCGAATTACCTTTCCTAGGGTAATCAATTACTACCGAAGGTTTATCAAGGACTTTGTTAAGGTGGAGGCGCCTTTGTATGCCCTGCTTGATTGGGGTTCTCATTGGGAGACAAATAACAAAACCAGAGTGTGGAAGCTGACCATGCCTTCTGAGAATTGAAGAAGTTGTTGACCAGTGCTCCCATACTGGCCTATGCTGACTTCACCAGGCCCTTCTTGTTACAGACAGTTGGGAGCTTCTGAGGATTGAGTGCTGTGCTTACCCAGGTGAAAGATGGACAAGAACGGGTGATTCCAAATTATTAGTCAGACCACACATGGAGTACTGTATAAAGTTCTGGGTTCCTGTGAACAAGGCAGACATAGAAAAGCTGGAGAAGGTTCAGAGCAGGGCAACTAAAGTAATAACTGGAATGGGTGTATACAGTATCCGATTCCTGAAATTAGGGTTATTCACTTTAGAAAAAAAGACGACTGCGGGCAGATCTAATAACTATGTATCAATATATCAGAGATTAGTACAGAGATCTCTCCCATCATCTATTTATCCCCAGGACTGTGACTGTGACGAGGGGACATCCTCTGCATCTGGAGGAAAGAAGGTTTGTACACAAACATAGAAGAGTGATTCTTTACAGTAAGAGTAGTGAGACTATGGAACTCTCTGCCTGAGGAGATGGTGATAACTCTCTGCCTAAGGAGATGGTGATGGCGAGTTCACTAAACGAGTTCAAGAGGGGCCTGGATGTATTTCTAGAATGTAATAATACTACAGGCTATAGCTACTAGAGATGGGTTAGGAAACATTCTTTCCTGTATATTTACTTGTATATAAAGTGCAAGTGCTGGTCGCACTGGTGTGACTTCGAGAGTAGTGTCCTGCGCCGCCCTGCAAACTGGGACATGAAGCTAGGTATCGTGGATGAGTGTGTTTCTTGTGCTCTGCCAGCAGGCACAGTTTTACTTTCCCATCACTTACTGCTTGCCTTCATCATATTAAATGGTATATATGCTTTCAAGTATGTCACATGTACAGTAGTGCAGTTTTTTTAAGTGTATGTGCAAATAAATTAGTCAATGTCAGAGATATTTGGGATGCGGAAACGTTATACAGGAGTAGAGATGGCCCGAACTATCCTCCGGTGTTCGGTCCGCCCCCTATACATCATCATTGAGCAAACTTTGACCCTGTACCTCACAGTCAGCAGACACATTCCAGCCAATCAGCAGCATTACCTCCCTCCCAGACCCTCCCATCTCCTGAACAGCATCCATTTTAGATTCATTCGGAAGCTGCAGTCTTAGTGAGAGGAGGGACAGTGTAGCTGCTGCTGATTTAATTGGGAAATCGATAGCTAGGGTAGTGTATTCAGTGTCTACTCCAGTCCTGAAAGACTCATCTGATCTCTGCTGTAAGGACAGCATCCTGACAGCACCCCAAAAAGCCCTTTTTAGGGCTGCTACATTAGTCAGCTTTTTTTTTTTTTTCTCCATCTATATATTGCAGTTGCCTGGCCTGCATAAAAAAAAAAAACATTTAATTTTTACACTTTAGTGTAATTTTAGTTGCTTGCCTGCTGCCAGTGTGTGTCAGGCCGACTTCCACTGACTGTAGTGTGCCCACTGCCAGTGCCCACCACTCATACCGTGTGGCACAGGACTTTGCATCAAAAAAAGGCATTTAACTTGTGAGGGGGCAAATTACTCAGTGGGGGCAGTGTGGCGGGCGAACTACATAGTGGAGGGCCGTGTGGGAGATGTCCTTGGATGTAAGAGGTATGGGCGCGATATATGGTTGGGGCTGTGTGTGGGTGTGGCTTGAAGGTGGACGGGGACACAGGAGCCCCATGATCTCCTATTCCTGGGGGAAGTGCCCCTCCAAAGACCAGGCTCTGGATCCGCCACTGGGGCAGTGTCGGGGCAGGGGGGGGGTCCAGGCCTTGAGCTGTGTAAGGGGCCCCAAAATTTCTGATGGCAGCCCTGAGTCCAACACCCACCTCGGTACAGCTGCTTTGCGAAGGCACATGATCTCACATCACAAACGCCTATGGGATCAACACATGAATACAAGCAGCACACAAACTTAAAGCCACCATGCTCCTCCTTGTCCAGCATCTTCAGCCACGTCAACCACTGCTGTCCTCCCTGCCCCCTCTCAACCAACCGCCACTCTGCCTCTCACCTTCAGCAGTTCCTGCTCATCTGCCCACATTCGGGTGTCTGTTAAGGAAATGTTTGGGCGTAAGAAGCCAATGTTACAGAGTCACCCTCTTGCCCGGCGACTGACAGCTGGCTTGACAGAACTGTTAGCCCGCTAGCTTTTACCATACCAGCTGGTGGAGTCTGAGGCCTTCAAAAAATTTGTCGCTATTGGGACACCACAGTGGAAGGTACCCGGACCAATTTTTTTTCAAAAAAAGCAATCCCAAACCTCTACTATGTTATTGAAAAGGAAGTCATGGCATCTCTGGCATACAGTGTTGGGGCAAGGGTCCATCTGACCACTGATACCTGGTCTGCAAAGCACAGTCAGGGCAGGTATATCACGTACACTGCGCATTGGGTCAACCTGCTGAAGGCTGACAAGCCGCACATTAACTGAATCCCCCCAGCTCCCCAGGGGCTATTCCACATTCCGGATACGCTGTCTTGGGGTTGACTTGCCTGAAAGCAGAGAGCCACACAGGACCAGCACTCCTGTCCGCCCTGAACGCACAGGTGGATCAGTGGCTGACCCCGCACCAACTGGAGTTTGGCAAAGTGGTGTGTGACAATGGAAAAAATTTGTTGTCGGCATTGAATTTGGGCAAATTGTCACATGTGCTGTGCATGGCACATGTGTTGAATCTCATCGTACAACGCTTTGTATCTAAGTACCCAGGCTTACAGGACGTCCTCAAGCAGGTCAGGAAGGTGTGTGGCCATTTCAGGCGTTCCTACACGGCCATGGCGCACTTTTCCGATCTTCAGCGGCGAAACAACATGCCAGTGAGGCGCTTGAGACACGTTGGAATTCAACACTCCTAATGTTCGACCGCCTGCTCCAACAAGAAAAAGCCGTCAACGAGTATTTGTACGACCGGGGTGCTAGGACAGCCTCTGCGGAGCTGGGAATTTTTTTGCCACATTACTGGATGCTCATGCGCAATGCCTGTAGGCTCATGCGTCCTTTTGAGGAGGTGACAAACCTAGTCAGTCGCACCGAAGGCACCATCAGCGACCTCATCCTATTTGTTTTATTCCTGTAGTGTGCCCTGCGAAGAGTGCAGGATCAGGCTGTAGATGAGCGTGAAGAGGAAGAGTTGTGGTCACCATCATCACCAGAAACAGCCTTGTCATCATCGCTTGCCGGACCTGAGGCAACGCTGAAAGAGGAGTATGAGGAAGAGGAGTCAGAGGAGGAATGTGGCTTTGAGGAGGAGGAAGACCAACCACAGCAGGCACCCCAGGGTGCTCGTTGTTGTCACCTATCTGGGACCCATGGTGTTGTACGTGGCTGTGGGGAAGAACAGACCGTCAATGACATCAGTGAGGACGAGGAAGGGGAAATGAGTAGCTCTGCATCCAACCTTGTGCAAATGGGGTCTTTCATGCTGTCATGTCTGTTGAGGGACCCTCATATAAAAAGAATGAAGGAGAACGACCTGTACTGGGTGGCCACGCTACTAGACCCCCGGTATAAGCAGAAAGTGGCAGAAATGTTACCAAATTACCGAAAGTCGGAAAGGATGCAGCAGTTCAAAACCAAAAAAATATACTTTACACAGCTTATAAGGGGGATGTCACAGCACAACGGGAATCTAACAGGTGAAGACGAGGTGAATGTAATCCTCCTCCTACCATGGCGGCAAGGACTGGACGATTTACAGATGTGTTGTTGATGGAGGACATGCGGAGCTTTTTCAGTCCTACACATCGCCACAGCCCTTCGGGATCCAGCCTTAGAGAACGACTCGACCGACAGGTAGCAGACTACCTTGTCTTAACAGCAGATATCGACACTCTGAGGAGCGATGAACCCCTTCACTACTGGGTGTGCAGGCTTGACCTGTGGCCTGAGCTATCCCAGTTTGCAATAGAACTTCTGGCCTGCCCTGCTTCAAGTGTCCTGTCAGAAAGGACCTTCAGTGCAGCAGGAGGCATTGTCACTGACAAGAGAAGTCACCTCGGTCAAAAAAGTGTTGATTACCTCACCTTCATAAAGATAAATGAGGCATGGATCCCTAAGGGACTGACAGTGGGGGATACGTTTGACTAACAAAAGGCCTAATGACATGCCTTGGCCTCAAAATGGCCCCACGCTTCTGTATTTAATGTCTGCATACCGGATGACTTTCGTGAATTCTCCGCCACCAACTAGGGTTCAAGCCGCAATGATTTAGTCACTTTTCTGCCTGGAAAACATCAATTTTTCCGGCCGCTGCTACAACAGCGGCAGCAACAATGCCATTATTTTTCAGGCATGTGTACATGTCTAATTTTTCTGCACTGTGGCTGCAAAAACAAAACAAAAAAAAGGCACATACAAGTGTCAATTCCCCTTCGTGATCGTTACCTTGTTGTGGTGAAGGGGCTTGCGTATTACAATGAAGCAATCATCACCTCTATGATAAGGCCGTTGCTTCATTATGGTCAGACCAAAAGCGATCGGACGGCTGGATAATATTTCATAGAAAAAACATTAATTTACCTTTTTTTTTTTTAAGTTATATGTGTTTTTAATACATAAAATAAAAAATCATAATAAAGTCTCTTAATAGTTTATTAGAAATAATGCAGACAATTAAAAAAATCCCCATCAATTCCAATACAAAGCAAGTACAGAGCTCAGAATCATTAATTTCTAACGATAATTTGTTTTCCTTTAGTCCTACCAGCAGCACAGATGGGGGTTAACCACCCCCCGTGCACTGGCAGGACCGGCGGAATGTTTAATGAGCCCAAGACTAATAACTCAATTTAACAATTAAGTATCTCCTTAAAAGGAGGAAGTCAACCTCCAGCCCACTGTGTTTATAGTAAGAAAAAAACTAGACTTACTAGGGTGGGAAATTTGTGTGCTGCTGTTAGGACTAAGGGAAAACAAATTATCGTTAGAAATTAACGGTTCCCTTATGTCCTACCAGCAGCACAGATGGGTAGATAGCAAGAAGAAACCCCTAGGGAGGGCCTTCCTGCCTGGCAGAACTAAGAAAAGTCTGCCCAAAGGCCGAAAACTCAGCTAGACTGGCATCTAGTCTATAATGGGAGATGAATGTCGATTCAGAGCTCCAGGAGGCAGCTTTGCAAATCATGTTGAGAGGCAGAAGACTCCTCTCGGCAAAAGGAGTAGCCACAACTCTAGTAGAGTGGGCCTTCACGAATCCCGGACGATCCAGAGATTGTGGAAACAAAGGATTCCTTAATAGCCTCCTCAATCCACCGACTGATGGGGTTTGGATGCCTTACAGCCTTTAAACTTACTGGCAACAGGATTAGCAGATTCTCATCTTTACTGAACTCCTTGATCTATCCACATAGATCCGGAGACATCTCGAGACGTCCAGAGGATATCTAGCATGTTCCTAGGAGGAGGTGGTAGATGTCGACAGAACCAGGAGGAATATCACCTGGTTGATGTTCTGGAAGGAAGGAACTTTAGGCCTACAATACGGGAGGAATCTAAGAAGGTCCCGGTCATGTAAGAAAATGGTATAGGGCTCATGCTGAGAGAGCTTGAAGCTCAGAGACCCTCTTGGCCAAAGTCACTGCAAGGAGAAACACAAACTTCCAAGTGACGAACTTTATGTCCACCTCCTCTAACGGTTCAAAGGGGGGAGATGCTAACCCCATGAGAACTACTGAAAAACCCATTGAAAAAAAGGGGTCTCAGTACTGTAGGCTTTAATCTTTCAGCTCCTTTAAGGAACCGTTTGATCAGCGGGTCCTGAGAAAAAAGCCTGTTAAGGCAAGCTGAGATGGCTGAAACTTGAACCTTCAGAGTAGAAGGGCAAGGCCTCCATCAAGGCCACCTTGCAGGAACTGAAGGATAGCAGAGAGGGGCGGATCTGCAGACGCCACCTCAGTTGAGGTACAACAGGATGAGAATATCCTCATAATACAAGAGTAGGCTCTCTTGGTAGAGTCCGCTCTAGAATGAGACAGCGTTCTCAGGACTGACTCTGAAAGCCCTTCTATTCTGGGAAGGGACTGATCAACCCCCAGGCTGTCAGGTTGAATTTGTGCAGATCTGAGCAGATGTGAGTGTCCCACGACACCAGGGTCTGCTGTGGGGGGAGCCTCCAATATTGTCCTCGACTCAACTGGGTGAGCTAGGTAAACCAGGATCTCTTCGGCCAAAACAGTATGATGGCTATCACCGAGGCCTGATCCTGACGGATTTTCATCAATACCCTCGATATCATGGAAAAGGGAGGGAAGATGTAAGCCAGCCTGAACCTCCAGGATATTGACAGAGCGTCTAACGCCAGGGGGTTGTCCTCCCTGTATAGGGAGCAGAACCTCTCCACCTTGGCATTGAACCTTGTTGCCATGAGATCCACCTCTGGCATACCCACTTGAGGACTATCTGCTTGAATATCCCTAGATGTAAAGACCACTCCACCGACGGAAGACTGCGACTCAGCCGCTATCATATTGAGGGAGCCTTGGATGTGGATCGCAGATAGGTGGGAAAGGTACAACTCTGCCTAATCCAGAATCACCCCAATCTCTGACAGGAGGGGAAGTGATCTCGTGCCTCCCTGCTTGTTGATGTAAAGTACCGCAGTCACATTGTCTGACTGGACTTTCACCGCTTTGCCCCGGATCTGAGGGGCTAAGTGAAGGAGCGCTAGCCGGATAGCTTGAATCTCGCGGAGATTGGATGAAAGAAGTCACTCCTGAGGAAACCAGGTCCCATTAACTGGAGTGTCATCTAGGTGAGCATCCCAGCCTACTTGGGACGCATCCGTAGTCAATATGACCCAGATTGGCTGGGTCATAGACTTCCCGTCTAAAAGATGGCACCACCATCTGAGGGAATACCGAGTTTGCCAAGTCAGGGAGCACAGGGAGTTTAGCCCAGCAGGGCTGCCATTCCATTAGGAGAGGACCTCCGACTGTAGAGGGCGGAGGTGCCATAAAGCCCAAGGGACTGCTTCCGCAGACGCTGACATGAGCCCCAACATCTTCATGAGAGTCCGGATTGGAACTCGCCGGGGAAAGGAACTTGCCGTGTTCTGAACCCGGAATCTTCTTTCTGGAGTCAACTGGAGCGACATCCCAGTTGAGTCGATTATGAAGCCTAGATATCTTACTGAAGTCGACGGGCTCACGTTCGACTTCTACCAGCTGATGATCCAACCTAGGTGGAACAGAAAGGAGATTGTTACCTGAAGAAGTTGGGTTAGGACCGCTAGAGCAGAGCAGTCGTCCAGATAAGGAATGATGTTCAGTCCTTGAAGCCTCAAAGCCGCCACCACAGAACCTTGGTAAAAGTGTGAGGGGCAGAAGAAATGCCAAAGGGAAGGGCAACAAACAGAAGATGCCTGATGACACCGGACACCTGGACCGTGTGTCACGACTGTGACTGATCCAGATAGGTCTGGGAAGAGAAGGTCGCAGCGACTTGCTACTCGCGATAGCTTGTGAGTTTGCTCCGTGGTTCAGGGTATGTCTTCCGGGTTTTGCCTTGTTAACCCTTTTGTCCTGACTGGGAGTTTGTAGGCATTCTTCTCAGGTGAGTGCTGTCTGCCACTCCCAGCTACTATATTAGTTTCAGTTTCACTTGCAGTCATTGCCAGATATAGTCCTTACTTCCAGTGCTATTCTGACCTTTGAAGGAGATCGTTTGACGGTATTGCTGTGGAGCTCTTGTCTGGCGTGGACTGTCGTTATTGGGATCATCTTCTCTGCTTGTGACTGGATAAGTCTATCTCTGCTGGAGATTGTTTGTTTGTTGCTGTCTTCCCCTGTTGTTCTCCTAGACATGAGTGATGGTGACTAGTGCTCCCATCTGCCTTTTCCCAGTTTAGTCTTCTTAGGGTGACTCAGGGTTTAGGCATCCTGCTCGCCGCACGGGTTCACACCCTGTCTAGGGTATCAGGGCAGACAGGTTCCAGCTTAGGGTTTGTCAGGGGTGGCCGTTCTATTTCCCATCCGTAGATAAGGGTCCCCCTTCCCCTCCGTCTGGTGCGACACGACCGCTGCTGGGATAGCGGTCGTGACAGTATATCTGGCCTTTTTGCTTTGTATTTTCCTGTTCCACTATGGATCCGGTTACGGTTTTGGCGAAACAATTACAGGGATTATCCCTTGAAGTGGCAGGATTAAAAGCAACAGTGCTGCAGCAGCAGCAGCAATCCTTGGGTTCCACCGTTGCTACGGGAAACCAAGGTACTCCTGAGCCAAAAGTGGCTTTTCCTGACAGGTTCTCAGGAGGGAGAGACCAATTTGTAACCTTCAGAGAAGCTTGTAAATTGTTCTTCAGGTTACGCCCTAGATCCTCCGGCGGTGAGGAACAACGGGTGGGCATTGTAATTTCTCTCCTGCAGAGGAGATCCGCAGAGCTTGGGCTTTCTCCTTACCATCAGACTCTCCGGCCTTACGATCTGTGGAGGAGTTTTTGAAGCCTTGGGTCTCGTATATGATGACCCGGACAGGGTCTCACTGGCTGAATCTAAGCTACGTAGACTTCGGCAAGAGAACCGGTCAGCTGAACTATATTGTTCCGAATTCCGTAGGTGGGCTACTAATACATTATGGAACGACTCAGCCCTTAGGAGTCAGTTCTGCCAGGGGTTGTCTGAAAAATTAAAAGACGCGCTGGCGGTATACGAGGTCCCTGGGTCTCTTGAGGCTGCTATGTCTCTGTCCATAAGAATCGACAGATGACTCAGGGAGAGACTATTAAATTCTACAGAGGCCTCTATAGGGCAGGGGTCAGTTTGTTGTGATCCAGTCGAACCAATGCAAATAGGGGGCGCCACTAGATGGGTGAATCCTCCTAAGGTCCGCCATAGGTCAGAGGTTTGTTTTCGTTGTGGGGGGGGGTCATTTTGTGAAGGTATGTCCCTCAGAACCCAAGAGATCACAAACAAAGGAGCCGCCGGAAAACTAGAGTCCCCAGACTGTGCGGAGGATAACAGTCTGGGCGTATTCGTTTCCTCCATACGCATGTCTCAGTTTTTGTTGTCCGCTACCGTTGTGGCGGGCAATAAGACTGAGATCTGTTCCGTCTTTTTGGACAGTGGGGCGGGGATCAACTTGGTGGATTCACGGTTTGCTCAGGCTCTGGGTTTTACTCCGGAACCGGTACGCAGAACTATTCCTGTTTTTGCCATCGACTCCTCCCCTCTTACTCAGAGAGAGTTAACTCAGGTCATCCATAATATCCATCTGCAGGTAGGGGACCTCCATAAAGAGCATATCTCTTGTTATGTCCTGGACGGTCTTCCGGCTCCTATGGTATTGGGGCTTCCCTGGCTGGTGACTCACAATCCAGTGGTGGATTGGCAGGCTGGGAGATTGTGGAGTGGAGTGAACATTGTAAGGACAACTGCTTGAGTAGTAGGTGCTCAACACTCTCTGTAACATCTCTACCTTCCTTTCTGTCAGATTTTATGGATGTGTTCTCTGAGAAGGGTTGTCAGGGGTTACCACCTCATCGTCCATATGATTGCCCAATTAATCTGTTACCTGGGGCAAAACTACCTAAAACCCGGTTATACAATCTTTCCGGCCCGGAGAGGAAGGCTATGAAAGATTATATTTCGAAGAGTTTGGCTAAGGGACACATCAGACCCTCTTCTTCACCCGTGGCTGCAGGGTTCTTTTTCGTTAAAAAGAAAGATGGGGGCCTGCGTCCTTGCCTGGATTTCCGGGAATTAAACCGGATAACTATCCGAGACCCCTATCCTCTTCCTCTCATTCCCGACCTCTTTAATCAGGTTGCTGGTGCTAAATGGTTCTCCAAAATGGATCTCAGAGAAGCCTATAACCTGGTTCGCATCAAAGAGGGGGATGAGTGGAAGACGGCTTTTAATACTCCGGAAGGGCATTATGAAAATCTGGTCATGCCATTTGGTCTTACTAATGCGCCTGCGGTGTTCCAACATTTTGTCAACGATATTTTTAGTCACCTTATCGGGAGATTTGTTGTGATATATCTTGATGACATCCTGGTCTATTCTCCAGATCTGGATACACATAAGATCCATGTGAGACAAGTGCTGCAGATATTAAGGCCGAACAAATTGTTTGCCAAATTAGAGAAATGTGTGTTCGCCGTAAAAGAACTGCCATTTCTGGGGTATGTGTTGTCAGATTCAGGTTTCCGCATGGATCCAGAGAAAGTCCGGGCAATTATGGACTGGGATCTGCCTGAGAACCTGAAGGCATTGCAACGCTTCCTGGGGTTTGCCAATTTTTATAGAAAGTTTATAAAGAACTATTCCTTGGTGGTCAAACCACTGACGGACATGACCCGAAAGGGATCCGATTTTTCCAAATGGTCACATGCAGCCAAAACTGCCTTTACATCTCTGAAGGAAAGATTCACCTCGGCTCCTATTCTCGTACAGCCAGATGTCTCGCTTCCTTTTATTGTAGAGGTTGACGCATCAGAGGTGGGGGTGGGAGCGTTACTATCTCAGGGCCCGTCCCTGGTGAATGGCGTCCGTGTGCTTTCTTTTCGAAGAAATTGTCTACTGCAGAAAGGAACTATGACATTGGCAACAGGGAACTTTTGGCTATTAAGTTGGCCTTAGAGGAGTGGCGTCATTTTTTGGAGGGGGCGGTTCATCCCGTCACAGTGATTACTGATCACAAAAACTTAGTATATCTGGAGTCTGCTAAACGTCTCACCCCTAGACAGGCTCGGTGGTCGTTATTTTTTACTAGGTTTAATTTTGTAATAACCTATCGCCCGGGGGCAAAAAATACTAAGGCGGATGCATTGTCTCGAAGTTTTCCTGGAGGGGGTGATGATGATGTTCCAGAGCCTATTTTGCAAAGGGGGGTGGTGGTCCCTGCATTACACTCAGGTTTAGAGGGGAGGGTGTTGGAAGCTCAGGGGGATGCCCCGGCCTCCTGCCCCTCGGGTAAACTGTTTGTGCCAGAAAATTTACGCCTGGAGATACTAAAAGAACACCATAACTCCGCACTGGCAGGACACCCAGGTAGTAAGGCAACCTCTGAATTAGTGTCTCGTCGGTTCTGGTGGCCTAAGTGGCGCCAGGAGGTGTTGAATTTTGTGTCTGCATGTCCTACCTGTGTTCGTTCTAATGTGGATCATACTCGTCCGGCAGGGCGTCTTTTACCTCTGGCCACCCCCAACAGGCCTTGGACGCACCTATCAATGGATTTCATTACTGATCTACCAGTATCAGCGGGGAAGACTGTTATTCTTGTTGTTGTTGACAGATTCAGTAAAATGGTGCACTTTATTGCTCTGACCGCATTGCCTAATGCCTCATCTGTCGTTTTCTTCATCTTTCCATCCACAGTCCAACGGTCAGACTGAACGTACCAATTAAAACCTAGAGACATATTTGAGATGCTTTGTTTCCGAAAATCAGGAGGAATGGTCATCTTATTTACCGTTAGCCGAGTTTGCCATTAATAATCGTCGTCAAGAATCCACCGATAAGTCACCATTTTTTGGTGCGTATGGTTTCCATCCTCAGTTTTGTATGTTTAGTGAGGGGGGGCCGTCTGGGATTCCCGAGGAGGAACGATTTGCGTCTTCACTTTCATCAGTGTGGCAGAGTGTGCAAGAAAGTTTGAAGAGAATTGGTGGTAGATACAAACGTGTGGCTGATAAGAAGCGCTCTGAAGGTCCGGACCTTGGGGTGAATGACTTGGTGTGGTTGTCTACCAGAAATATCAAGTTGAAGGTTCCCTCATGGAAATTAGGTCCGATATTTATTGGTCCTTATAGGGTAATTAAGATCATTAACCTGGTGTCTTTTCGTCTGGAGCTACCTCAGACTCTAAGGATCCATAATGTCTTCCACAGATCTCTGCTTAAGAGATATGTAGAACCTACTGAACCATTGCCACTACCGCCTCCACCGGTGGTTGTTGATGGCAGTCTTGAGTTTCAGGTAGAAAAGATTGTTGATTCACGATATGTTCGCCGCTCTCTTCAGTACCTGGTGCACTGGAAAGGTTATGGTTCCGAAGAGAGAATGTGGGTGCCAGCATCAGAGATAAAGGCGGACAGACTCATTCGGGCTTTTCATAGGTCCCACCCGGAGAGGCCTGGTCTTGAGGGTCCGGTGGCCCCTCGTAGAAAGGGGGGTACTGTCACGACTGTGACTGATCCAGATAGGTCTGGGAAGAGAAGGTCGCAGCGACTTGCTACTCGCGATAGCTTGTGAGTTTGCTCCGTGGTTCAGGGTTTGTCTTCCGGGTTTTGCCTTGTTAACCTTTTTGTCCTGACTGGGAGTTTGTAGGCATTCTTCTCAGGTGAGTGCTGTCTGCCACTCCCAGCTACTATATTAGTTTTAGTTTCACCTGCAGTCATTGCCAGATATAGTCCTTACTTCCAGTGCTATTCTGACCTTTGAAGGAGATCATTTGACGGTATTGCTGTGGAGCTCTTGTCTGGCGTGGACTGTCGTTATTGGGATCATCTTCTCTGCTTGTGACTGGATAAGTCTATCTCTGCTGGAGATTGTTTGTTTGTTGCTGTCTTCCCCTGTTGTTCTCCTAGACATGAGTGATGGTGACTAGTGCTCCCATCTGCCTTTTCCCAGTTTAGTCTTCTTAGGGTGACTCAGGGTTTAGGCATCCTGCTCACCGCACGGGTTCACTCCCCGTCTAGGGTATCAGGGCAGACAGGTGCCAGCTTAGGGTTTGTCAGGGGTGGCCGTTCTATTTCCCATCCGTAGATAAGGGTCCCCCTTCCCCTCCGTCTGGTGCGACACGACCGCTGCTGGGATAGCGGTCGTGACACCGTGATCCTGATATACTTCCTGAAACCAGGATGGATCGGGATGTGCAGATATGCATTCTTGAGGTCCAGGGTTGCCATCACGTCTCCAGGATTGACAACGTGAACTACTGACCTGATGGTTTCTATACAAAACTTCACCTTCCTTATAAATCGATTGAAATATCTCAGATCGATAATCATCCGGAGATCTCCTGAAGCCTTGGGAACCAGAAAAACTGGTGAATAGATCCCTAGGCCCCGTTCTCCTGCCGGAACCTCCTCCAGAGCCCCTTTGCAAATGTAGTCCTGAATGTAGGCCTCTAGGATCGCCTCCTTGGCAGCTTGTAGAAGGTTGATCTTGACAAACCTGTCCAGAGGAATAAAGGTGAGGTTGACTAAATAACCGTCGGAAATGATATTCAGGACCCAGGGATCCGAGATTTCTCGGGTCCATTCTTCTCAGAAGTGGGAGAGACGACTCCCGACGGGTACATGAAGCTTAGGAATGGGGAAGCTTATTGGCAGGACGGCAAGAGTAATGGGAATTAACCAAGAGCCTCGAAGAGGCCCGTAGCCAGGAGGTGGATTTTCCTTCTTTGGCTCCTCCACGAGAGCACCTCAAACTTTTTAGCTGTGCTCTCCAGTCACTACAAGAGCTTGTTTGCTGGCCAGACCTGCCACAGCGGTCTTGTCTGTCCTGCCCTCGAAAGGACTGCTGGGGAAGGCTCTTCACCTTCTAGTCTGAAAGGCCCTCCATGATCTTATCTAGACGCAGTGACCGTGGATTAAAACAAAGGGGAGGAGCCAGCGTTTTTTTAACTATCTCCCCGTTTGAAAAATCAATTCAATTCACCTTTCGGAGACCCTTGGTGTTGTATGTGGCTGGGTGGAGGAAGAAACCTTCAAAGACATCACCTGGACATGGCTAGCTTGGTATCCAACCTTGTGCAAATGGGGAGTTTGAGGTTGTGCAAATGGACTGTTTGCGGTTGTTTGCGGTGCATTAAACGGGGAATTTGGTCTGTCAATGTCTGTGAAGCGGGCGTAACCCTTACACTACCTGATCGATACAACATTATACCTGATCGTATACACACACTGGATGTTTTAAAGCATGTTATTCCAAACAATTTAGGAATGTTAGTTGATTT
Organism: Bufotes viridis; assembly: GCA_033119425.1. Taxonomy (NCBI): domain Eukaryota; kingdom Metazoa; phylum Chordata; class Amphibia; order Anura; family Bufonidae; genus Bufotes; species Bufotes viridis. The sequence continues at coordinate 108,642,127 of CM065594.1, forward strand.
ATGCCCTTTATGGATTAAAACCTGTCTCTGCATTCACTACGTAATTTTCCATGGGAATTTTGCCATGGATCCCCCTCCGCCACAGTCCAGGTGTTAGTCCCCTTGAAACAACTTTTCCATCACTATTGTGGCCAGAAAGAGTCCCTGTGGGTTTTAAAATTCGCCTGCCTATTGAAGTCTATGGCGGTTCGCCCGTTTCGCCGTTTGCGAACATTTGCGTAAGTTTGCGTTCGCCATTCGCGAACGGAAAATTTTATGTTTGCGACATCACTATACAGGAGAGGTACCACAGGTAATTGCGCTGCTGTCACCAGCGGCTAAGAAAAAATTACAGTCAATGTTACAGATATTTGGGATGAGGAAACGTTATACAGGAGAGGTGCCACAGGCAATGGCACTGCTGTCAACAGTGGCTAATAAAAAATTACAGTCAATGTCACAGATAATTGGGATGCGGAAACTTTATACAGGAGAGGTACCATGGGTAATGGTACTGCTGTCACCAGCGGCTAAGAAAAAATTACAGTCAATGTCACAGATATTTGGGATGCGGAAACGTTATACAGGAGAGGTACCACAGGTAATGGCGCTCCTGTCAACAGTGGCTAAGAAGAAATTACAGTCAATGTCACAGATATTTGGGATGCAGAAACGTTATACAGGACAGGTACCATAGGTAATGGCGCTGCTGTCACCAGCGTCTAAGAAAAAATTACCGTTAATGTCACAGATATTTGGGATGCAGAAATGTTATACAGGAGATGTAGCGCAGGTAATGTCACTGTCCCCAGCGTCTACTGAAAAAGTACACTGGATTTCACAGATATTTTTAGGATGCGCAATCGTTATACAGGAGATGTAGCGCAGGTAATGTAACTGACCGCAGAAGACACGTCTACGGAAAAAGTACACTGGATGTCACAGATATTTTTAGCACGCACACACGTTAAACAGGAGATGTAGCGCAGATAATGTCGCTGTCCACAGCGTCTACGGAAAAAGTACACTGAATGTCACAGATATTTTTAGTATGCGCACACGTTAAACATGAGATGTAGCACAGGTAATGTCACTGTCCGCAGCGTCTATGAAAAAAGTACACTGGATGTCACAGATATTTTTAGGCTGCGCACACGTTACACAGGAGATGTAGGGCAGATAACGCTATTTAGCGCAGGTTGTGCTAAAAATATATATTGCTGCCAGACACAACAATAGTCCTTAAAAGGACTTTTGGGTCTCTAACACCAACCCTGCCTAACAAAAAAATAAAATTCAATTCCCTACACCAGGAATCAGCAACCTTCGGCACTCCAGCTGTTGTAAAACTACAATTCCCAGCATGCTCCATTCATTTTTATGTGAGTTCTTAAAAGAGCAGAGCAAGTATGCATGCTGGGGGTTGTGGTTTCTCAACAGCTGGAGTGCCGGAGGTTGCCTACACCTGCCCTACACTATCTGTCCCTTCTACAGCACAGCTCTCCCTGACTAACACTGAGCCGAACCATAGCACACGATGACACGTTTCGGCCAGCCAATCACTGTGATGCCATTAACCAACATGGCTATGGCATTACAGTGAGTGGCAGTACTTACCTGCACGTTTATTGGCTGCAAGAAGTTCGGCCGAGCATGCTCGCTCAACACTACTGACAACAATACCTTGGTTCACCTGGATACATGTAAGTTAGGCACTCTGTAACAACGGTGGATGGCTCGCCTCACTAAATCCACTTTTAAACCTCAACACAGGCCAGTCCGAGAGAATGCTAATACTGACGCCGTGTCCCACTGGACCACCCACTGAAGACAACTGAGACGAAGATGAAAGCCCCTGTACGAGGAATCGCTCCAGTCCAAGGGACAGAGCTTGGGATGGTTGGTCTGGTGGAAGGGTCCAGTGAAGAATGGTAGGAATGTCAAATTCGGGACCAACAGATCGCCAGAGTAGACGAATGGCTGCAGGCCAACTACCAACCCAAACAGAAGGAGTGAGAGGCCCTGACCTATGAGGGTAAGAAGATGTGGCAGCAGAGGGCTGGCTACACGAGAAGGAGTCCTTTGTTGAAGAGTCCAACTTACTACAGAAATCAGACCCACCTGGCAGGTAGTGACATCTACTGATGACGTGAGAAAGATTGAGTGGATACATGAGATGAAGGGACATTTTGGGCCAGCTAAAATGTTTTGGTGGTTGCAATGGTTCTATTATCATCCTAATCTCCAGAAAGTGGCCATGGGTGTGTGTGAAAGTTGCTGGAGTTGTAGCTTTGCCAGGGCCCATCAGGCCACAGTTTGTAATATTTTTCCCATTTTTCAATGCATGATATGGTAAATTAAATCATACCATTAAAAATACAACTTGTCCCACAAGAAACAAGCCCTCATAAGGCTATGTGAATGGAAAAGTAAAAGAAGTTATGGCTCTTGGTGAAGAAAACGAAAGAAAGAATATTGTCATTGGTGTTCAACTAAGCGCCAACCACCAGGTGGTGGGGAAACAGCAGAGCAAGCAAGTGACAGCAACATAAATGGCTATGGGGAACTCATGATAGCTGGTGGTAACAAACAACCTGGTTAAAATATACTGCACAGTAGGATTTCTTACAGTTAAAAACGGAAAAAAAAAACTTCTCTCCTTTTGGTGGAAGACGCCTTTTTTTTTCCGGTCTTCTGAACTGTAAAATACACATCACACATTTTGTGTGATTCATACAGGATGAAACCCCATTCAGATGCAAATGATAAAAAATGAAAACAAAATATTTAAAACATCTCAATTTATTCAATATCAAGTATGAGTGCCACGTGCAGAAATACATGCACTTACACACCTTAGCATGCTATCGGTGAGGTTAGTCTACCTGAAATGATGACTAGAGAGGTCCGGTTACCATACATTATGCCACCCCATACCATAATACTGGGAGCAGGACTGTTGTGACATTCCTTTGTGAAGGTCTCTTCATAGGGTTGCCCATGTGATCTCCAGACCAATCTCCAGCTATCATTGCGCCTGAGACAAAAGTGGGAGTCATCACTGAAGAGGATAGACCTCCATTCCAGCCTTTATTGCCGCCTTTCTTTGTACCATGATAGCTTTTAAGAGCAGTGGTGTGAGTACAATGGAACACCTGTAGCTGTATGTCTGGCTCATCATAGCCCAATGTTGTAGATATGCCTTCTGATTGTTTGTATAGCCACTGTTCGCTGCCCTAGGCTTGGTATTTGATGTCCAGTTTCAATTGCAGTATAGAAGGGATCACTATGTGCCATTCTTCTAATCAGACGATCCATCCGTGCATAGGTTCACCTCTGTGCACCTCTTGCTGTTAGTCCAGTTCCTCATTGTTCTCCTAATCAACAGGACAAACAAAGTTGAACAGTGGTGACATCTCAGCATAGGCCCATAGTGATTTGCCAGAGTGATAAAGCAAGGTCTCTGAGTTCAAGCATTCTGTCTCAGTTTGCGACAAGTGGCAATAACTGCCGTGGTGATGATCAGGAGGCATTGAAAAATCATTTCACAGAACTTGATCTGATTTTTGAGGTTTCATGTGTTTAAAAAAATGCTTTCTATCTGGCCTTTATGCCCCTCCGACATGCCAAAGATTGGAGCTAGGTGCTTGAACATTTGATCATTTGCAGATCTCCGCGACACCTGCCACTGCCTCGATTTGCATAACCTTATGGCTTGTCTTGGCCAGTTTCATTGCGAGAAACGAGCTCTGCGCATCATAGGTGTTTCACGTTTTGAATGCTGCTCCTAATAAATGGACCCATGGCATTATAATAATGCTGTGTGTCCCTGCCTGACCTCAACTCTAATGATTTGTGCTGATGGCATTATGTGAGTAAATTCATTAGAGTTGAGCTCGGTTAGTGTTAGGGTGGATTTGATTTAAATCAAACTGATTTAAATCACGATTTAAATCACTAGTCGGTAAGGCTTGATTTAAATCATAGTTTTCTACATAAAGACTTATTCTTGCTGGTAGAACTTATAATATGCAAGTAGATGAAGATTTTTAGAATAGCAACTTTTCATATTATTTTTTTTTATCCTCAGTTTAATAGGTTAATCATTCATATTTGGACAACTTTTATGTTGTACTTAGGAAGGAGAAAAAATATTGTTTCTATTCCATTCACTGAACTTCTTTAAACTTAGCACTGATGGGGTTGATTCTCTATTCATAGGTTTGTAGAAGTTAGGATACTTTCACACTAGCGGTTTTCTTTTCCCGCATTGAGTTCCGTCCTAGGGGCTCAATACCGGAAAATAACTGATCAGTTTTATCCCAATGCATTCTGAATGGAGAAAAATCTGTTCAGGATGCATTAGGATGTCTTCAGTTCAGTCACTGTCAGGCGTTTTGGACGGAGGAAATACTGCAGCATGCTGCGGTATTATCTCCGTCCAAAATGCCTGATCAGTTGCCGGAATGCCGGAGCATTAATTTACATTGAAATCCAGCATTAAAAATACCGCAATGACGGATCCGGCATTCTGATCTGCGCATGTGCAGACCTTTAAAAATGTGAAAAAAATAAATACCGGATCCGTTTTGCCTGATGACACCGGAAAAAACAGATCCGGTATTGCAGTGCATTTTTCTGACTGATCAGGCTTTTTTCAGACCTGATCAGTCTGAAAAATGCCTGATCAGTCAGAAAAAATGACATGCGTTTGCATACAGGCAGGCAGTTCAGGCAATGGAATTGCTTGCCAGATCACACTGCCGCAAGTGTGAAAGTACCCTAAGGATTAAGGTCTTTTTCTCAACTCTGTTCATGTTATAACATTTTTGCTGTGAAGAAGAGGCATGTGATCTCGGCAGAGTCAAATTCAGTTTTGAGAACTGCAAAAGTAAACCAAGCATCTGTGATAATATCTTGTAGGCAGAGAAACTGCCCAATAATCTTACAAAAACCTCTGGAAGAGCATGACATTGTGAATGGATTAATGGAATATTTACCAAAAAAAATAAACATATACAGCCTTATTCTACATAATTTAAAAACAAATCTTTATTTCATGATGGAATAACCTTTGGATGGTAATATATTTTCCTCAAAAAGCATTCTATATAAAAAAAAATCCAAGTTAAATAAAAAAAATCAGATTTAAATAAAAAAAATCCAATGTTTTTAAAAAAAATCAGATTTTTTTCCACCCTGGTTAGTGTTCTAAATAATTATAATGTGTCAGTCCATGTCATAGGAGCAGCATTCAGGATGGGAAATACATCTGACACACAGGACATATTTCTTGCACTGAATACGCTTGTGTGAAATTGGCCTTGGTGTTACAGATTCAATCTTGAGTAGTGTATTTTTGCATAATTCATGTAGATCCTTTATTTCTATAATAGTGAAACTTGTTCTTCTGTGTATTAATGTTGTGAGAGATAAGTTTTATTTATATGTATATATATATATTCACTATAATTAATGAAAATCGTAGTACACATTTTTGTCCACAAGATGGCCGCTATCCAGATGTGTGTGTAAGGTCACTGTGAAGGTGGAGGGGGGAATTAGGTTGCAGTTTTCAAATTACCTATGATGAACTCAGAGTTGATGTTGCTAAAACCACTGTTATGAAGTTAAGGAGCCAATTACCTTTCCTTAAGGAACACCCCTTATGTGATGTCATGTCTGCTATTTAAGTGAACATAAATTTGAATAAAGGGCTCTGGGCTTGGGGGATCAGAAGTGCTTTGAATGGAACCAACTTGTGTGTCTGGTCTCATTATGAAAGAAGTATGGCACGTGCATACTTAGACTTCTAATTTATTTGGCACCACACAAAGAAGATGAGAAGCGCATGAGATTCGATAACAAATTGGCGCCCAAGGTGTGGCAGATCAACTTGCGTAATTTCCGATTCAAACGCCAGGAGAGGACCTGGCCAAAATTATCAGACGAGGTCACAAGCTGCAGCAAACAAAAGGTAAGAAGCTTTCATTCTTACACCTCCTCTGAATCTTTTGCCCAAGTTAATTCTCAAGAGTTGAATTGGTGTTATCGCGATAGAAGGGTTCAAATTATAGCTGATCTGTCCTTTAGAACGAAATAACCTGTTTGAATATTCCTTCTTTGTGTGGCAGAACGTGCTGAAACTGAGCAGAACGGAAGTTGTTAGACAGCTGATGCATATCCTGTGACGTATAATTTGATCCCAGCCAAACTCTGACGAGAGTCTTGGAGAGTGACTAGTAGGATTAACACCAATTCGGTTGGCAGTTATTAAGATTGTGTATCCCTACAGAGATTAAGATTAACACCAATCGCGTATTACAGTATATAGGCGATTGGAAGCTATTAAGATTGTGTATCCCTAAGAGGTGAAATAGACCTGGGGTCTTCACCAAAGGTAGTGTGGGATCAGTAGTGGTTTTATATTGTTTGAATTGTGTATTACCATTTTCTTATTTTAGTGTAAAATTGTGGGATCAATAATAGCCGCATATTGTTAAGCTGTGGAGCCCCACAATAATGGGAAATTCTAATGTTACAGAATATAATGAGGAGATGTTAACAGCGGCTCAGCTAATGCAAAGAGAGAGAGAAAATGTTTCAGTTAAAAAAAAATAAAAAAAAAGTTGAAAGCATTATGTGATACTATGTAGCAGAGATTTCCGTTATTATTCGGAAATATGTAGTATTGTGTAAGAGTTCCCCCTAGAGACTGTATATTAAAATAACATAAGAAGGAAAGTGCAGTAGGAGGTAGACTAAATGAAGGATTGTGGAAAGTGTATTGAAGGAAAAGAGAAGTTGGTTTAAGGATAGTAATAGGCTGGTGCAAGTTGAGTTATGGTGAAAACTGTCTATGGAAGTGATTGATAGAAATTGAAGAAAGTGAAGAGATGAAATTAGCAGCATATCTATGCAAGATGGAGGATTTTGAATCCTATAGAGAACAAAAAGTCTGCCATGTGGCATCCCTTTCCCCACCACATCTGCTGTAACCAATAATGGTTACTTTGTTCTTGTAGTTCTACAAAAACTCCTTCCTGCCTGTGCTCTAGTGAAACTCCCTCCTGAGGAATTCGACCCCGCCTTATGGTGGGGGCTGGTAATTGGGAATGCATCTTTAGACTGTGAAGATCGTAACATGTGTGTTCATATTATAGGTTCCAGTATGTCCCAATTGTACGTGTCACTAGTTTAAAATGTGCCTGCAGTGATTATCCCTATGTTGCCAATTGGAAGTGTCCAATCCTATTTAATTAGGGACTCTTAGAACTTATTTACAAGTGGGTTACAATCACAGGAAAATGTGAGATTTCTAGCATTATTTTATGATGAAATCTGCTGTACCCATTATCCCCAAATAGTAATAACATCAATTTTTACAATGAGTAGAATTTCCAATTCAGAGGACTTACCTATACTGGTGGTTTGTAGTAAAAAAAAAAAAGAAAAGAAAAAAAAAAAAAAGTTCTCTCATGTTGTTAATGGGTGCGGGAGGAAGCATTTAAGTGATTAGCCTGTCACATTGTCTGAATATGCATCAGTGCAGGGCAGAGTGTGGGGAGAAAGTTTTCATTAGACTTCAGGAAAGCTGGGTGGATTTGGGCTTTGAAAATATCTTGGAGATAAATGAGAAAATCATAAGTGCTGCCTTTGTGGATGGTTTTGAGAATCATCCGGAAAGCTCTAGTATTAGCTAGGCCTGAGTACAGTTCACTATAGCCCTATATTTTGTCCCTCCATGTTGTAGAAGTTAAATTAAACAAAGGCCTAAGGCGGGCGTGGCTGCCTATCAATCCTCCCCATAAGAAGGGGGGAAGGAAGACTCTGTAAGTACTTGCCCACTTCCTCGCCCGTGGGAGGAGCTACAAATGTTCAGCCCTTCAAGTGCAATGCCCATAGGGAATCAACAACCCAGAATCAAATGCTGGATCCCTATTATCTATACAATCTTTAGGATTTGCTTCCATTGCCTCATAGCAAACATGTTCCATGATCTCTCCTCATGGCTAAGGGTAGTATCACATGTGTAGGAGTAGATAGTAATGCAGATAGTAATGCAGTTCCTACTCCTCTCACCAACTATTCACTGCCTTAAAGGTGCACAAATTTGGATAAATCTACTCTGCTGCCTCTGGAAGGGGGAGGGAGTAGTACTGTAGTACCCCTAAAAATAACAATTCAAATTCACATGATTGTCTCCAATTAATAACAAATATTTTTGAGTTTCTGGTAGATAATTTCAGGTTCTTGGAAGATGGATCATCTCAGACAGGATATGCTGTTCCTACTTAATCTGATGTCAAGAAAGAGCCACTCCCTCCAGCAATGTTAGTGCAGGAGGCAGAGCTAATGACACTCGCTGAGGTTTGTAAGATGACTGAGGGTAAGACTACTAACATTAATATTAATCCAGGTATGCCTTCGGTATCACTCATTATTATGGTCTAATCTGGAGAAGCAGAGATTGTTTAATCCATGGGTAAGCCCATCAATAATGTATGCTGAGTGTATGAAAGATGTTTGATGCCCTGATGCTGCCTGAGAAGGTAAAGGCTGAACTATTATCTGAAGTCTATGCTATGCGGAAGTCTGTGTGATAAAGGATGTCTCAGGGCCAGTAGACTTTCAAAAAGTTTGTCTTTTTCAGATACAGGCTACAGTGAGGAAACATCAAAGGATAAGGGTAGAAGTGATGATTGAGAATGGACTCTGGAGGGTTGATAAACTCTACCTCTAGAGGGCACTCTACCTAAAGAGGGTGGATTTAGAACATGGGCCAATCAAGAGAGAGAAGGTGTGATTGGGTTCTGTGGTGGATGGCTCCTGGATTCAACAATGCTGCCAGTAGGTTAGTTGAAGGTGAATGCTGTAATAATGAGGGAAGTACTATGGGAGTTCCAGGAAGGCATAGGCCAAGGTCATCTTACTATTTCAGGGACTGCGGATTGACTACATTCAGAACTAAGGTGGAACAATGTGAATATGTCTGTGTCTATATTGATCTCTTTCCAGGATATTTAGAGATTTGGCCTATAGCAAGGGCTACAGCTAAAAGATATTGACTGAGGTTAGAGTACCTACCCCTGGTGCTTTTCTCCATCCGGTACACCCCTAACCGGAAGAGAAGCCTAAGTCCATATGAAGTTCTCTTTGGGAATGCCCCTAGATGATGTCTCTATTTCCCCAACAGCTCCAGATGCAGCATAGTAGTTTTCCAAATTATGTTGTCTGTTGCACAAATTGATTATCTAATGTGTATTTCCAAGTTTTAGTTGTTTTCTAGACTACAGACTGTCTAGAAGAAATTCATTCTTTACAATCAGGAGATTGGGGAGGTGATGAAATAAGAGATGTGCGGAAAGTCCTAGAGCTACGATTGAAGATCTACATCAAGTCCTGATAACCACCGCCACTGCTGTCGAATTGGAAGGAGAGCCTGATTGGATCTAAGTGTCATGTTGCAATCAAGTGGCAGGACTATAAGAGCCATAATGTTTTTGCATGTTGTATTGTTTAGTTCATATTGTACAAGGGGGAAATCGCAGTCAAATCAAATTCCAACGGTGTTATATTAACAAAATAAGTCGCGAACAACTAAGTTGACTAAGTTTTCAGTATAGTGGACTGTAAGACAGATGACAGATAGGACACTTGGTTTTGGTCTGATAAGTACATTCCTGTGACTGGAACTGTCCTGGTCTATGGTAATTGTGTTTAGAGATGACCAAACCAACTGTGGATATTAGAGATTAACAGGATAGAGCACTAGTTTGAAGTGTTGGGAATATAACCCAGTGGAAACTACCTCTAGAATCAGTAAAGGTAAAGGTTTGTCGGAAAGGATGACTGTCCTGAAGGGAACACCACCAAACAGTTGTAACATAATGAGTGTAATCCTCTGTTCCTGTCCATTAGAAATCCTATCCAACAGGATTCGGTAATATATGTTTAAGGAGTATATGTAAGTGACAAAGATCCCCTAGGCAAAATTAGAATGATGGTAAGGGAAAACCTCAAAGTGCAGTTACATCTGTGGCTCCTACATCCTTACCTATAATTGGCATTAAATATTTGGCCAATTTAAAAAAAAACATGAAGACAAACTGGTTTTACCCTCAGTTCACACTTTAGCGTTTTTACGCGCGTTCGAACGCGCATAAAAACGCACAACTGTACAGTACCCATGCATTCCTATGGGCCTGGTTCACACTTGCGCGTTTTTATGCGCGTTCGAACGCGCGTAAAAACGGCCGACGCAAAAGAAAGTATGTTTGCGTTTTTTGGCCCGTTTAACTCGCGTCCCCATAAACAGAGTTTAATAGGGACGCGCGTTAAACGCGCGATTCCTATTTTGTGCAGCGCGATTTAATTCGCGCGTTAAAAACGCGCGAATTAAACGCGCTGCACGAACGCCCAGGTCTAAACCCAGTGTTAGAGACAGGATTTTAGACAGGAAAAAGCCCTTTGGTGTTTTCCCTCCAGGATATTGATCTTATATAATTCAGCTGAATGGGACAAGTAGTGACTCTGATAGTTCCTGACAGGTGGTTTATTAACCAAAGTTATAAAAACATAGATATCTGGTGATTGTGTGGAGATTTGAAACTCCGACCCAGGATGCAGGTAGAATGAAGTGGCCAATGTACCCTGATCAAGTTCGGATGCCATTTGTTCTATTCTCACCTCCTGAGTGGGATGAAATCAGTAAGAAATACAGTGTCCGGTCACGATTAAGGAGGACACTCCCTACATCATTTGACTCACATGTATACATGGATGCCATAGGAGTCTGTAGAAGAGTTTCAGAAGAATTTAAAGCTAAAAGTCAGATAGCTGCAGGATTTGATTCATTAATTCCCACGATTAGTAATAAAAATGTGTAGATTGGATTAACATCTCTATTGTCATCAACAGAGATTTGTGAATTACACCTGTGATGCTGCGAAGGAAATGGCGGAACAACTGAGCTCTTTTCCAGTGATGACTCTACAGAACCGACTGGTCCTCGACAGCAGAAAAAGGAGGGATCTACAAGATCGTTGGAAGTTCCTGCTGCATCTACATTCCGGACAACACTGCCCCTGATGGAAGGATCACCAAAGATCTGAAGAAACTGATAGAGTTTATTAAATGAACTGATGGGAAAAATTCTGAAATGGATCACATCATGATCAGAATAATGTTTTGGTAACTGGTTCAGTGACTACAGTGTTTTTAGCTTTTGGCTTTAACAGGGTGCTGTATAGTTTTCGGTTAGGAAAATTGTTTTGGAAATGTTTAATTCATCCATGCCTATACTATGTATATGTGCTATGTGCCCCTGTCAGAGACAAAGATTATTCCATCCTGAAATAAATAAAACCTTGTTGATGGTTGCAGGGTAAATAGGACAAGGTGAAGGCAAACCTGAAAGGGAGTTGGGGGGACCTGGTGAAGCAATAAGGAAAGTCCAGCTCTTCGCTGTTTAGGGCGTTGGGAGAGTAGCTCACTATGCCTGTTCACCTTTGGTCTATTTCCCGCAAAAAGGAGGGATTTGTGAGAGATAAGTTTTATTTATATGTATATATATATATATTCACTATAATTAGTGACAATCGTAGTACACATTTTTGTCCACAAGATGGCCGCTATCCAGATGTGTGTGTAAGGTCACTGTGAAGGGGGAGGGGGGAATTAGGTTGCAGTTTTCAAATTACCTATGAACTCAGAGTTGATGTTGCTAAAACCACTCCTATGAAGTTAAAGCGAACCTGTCATCTGCTTTTTACCTCTTAAGCTGTTAACTGTACCTTATAGATCATTGTAATCTTGTTTCCAAACAGGTGTTCTTCGTTTTTCTGGGGTTTATATTCCTGAAAAAATCACTTTATAATCTCCTGCTGTGCTGCGTCTGAAGTCACCAGACAAGTCAAGGAGGCAGACCCTCCTTGACTGCGGGATGCGAATCCCCCGCCCTAACCCCGCCTCTCATCCCTATGATTGACACTAGCTCTTCTGCCCGGGACCGCGCTGGTCTCGGCGGCGCATGCGCCGTCTGCCTTCATAGCAGCGCGATCCCGAGCCTCGCGCTGAGTGATCTGCATTTCACCAGCGGCCCGGCTAGAGAGGAGAGAAGTGCGCAAGCGCGATCTAGCAAGGGGATCGCGCTTCACTCAGCGCGAGGCTCGGGATCGCGCTGCTATGAAGGCAGACGGCGCATGCGTCGCCGAGACCAGCGCGGTCCCGGGCAGAAGAGCTAGTGTCAATCATAGGGATGAGAGGCGGGGTTAGGGCGGGGGATTCGCATCCAGCAGTCAAGGAGGGTCTGCCTCCTTGACTTGTCTGGTGACTTCAGACGCAGCAGAGCAGGAGATTATAAAGTGATTTTTTCAGGAATATAAACCCCAGAAAAACGAAGAACACCTGTTTGGAAACAAGGTTACAATGATCTATAAGGTACAGTTAACAGCTTAAGAGGTAAAAAGCAGGTGACAGGTTCGCTTTAAGGAGCCATTTACCTTTCCTTAAGGAACACCCCTTATGTGATGTCATGTCTGCTATTTAAGTGAACATAAATTTGAATAAAGGGCTCTGGGCTTGGGGGATCAGAAGTGCTTTGAATGGAACCAACTTGTGTGTCTGGTCTCATTATGAAAGAAGTATGGCACGTGCATACTTAGACTTCTAATTTATTTGGCACCACACAAAGAAGATGAGAAGCGCATGAATTGCGATAACAATGTCTAGAACTTTATAAGTTTTGCCTTGTTGCCTTAGAGAACCTATAGGTATCTCCATAGAGTAAAAGTTGTGATCTTACCTGTTTACATGCTATTGCGCAGTTGATACCAGTAGGTAAGCTTTGTAAGTAATGGTAGTATTGGTGTATTGGGGTATGTATTATGCTTAATTTGTAGCCTGAGTGAAGGGCAAGCGTGAGCTGTGGAAGAGTATTTAACCCTTATAATTGCGCCAATATCATAGGAGTGGAGCAGGACCTTTAGTGACTGTACACAGGAGAAAGAGGGGCCCCAATAGCAATGTTTTCCATCCAGGCCAGATGGATTAGAGTTTCCCCCACCACACACTTTCAGTGACTATAAGACCAAATTTCCTCTGTATAGGACAATCTTGCACAGGTAGTTATCACTCTGTAGGTAAGAAAGGATATATCTCCAAATAAGTTATTGGCCTATTATAGATTTAGAGATTGCAGGTGGATATTTTACTATGTAGTCACATCTAAATAACTAAAAATGATTAATCCAGATTAAATATACTTAAAAAGAAATTTTAATGCAAAACAGACAACAATTTCTGTTCATGTGCGCTTGGGGATGATAGGACGCCTCTTACGACCTTCAGACTTCAAATATTGACACAGTTTTGGTCTTTTTAGCAGCCGTTCAACATAGCCTGACAGTAGTGGGAATCCAGACAAGCATGTTGGGGAGAAGTCAAGGATGCATTGTAGAGTATCCAGGAGATTGTAGTCGGCATACGAGATCTGAGGAAAAAAAAATATATTGAGAGTACTCCATTATGGAAAATAAACATATATTGGTCATATGCCTATATTTACCTTATCTCCCACTAGGAATTTTGTTCCATTGGCATTATTGGAAAGGATCTTTTCAAAATAACCTAGTTGGGTGGCCAGTTCTTCCAGAAATTTTTCCTTGTTTGCCTCCTGGAAGACATGAAAGGTAGTTTGTAGATCGCTACCAAAACAAAGTAGCCACATGTATCAGTCAATGCTGACACTTCATGTGCTGCTGTATGATGCACTATATGGCGCTGTATTATGGAGATCTTCATCCACTACCGCTAATGTATCTAGGAAAGAATAGCTCCACATTTATGGCATTCAATGGAACATGTCCTGGCCTAATAGGCTTCTATGGGTGTTGTACTATGACTCCATACAAATGGATATTGTAAAAGCTCTAATTCGGTAAAGTGCAAGTGTGATTTTGATGTGTATGCAGACTAAAATAGGGCAAACAATAGGTCTACATGTCTATTGCTCACTTGAAGTATAAATGCAACTGGTTGGAGAGGCAGAAGCATTTTAAAGAGGACCTTTCACCTAAAAAATCATAGTTCAATTATCACACTACCTTGTAGTGTTGCTGCCTGTGATGCCTTTTATTTCTTCAAATGGACCCCCTGTTAGCCTGCTGCACTCCCCGTTAGTTTCGGTGCCTCATATGCAAATGAGGCGTCTAGGTTATAGTAGGCGTCGATCTTTTAGTTCTGCTGGTCGGTCTTCACTTCTCCCTGGCTGCGAGCGCATCCAATCGCAGCGTTTGGCTCTTAGCCAGGGTGAAGGAGCTCAAGTTCTCGCGAGAACTTGAGCTTGCAGAGTTCTGGAGCCGGCGCCATCTTGGAGTCCCCAGCGCAGAACAGCGCTGGGGACTCCAAGATGGCGCCGGAAATCTGCAAGCTCAAGTTCTCACAAGAACTTGAGCTCCTTCTCCCTGGCTAAGAGCCGGTGTATATGAGGCACCAAAACTAACGGGAGTGCAGCGGGCGAACGGGGGGTCTATTTGAAGAAATAAAAGGTGTCCGGGCATCACAGGCAGCAACACTATAAGGTAGTGTGATAATTGAACTATGATTTTTTAGGTGAAAGTTCCTCTTTAACATATGCCTTCATGCATATGGCACTGACCTGTGCACTAAACATGTGTGGAGGCATATGGATCCATATGCTGTAATATGTGCCTATGAACTATAGGAGTCCATTGGAACTGGGCACAAATTGTTTTCTGTCAGACTCCTTATGAATCCATGAGAAGAAAAAAAAAACTGCTAAGAGGAGCCCAGAGCCTGCACCACGGAGAGGAGCCCTCTGACGAGAATTAGTAGCTGTTGCGATATCATGCTGTAGTCAGAGGTTATGTGAAGGAGCTCTTCACTGTGGGGAATAAACTCCCAGGAACATAAAATAATTTTGCCATGCTCAGGTAAGCATGGCTAGTTAGATTATTGTTTCGACCTTTTAAAAAGCTATCTCTGCTCTGCACTGATGAGGGGAAATCACCCTGAAACAGCTGGCTGCAGATAAGATGCTTAATTATTATCCAAGTCATGTCAAAGTCTTTTAAAAGGTCGAACATTGACTCATAGGATAGTTACCTTACATCTGGTAGTATTAGAGACAGAGCTAGCTAAGACCTTATTTGTATACTCTCTTCCCAGAACACCAGAGTAGCGTTGCCTGATCTATAAGATTTCTCATGTCGTTTAAGGTGCTTTCCATAAGGAGATATTGTATTCCCCAAATCCTGACCTAGGCCTCTCACCGAGTTAGGCCAGGACGGTATGCTCTGCACTGATGAGGCCAACCATTCCTAAACAGCTGCCTGCAGATGAGATGCTGGCTTAATCACTATCCAAGTCATGTGTCAAGGCCTTTTGAAAGGTGGAACATGGAGTTATAGAATAGCTACCTTAAATCTGGTCGTATTAGAGGGAGAGTTTGCTAATAGCTAATTTGCATACCCTCTTCTGAGAATTCCAGAGGAGCATTGCATAGCCTATAAGACTCCTCACTCTGTTTAACATGCTCTCCATAAAGAGATATTAGTTAGATTATACAAACAGCAACATAGTTTTTTTGGTTTAGTGACAGGTCCTTTTTAAGTGCTTAATCCTTTGTTTCCAAAAAGGATAAGCTGTCTGCCAGCAGATTATGTTCCTTTTCTAATAAAAAAGTGTTTTCAGCCAAAACAGTCCAGAACTGGGGTATCTGCAAATGTTTATTTACATTATATTGTAATGTTAGGTACACCAACAGATAAGTTATGGTTGGCATCTGGAATGGGACTAACCATCCCATTTCCCCCCCCCCCCCCTTTTGACAGCAGTAGGCTGGTCTGACTTCCTGCCAGGAGCAGTCAGAGCTAGCTAGGCAAGTAAGGAGTGCTCCAAGGGTCTTTAGGGCCACAGAATCAGTTCAACTGTGAAGAACACTGCTTCGGGGAGACTGAAGGTCCAAGACTGGATATTCTTTGGAGCTATGGCACTACAGTAAGCAGGGTGATCAGCGACTACAGCTTTACAGACCTGGCTGCAGGTCAGGGAAAACATGTTAAGACATCCATGACCATAGCCCAGCTCAAGCAAACTTAAAAGCCTGCATTTATCGGACAGCCACAAGTGCCAGTTTATAGCCATAGTGATGAAAAATCGAGAGAGAAGGAATAACCTGCAGTATTGTCTGCTATTTTGCCTGCTACCATACCTCATGGTCTGAGAATAGAGATATTGCACCTTGTACAGGTGACAGCTGGATGTACTGTAACTCATCCTTTGCACTAAGTAAAGAAAAATGTTTGTTGTTCTTATATGCCTGATTAATTTACCCCACCTTTTCACTGCACGGAACCCCAAATAACGATGGCCTGAGGGAATACACCATGAAACAACATCTCATCAGGCCCACTACCACTCCATCCACTGCACCGGCTCCTCAGGGGCTTGCTGCACAAGCTTAGATACTGCAGATGACATACTGTATGAGTTATAGAGTCACATTGGTCCTTTCTATTGAATCCATGAGATTGAACCTCCATGGCCCTTGGAGGCATGTTAATGTACTAATACTTGTGTGGTCAGTGCAAATAACTGGTACATGATTTATTCATTTCAAAGACAAAGGACGAAAGGACATTCATTACGTGTAGAGGAAAGGCAATTTAAACATCAATTCAGGAAAGAGTTCTTTACAGGAAGAGTAGTCAAACTGTAGAATGCCCTACCCCAAGAGGTAGTAATGGCAGATTTTATGTCAGCATTTATAAAAGGGATAGATGCTTATCTAATAGCAAATGGCATTGAGGGTTATTAATTTCATGTTGTATAACTGATATGAGAAAGGTTGAACTTGATGGACATGTGTCTTCTAAACTTTTCTAACTGTGTAATATGGGGCCATAGCAGTCTTGGTAATATGTTTGTGATTTCACTTAGGACATCATACATACATTCTCCCAGAAGATAAATTTGTAGTATTTCAGTCTCAGATCCTCTACTCCATCATTCATCATTTCGATGATTGCTATTTCCCGTTCATTGCTGCCACTGAGACCTGAAAGACACAAAACAAATGAGTCCTATTGCATATGTATGAACATACCATTAAGTTCTATTCATACTTTAAAAAATTCCAGAACCCCCATGGACCCCATTACAGACAGTGGGGTTTACCGGGATTCATCAAATCAATTGTTACGTAAATTTACTTTAGGCCTACTTCACGCATATTATTCTGATATTTTTTTCTGTGTTGTTGTAAAGCATCAGGTTTTCAGTATTTTTCATTTTTAGGTTTAAATTACTAGCGAATAACCAAAAATCACCCTAAGCGGTACAGAAATGGGTGAATAATGTCAACACCTCCAATATATCATAAATCTATTCCAGTGGTGGACTAGGTATTAAAATCTAACATTTATTAGTTCATTAAAATACACCAACTAAACAGTGAGACACCAATACGTGGAAGCACAACAGTGGCGGCCTTGTCTCTATATTGACTATGTACTAGTCATTATGCCAGCACTGATATGCACCACTAATACCATAATATACAAAATTCAAGTAAAAAGGTTCAATCTCACCCCTTTTCTTGTTAATATTCAAATGAGCGTGGTCCTATGCCCAATTCAATGGATCTCTCGTATATTCATTAGGACAAGAAGGCCGCTTCGTGTCTGTTAGTGGCAGTGGCTCCTGATCGGCCCTGGTTTCAACCTCCCTATGAACTAGGTGAGGAGGGTTCCTGTGTTAGCCCTGCCTACAGACACGGAGCGCCCGCCCCGACAGGGGCAACCCCGTACGGAACCTGTCCCTATACAGGGCCTATAACCTCTCTGAACTGCCCCTAATATACAATCCCTACGCGCCACGTTTCATCCCTTTTGGGACTCATCAGGGGACGTGCCAATTAGGGGTTAAAGGCTGTAAAAAAGGCAAATACATGCAACGCCATCAGAACTATTGGCTATAGGGGATCACCAAATCAAAGATACAAATTCATTATTTGTCTCTATATACTCACATAAGGTGCTGGTTTTCACTGTCCCTTATATCACCACCTGGGCAGTAGTCCTAGGCGGTACAAACGACTTCTGTGATGAAGGGGGGGTATGGTGTCCCTCATAACCTCCTCACTAAACCGCAGTATGTGCGGTCTCACTGCACGAAATGATCCAAGGCAGGGAAGGCGGCGATCCGGCCCAGTCCCTGTTTAAATGGCCCAACTTTGAAGCGGATTGGTCGTGCTCATCCCCGCGCTTCCGGCCGGAAGATCAGGGGTCACGTGATGCACAATGCCGTGTGAGGCCAGATGACGCGCTGAGGGCGCATCTGTTGCTGCTAAGCAGCATCGAGACGCCGCTCATGCGCAGAGGTAGTCACCTCAGTGCCGGTCACCCCATAATCAAAACATAATGGATTTCTGGCCGTATTAACTCTATCGCTACAAACCTCATAGTATATACAGGCGGGCTCTATCCCTGTTAATTCTATTACCTCCTCTAGTAACTGTATGCATATAGGGTGTTACACATATATTAGATATGCAATATTTTTACAATCATGCGGCGATCGCAAATAGCCATTCACCACACTTGGGAATTCACATGTTTCAATAGGCCTATATTTAGACCACATTATAGGGGGTGTAATTATGTAATCAAATATCCCTTATTCATCTAAACCAACGCATATTATAATGATCTCAAATAAAGTGCGTATTAAACCTCTGTTATGTGCTCAAATAATTTCAAATGAAGCAACCATAATTTTGTTGCTCATTGAGTCCCAAGGAGTGTACTGTCTTCAGATGAAAAATCCATCTACACTCAGCCTGTAGCAATTTTCTGTCCCAGTCGCCTCTTCGGATTGTGGGTTTAACCACCTCTATGCCATTGAAAGATAGACTACTCACTCTGCCTGCGTGTTTCACTTTTACATGGCGGGCCACGGGGGTGTCCCGTGAATTCAATACGTCACCCACATGTTCGTTGATGCGCTTTTTAAACTCTCTTGTCGTTTTCCCTATATATTCGAGACCGCAGGAACAGGAGATTTTATAAATGACACCTCTCGTCTTGCAATTGATGAAGTCCTCTATTGTATACGTTTTTTGTGTATTATTGCTAGAAAAGGTTTTAGTTCACACCATGATACTTGCAATAAACGCAATTCCCCAATTTAAAATTCCCACGTATGTCTCTAGTGAGTCAGGTTTGGGTGGCCGGCGAGGTATCAAAATGGCTTTTAATCAATCTGTCACGAATGCTGCTACCTTTCCTATAGGTGATATTCGGATAGGGAGCTATTGCATTGGCAATATCAGCGTCCATTTTCAGGACATGCCAGTGGCGGGAAATGATCTCTTTTATCCCCCCTGAGGCTTCGTTAAAAGTACTAATCAAACAGATTAGTCTGGTGGAATCATCCTGTTTTTTCTGTGCCCGATGCGATTGTGTCCCGACAGATAATAGGGAGGTACGATCCTTGGTTAATGCCCCCTGAAAATCTGGTCTCAGGACACTCGCAGGGTATCCACGATCCATAAACCTCGACCGTAAATCAGCATCCTTCTTGATAAAATCACTTTGTTGGGAACAGTTACGTCTCAACCGCAAGTATTGGCCGCGTGGGATCCCTTTCTTGAGCGGGAATGGATGATAGCTTTCCCATCTCAAAAGGGAATTTGTGGATGTGGGTTTACGAAAAATGGTGGTATCAAGCCTGCCATCATCGTTCTTTGTGATGCATATGTCCAGGAAGGGCAAAGTCGTAAGATGACACTCTGATGTGAAACGTAGCCCAATGTTGTTGTCATTCAGGGTCGAGGCCCAAGTAGTAAAGGATGTCGCGTCTCCCCGCCAAATGACAAAAACATCACCTATAAAACGGGCCCACATCTAGATGCGGTCATCACCCATCCTGGACTCATCCCCAAACACGATGGTGTCCTCCCACCAGCCCAGGAAGAGATTAGCGTACGATGGGGCACACAGGCTCCCCATCGCCGTCCCCCTGAGCTGGTGGAAGAACTTCCCCCAAAAAGGAAATAATTCCTCTGTAGGGAGAACTCCAGTAGCTGGTACACGAAGTTGTTATGCAGATGGTATTGACACCCCGTGTATTCAAAAAGTAAGGGCAGGCCCGCAAACCCAGCTCATGCGGGATTGATGAGTACAGGGCCTCCACATCAATAAAGCCCAAAATGCAATCGGAGTCCACGTGGATGCCCTCCAATTGTGTGATCAAATCACTAGTGTCACGTACATGTGACGGGAGGGACAACACAGGGACATCTACGTGGATGAAATACTATCTCCCTTTGTGTTGTCCCTCCCATGACATGTACATGACACTAGTGATTTGATCACACAATTTGAGGGCACCACGTGGAGCCTCAGGGGGGATAAAGAGATCATTTCCCGCCACTGGCATGTCCTGAAAATGGACGCTGATATTGCCAATGCAATAGCTCCCTATCCGAATATCACCTATAGGAAAGGTAGCAGCATTCGTGACAGATTGATTAAAAGCCATTTTGTTACCTCGCCAGCCACCCAAACCTGGCTCACTAGAGACATACGCGGGAATTTTAAATGCGGGAATTGCGTTTTTTGCAAGTATATGGTGCGAACTAAAACCTTTTCTAGCAATAATACACAAAAAACGTATACAATAGAGGACTTTATCAATTGCAAGACGAGAGGTGTCATTTATAAAATCTCCTGTTCCTGCGGTCTCGAATATATAGGGAAAACGACAAGAGAGTTTAAAAAGCGCATCGGCGAACATGTGGGTGACGTATTGAATTCACGGGACACCCCCGTGGCCCGCCATGTAAAAGTGAAACACGCAGACAGAGTGAGTAGTCTATCTTTCAATGGCATAGAGGTGGTTAAACCCACAATCCGAAGAGGCGACTGGGACAGAAAATTGAGTGTAGATGGATTTTTCATCTGAAGACCGTACACTCCTTGGGACTCAATGAGCAACAAAATTATGGTTGCTTCATTTGAAATTATTTGAGCACATAACAGAGGTTTAATACGCACTTTATTTGAGATCATTATAATATGCGTTGGTTTAGATGAATAAGGGATATTTGATTACATAATTACACCCCCTATAATGTGGTCTAAATATAGGCCTATCGAAACATGTGAATTCCCAAGTGTGGTGAATGGCTATTTGCGATCGC
Organism: Bufotes viridis; assembly: GCA_033119425.1. Taxonomy (NCBI): domain Eukaryota; kingdom Metazoa; phylum Chordata; class Amphibia; order Anura; family Bufonidae; genus Bufotes; species Bufotes viridis. The sequence continues at coordinate 108,663,332 of CM065594.1, forward strand.
CGCATGATTGTAAAAATATTGCATATCTAATATATGTGTAACAACCTATATGCATACAGTTACTAGAGGAGGTAATAAAATTAACAGGGATAGAGCCCGCCTGTATATACTATGAGGTTTGTAGCGATAGAGTTAATACGGCCAGAAATCCATTATGTTTTGATTATGAGGTGACCGGCACTGAGGTGACTACCTCTGCGCATGAGCGGCGTTCCGCTGCTGCTTAGCAGCGACAGATGCGCCCTTAGCGCGTCATCTGGCCCCACGCGGCATTGTGCATCACGTGACCCCTGATCTGCGCTGCCTGGCGTGCGTTCCAGGTGCGTGCCACGGCGCCCGGAAGCGCGGGGATGAGCATGACCAATCCGCTTCAAAGTTGGGCCATTTAAACAGGGACTGGGCGTGATCGCCGCCTTCCCTGCCTTGGATCATTTAGTGCAGTGAGACCGTACATACTGCGGTTTAGTGAGGAGGTTGTGAGGGACACCATACCCCCCCTTCATCACAGAAGTCTTTTGTACCGCCTAGGACTACTGCCCAGGTGGTGATATAAGGGACAGTGAAAACCAGAACCTTATGTGAGTATATAGAGACAAATAATGAATTTGTATCTTTGATTTGGTGATCCCCTATAGCCAATAGTTCTGATGGCGTTGCATGTATTTGCCTTTTTTACAGCCTTTAACCCCTAATTGGCACGTCCCCTGATGAGTCCCAAAAGGGATGAAACGTGGCGCGTAGGGATTGTATATTAGGGGCAGTTCAGAGAGGTTATAGGCCCTGTATAGGGACATGTTCCGTACGGGGTTGCCCCTGTCGGGGCGGGCGCTCCGTGTCTGTAGGCAGGGCTAGCACAGGACCCCTCCTCACCTAGTTCATAGGGAGGTTGAGACCAGGGCCGATCAGGAGCCACTGCCACTAACAGACACGAAGCGGCCTTCTTGTCCTAATGAATATACGAGAGATCCATTGAATTGGGCATAGGACCACGCTCATTTGAATATTAACAAGAAAAGGGGTGAGATTGAACCTTTTTACTTGAATTTTGTATATTATGGTATTAGTGGTGCATATCAGTGCTGGCATAATGACTAGTACATAGTCAATATAGAGACAAGGCCGCCACTGTTGTGCTTCCACGTATTGGTGTCTCACTGTTTAGTTGGTGTATTTTAATGAACTAATAAATGTTAGATTTTAATGCCTAGTCCACCACTGGAATAGATTTAGGTTTAAATCACTCAGACAGTTTTTATTGGTTTTTAATGCACCTTTTTCAACCACAGCAAGGAGTGGATTCTAAAAGAATAAGAAATATACAGGAAGGGCTTGTACTTCTCCTTCCCGCTGGATCCCCTTCTACTTTTGGCTCAAAAACTGCAGTGTCTTTTGTTTGAAAAATGTGTATACGAAATCACCTAAGCTACTACTTTTAGAATACTCTTCTGATTTGGGATGCAAAAAAGCACACAATACTCAAACTATACCCAATTACTGTGTGAAGATGGCAATTTCACAGGCAGGAAAGTTCTTCTAATCTCACATTGGCACTATATACGACTCCTGCAAGGACCAATAATACATTTCTACATTTTTGGGTAACATTTTGCCTAAAGGTACAAACACGTTGAGTGGCCATGCAGTGCTTGGAATGCAGCCGTCTTCATTACTCTGGCTGAACAGTTACCTACAAAACTGCACTGCCATTAACAATGAAGAGAGACAGCAACGTGGTGGTAACTAGTTAAAAGGATGCAGCTGCAGCTCGTAGGGCCACATGGTACTTGGCAGTAGGTGACCACATGCCAAGCACAGCACCACACCGCCATGTGATCATGACTCTTACCCAAAATAAAAACCTTTTGAAACTGTATCAAAACTGTACTGCATGAAGCTGGCCTAAAGACATAGGGGGAGATTTATCAAAACTGGTGTAATGTAGAACTGGCGTAGTTGCCCATAGAAACCAATCATATTCCACCTTTATTTTTCAGATCTGACTGGTGACTAATGGCAACTAAGCCAGTTTAGTATATACCACCAAAGATAAAGTTAACCTGGCACATATGAGCTATTGTAGTCTATTCACATTACCTTTTTTTTTAACGGACAGTAAATAGTGGCTGTCAAAATATAGGATATCCTATTTTGGGCCATTTTGAAATCAATGGGCCCATTCTTAACAGATGTTTAGACAAAAGTACACCCATCTAACGACTGTTACAAACAGGTACATTTTCAGATTGATTGTGTCACATCAGGTCCTGCTTCCTTGGCGAGATGATGTGGGGTTGCCATTATATAGACTGAGGGCATTGTATGGGACCATAATTGAGACTGAGGGCACGGTATGGGAAACATTATATGTCCTCGGATCATTGTAGGGGGCAATAATATATACTGAGGGCACTGCAGGGGTTGGGGCTTAAAAAAATAATGAAACTCATCCATTTATAACATCAGTTATTAAAATATCATTAACAACAGACAGACTGCCAGAAAATGGTTACAAAATAGCCATAAAAGCTGACAGGTTATCGTTTTAATGTACCGTTAGAGTACATTGACATGTGGGGTGGCAATGATGCAGCACAGAGCAGTCAGGATAATATAATAATGAAGTCTCACCATATTTGCGTGCCAGGTATCGCAGGATGGTGCAACTCTGATACAGAACAAAGTCTCCATCCTGAAAACGAGGAATTTGCCCAAAGACCTGAGAAAAATCCACATAGAATTGTGAGACATTTTACATAAAACAAAGCAATACAATGTATGGGGTCCATGTAGACAAAACTGGAAGATATGACTGTCAAGAGGCTAGAGAGATAAGACATCATCCTATTGTGGGCCTCAGTGTGAAAGTTATACCTGGGCCCACCACCTTCCCACAATGACTAGAGGTTCCAGGGCCCAATGCAAAACCTGCTACAAGGCAAATATACTGTAATACTGGGAGTAATTAAAGGTGTACAGTTTTAAAGGGGCTATCTGACTCTTTGTAACTGATGACCTATCACATGTGGAGTCACTGTGGGTAGAAATAAACGGTTGCAAAAACAATAAATACTGATTGGAGTTTGTTATGAACTATCTAATATACCAGAGTCCACAGAAAATCTACTACTAAATGAAATAGACGAGGCAGCAAATCATGAGGTCGTTATTATAGGGGACTTCAACTACCCAGATATAGACTTGGAAACTAAAACCCGTAGAACTCATAAAGGAAACAGGTTCAGGATCCAACTACAGGGATGGCCATACTGAACTTAACCAATAGTATTAACCAATAGACCCGACAGAACAACAGATGTGCAGTTTGGGGGACACCTGGGAAACAGTGACCATAAAGTAATAACCTTCCAATTGTCGTCCGTTTCTTCATAGAGACAAAAAAATAACCAACTTCAAAAAGCTAAATTTGACCAGCCATTAGCCTCACTAACTGGGACAATGTCCTCAAAAATAAAAATGCAACCAAGCTCTAATTGTGAGAGGTACATACCTAATAGGAATAAAAGGATGAGGGACAAGAAAAAACATATTCCCACTTTTTTCTGTGAACTACCCCTGTGCTGAATATCTGACAGGGAAAATCTATTCCTAGGAGGACAAATTCCCTTTCTTTGGCGATCAAGTACCCCTGCAGTGCATACCTGGAAGTGAAAATAATTTAATTACATTAGTCTGTCACATATTTGTGAGACCTAAAGCGATTTTTTCTCTTTCTGACAAGGGTACTGCATATCTGACAGTCAAATAAAACCAGTAAATACTGCTGTCATATTGTCGGTTGACAAATTCCTATTTTTTGTGCTAGAAAGTACATTTTTTGGCCTGTGTTGCATTTCTGACAGTCCAATAAAACTGTTAAATACTGCATTTACATTTTTGGTTTAAAAAAAAACACACTTTTTGTGCTAGATAGTACATTTTCAGACTGCGCTGCATCTCGGACAGTCCAATAAAACCTTTAAATACTGTATTTATATTTTTGGTAGAAAAAAAGCACACTTCTTGCGCTAGATAGTAAATTTGCATCCTGCGCTGCATTTCTGAAAGAAACACACTTAAATCAATCTGTTTAATTGTGTGTGTGAAAAACACTTTTTTTGGGCCATAAAGTACCTTTGCAGCCTGCACTGCATAGGTGATAGGGAAATACATTTCTATAATTGGTATATTAAATTCGTGGTTGACATTGAACCATTTTTGCAGTATACAAACCCCTGCTCTGCATAGGGGACAGGGACGTAAATTTCAAAAAATCGTCTGTTCCATTGGTGGGTGACATTAACCCAGTTTTGCCGGTGAAAAACCCCTGCTCTGCATAGGTGACAGGGACCTATATTTTTTAAAATTGTCTGTTCCATTCTTGAGTGACATTAACCCAGTTTTGCCAATAAACCTCTGCTTATTTAGTAGGCCCGAATGCCGCTCTGCAAATGGTGAGGCCAGAACAAGTACAGTCGCTAGTAGATTGGGTGGCTGACAGTGCCTCCAGTACCTTCACATTGTCTCCCATCCAGTCCACTGCTGAAAGCTCAGAGTTGGCACCAGCAAGCCATGGGCAAAGCACCTCACCCCTTGCAAATCAGCAAAGCAGTCTAAGCCCCAAGTCTCTTATGCTTTTTGATGACTCTGCTGGCAGGGTTTCCCAGGGCCATCCACCTAGCCCTGCCCCAGAAGTGGAAGATATTGAGTGCACCGATGCCCAACCACTTATGTTTGAGGATGAGGACATGGGAAAACCACTGCAGCGTGGTCTCTGATGATGACAAAACACAGGTGCCAACTGCTGTCGCTTTTTGCAGTGTGCAAACCGACAAGGAGGGCAGGGGTGAAGACTGTGTGGAAGATGATTAGGAGGACGATGAGGTCCTAGACCCCACATGGAATTTAAGGTCATGCAAGTGAAGTGTGAAGTTGCAGAGGGAGAGGCGGTGGTCGCACAGAGCCACCAGCACAGCAAAAGAGGGAGCAGGGTGAAGAAGCAGGGCGGCCGTCCCCTAGACAGTACGCCTGCTACTGCCCACCGCACCCAGGGACTGGGCAAAACAAAGCCAGCTCCAAGGAGTTGCCTGGCATGGCAGTTCTTCAGACAATGTGCAGACGACAAGACACGAGTGGTTTGCACGCTGTGCAATCAGAGCCTGAAGCGAGGCATAAATGTTCTAAACCTGAGCACAACCTGCATGGCCAGGCATCTAAGTGCAAAGCACGAGCTGCAGTGGAGTAAACACCTCCAAAACCAAGAAAGGAATCAGGCTCCTCCTGCTCCCTCTTCTGCTGCAGTCTCGGCCTCTTCCTCCACCCCGCAAACAGAGGATGTGTCAGCAACGCCACCACGTCTGTCACATTCAAGAAGCAGCACCACAATGTCCCATGGCAGCGTTCAGCTGTCCATCTTCCAAACAATAGAGTGAAAGAGGAAGTACCCCCCTACCCACCCACGATCCCTGGCCCTGAATGCCAGCATTTCAAAATTCCTGGCATTTGAAATGCTGTCATTCCGTCTGGTGGAGACGGACACTTTTAAAAACCTTATGCTGTTGGCTGTCCCACAGTCTGTTGTTTTAAGCCGCCACTACTTTTCCAGGCAAGCCATCCCTTACCTGCACAAACAAGTGGGGGACAAAATCAGGTGTGCACTGCGCAACGCCATCTGTGGCAAGGTCCACATAACTACTGGGACGTGGACCAGTAAGCATGGGCAGGAATGTTATCTCCCTAACAGGACAATGAATAAATGCAGTGGCGGCTGGGCCTGAGGCGGATAGCGCCTCCTTCCGCCACCGAGGATTGTAGGGCATTTCTCTTTGCCTCCTGTTGCCTCCTTCTCCTACTCCTCTTCCTCCTCTAACTCCTCATCCGGTCAGCGTAACACCTTCACCACCAACTTCAGCACAGTCAGGGGAAAATATCAGCAGGCAGTTTTAAAATTCATCTGTTTGGGGGACAAACTGCCTTTTGCAGCTCTTTCCATGACTCTTTTGGAGCCATTTTAGTGCCCCAAAGTTCGGGTCCCTATTGACTTCAATGGGGTTCGTGGTCAAGTTCAGGTCCTGAACTCGAACTTTGCGGCGATGTTCGGGCGAACCCGAACTTCCAGGTTTTCGCTCAACTCTAATCTTGGACTCCCAGGTCGCTGCTGGGAACGATGTTGTCCGAGTAGTAAGACACTTTTACAGACTGACAATAATACGCACAAAATCAAAGATAAAAATCGATTTTAGAGGAAAAATTGTTAGGAAACATTCTTTCCTGTAAATTTACTTGTATATAAAGTGCAAGTGCTGCCAAAAATCACAAGGAAGAGGCACTCCTGAATAACCTGTATATCACATAAAGGAGGGCCTCATTCACATTGTGGTACAATTGTAGTGGGACTCCTACATTCATAAAGCCTAGCACTAAGTGAAAGGGCTGCCAAAATGACAAGGAACCGCCACTCCAATATGCCCTTCATTACACATAAAGGAGGGAGTCATATACACCTTTGAAAAATTATGGTTGATGGCATGCTTGTGACCCTCAAAAATATTAGGAGCAAGGGCCTGCTGGTGACCCTCTAAAACATTAGGGGTGAGGGTCTGCTGCTGAGCTGACCCTCTGAAACATTAGGGGCGAGGGCCTGCTGCTGAGCTGACCATCTAAAACATTAGGGACAAGGGTCTGCTGCTGAGCTGACCCTCTAAAACATTAGGAGCGAGGGCAGCCTAATAAGTATGTTGATATGATGGAGGAGGAGGAGGAGAAAAGGAAGATTAAACCACCTTTTTTTGTGGTGGAAGGGGTGCATGGGAATACAGTGTATTCAATACATCATAAAAGCTACATTTAAAGTGCCTTTATGTTCAGCCGCTTTCCTCTGGTGGAGTAGAGAAGTCAGGGGTGATCCAGGCCTTGTTCATTTTGATAATAGTCAACCTGTCAGCATTTTCAGTTGACAGGCGGATGCGCTTATCAGTTATTTGCCCCCAGCAGCACTAAATACTCGCTCTGACAATATGTTGGCGGCAGGTCAAGCCAGCACCTCCAAAGCTTAGAGCGCAAGTTTGTGCCACATGTCCAGCTTGGACACCCAATAGTTGTAAGGCACAGAGGGATCACTGAGGATGCTGACACGGTCTGCTACATACTCCTTCACCATCTTCCAAAACTTTTCCCTCCTTGTGACTCTAGACTGTGCATCAGGGTGAGGGTGTTGGCGGGTTGTCATGAAACTGTCCCAGGCCTTGGAGAGTGTTGCCCTGCCTCTGTTGGAACTGCTGTGTGTTCCCCTCGTCTCCCCTCCTTGGTTGCCCAAGGAACTACGTACCTTGCCAACAGCGTTGTCAGCTGGAAATTTTTGGAGTAATTTTTCCAGAAGGACCTTCTGGTATTGCACCATTTTGCTAGTCCTCTCCACCACAGAAATAAGAGATGAGAAGTTCTCTTTGTAGCGGGGGTCAAGAAGGGTGAACAACCAGTAATCGGTGTTGGCCAAAATGCGTATAACACGAGGAAAGGCAGCATAACATATAGTCAGCCATGTGTGCCAGAGTCCCAACAGACAAGACTTCGTGCTCATCAGGAGGATAACTCTTAATCTCCTCATTCTCTTCCTCCTCTTCTGCCTATCCACGCTGAACAGATGGAATAAACCTGTTTCTGCTGGTATTCCACTACTGCCCTTTGCTGCTCACAAAGCCTTGCCAACATGTGGAACGTGGAGTTCCAGTGCATACTCAAGTCGCACAACAGTGTTAGAGGTGCTAGCTCACCTGCTTTAGAGGGCACTGGGCAGTGTAGCGGGTGGAGTCCAGTAGCGGGAGACCGCAAGGAGAAGAGGCAGGGTGGAGGCGTCTGGGTCGCCAACAGAGAGGTAGACGGTAGTAGAGGATCAAGCAGAAGAGTAGTCGTGGACAATTCAGAGGTTGGCAGCAGTCAAGATTGTAAGTAGTAGCAACAGCGGAAGATGCAGCAGGATCAAGTTCAGAAGAACAATAACCAGCGGGGGTCAGGTGCAAGAGGCTGGGCTTATAAAGAGGAAGTAGCAGGTGCAAGGAATCACAGAGATTAACAAGGCAAGGCTGGAACAAGGTAGATCAAAGAGTTCAGCAGATGGAAAAGTCCAGAAGGGCTGGTAGTCTAGTGGCTAGAGCTACCGCCTGGGACATGGCCGGTCACGGGTTTGAATCCCAACAAACAGTCTGTGAGCTAGCTGCAGCATTGCCAGACCGGCGGCAGCTGTAGATGACTTTCAGAAATGGGCACACATGTGGCGCACCTTCGCCAGCAGCGGCCAAACAATTGCGATGAATGTCACAGATATTTAGGATGCACAAACATAACACAACAGATGTAGCAAAGGTTGTATCACTGTCAGCAGCGGCCAAACAATTGCACGCAATTTAGCTCAGGTTGTGCTAATAATATATATTGCAGCCAGATAAAACAATAGTCCTTAAAAAGACTTTTGGGTCTCTAACAATTGCATGCAATTTATCGCAGGTTGCGCTAATAATATATATTGCTGCCAGATATAATAATAGTCCTTAAAAGTACTTTTGGGTCTCTACAATTGCACGCAATTTAGCGCAAGTTGCGCTAATAATATATTGCAGACGGATAAAACAATAGTCCTTAAAAAGACCTTAAAAGGTGATGAGTCTTCCAGGTGTTCCTTACTCCAAATAACGCATACACTATATTTGGAGAGGACTACCAAATCAGTTTTATATTTTTCATATACATATTTATTACAGAGAGTGGTCAAAAGGACAAGACGAAGTCAGAACACAAGTAATCCAAAAATATGCAAACAGGAACTAGGAACACAGCTAGTGAGTCTGAGACTATCCCAGAAGGGGATTTAAATTGATTGCGGAGTCCCTGGATCAAAACCTGATAGGTCTATGGACTCTGCGCTGGAGCCTGGACAGGTAGGTTTGCCACATAAAAGGTTGGTACATAAAATGAGGTTGCTTGGACTGGGGGAAAATGTGTGTATGTAGGTAAGTAACTGGCTCAGTTATAGAAAACAGAGGGTGGTTATTAATGGTACATACTCAGAATGGGTCATTGTCACTAGTGGGTCACAGGGGTGAGTATTGGGCCCTACTCTGTTCAATACATTTATTAATGATCTTGTAGAAGGCTTGCACAGTAAAATATCAGTTGGGCAGAGAACTGGCAGATGAGGTTTAATGACAATTGTAAGGTTCTGCACATAGGAAGCAATAATCCAAGTCACCAGTACATAAAACACTGTGTGCCGGCCATTTCGTGCATTGGGACTGCAACTTGAATGGGTCCATGATCCGCCCGCACAGCAAAAAATAGAACATGTTTATTTTTTCCAGTGCAGAGGCACAGAGAGAAACCCCATGGAAGCACTTCAAGTGAATGGGTCTGCATCCGTGATATGGTTTGCAAACAGCTAGTCCGCACAGCCGGGCAATGGCTGTGCGCATGAGGCCTAACACTGACATGGAAAAATTACTTAAGAGTTTTAGTGGTCAGCAAAATTAACTGTAGAAACCAGTGTCAGGCATCTGCTGCCAAGGCCAATAAGATGCCCGTAATGAGAACATAGTTCTGACCCTTTACAAATCACTAGTCAGACGACACAAGGAGTATACTCTGTGTCTAGAGGAAAGAAGGTTTCTACACAAAGTTTGTTTCTACACAAACATTAGAAGGGGATTATTTATAGTAAGAGCAGTGAGACTATGAAACTCTGCCTCAAGAGTTCAAAAGGGGCCTGGATGTATTTCTGAGTGTAATAATATTATAGGCTATAGCTACAAGAGATGAGTTGTTGATCCAGGGAGTTATTATGACTGCCTGATTGGAGTCGGGAAGGAATTTATTCCCCTAAAATGAGAAAGATTGGCTTCCACCTCACCAGGCTTTTTGCCATCCTCTGATCAACTTGCAGGTTACCAGGCTGAACTAGATGGACAGATGTCTTTTTCAGCCTTGCTTCCTATGTTAAGTCTATGAAGCACCTTTCATGCATCGTCTTGTCTTTATTCCTGCACGAAAGTGACACGAATGCCATGAGCTGTTCATTCCCCAGTCAGGGTCTTCAGACCAGGCCTAAAGCAATTCCATGTCTAGGGATGAGTAGCAGTGGTCACTGTGGCTGCGGTGACTGGAAGATGGCTGCATGAGCTTGAAAGAAAGCTCACAGAGCTGCTGACAATCCTGTGGATGAGATAGCTACATTAGTGACTGGCTTCAGCAACACAGAGAGCAGTGACCAAATGGGTTCCTGTAACAGCAGACCACAAGACGATGGAAAGTGTAAGTATTGCCGCTCCTAAAGGACACTGACAGGCTGACAGATATATACGGTATTCATCAGAGAATTAGGAATAAAACTATACTAATGTTACCCCAGTTAAACTGTACTTGTGTTTAAAAAGCATTTTAATCTGTATGCAAATTCACTATCTTTGTGCCCAATGGGGCAGCGTCTCCTGCGGCTTTGTGCCCAGCTGCGCCCGAAGTACAGCTTCCCAGCGCTGTTCCCCTCGTTATTATTCACTGCACTGGCCTTTTTTTTCAGGCTAGCCGAACGCTGAATTCCTGCGCAGGCGCACGTGTAGAGTGCTGGCAGCAGCCTCGTCTGGCTATGCTGAGGCTGTGCCAGCTTTCTCTCTTCCTCCTCGCTACCTAGTCCTGTCTAGTGCTGCCAGTACTCTACATGTGCGCCTGCCCCTTGGGCACAAAGGTAGAGAATTTGCATATTGATTAAAACGTTTTTAAACACAAGTAAACCTCAACTGGGGTAACAGTCGTCTAGTTGTATTCTAATCCTCTGATGAATACCAGCAGATATATCAGCCTGTCAGTGTCCCTTTAACTGCATAGTAAAGCATATGAAAAGCTTCTTCACGGTCACTTAACGTCTTTGTTTAGCGGTAATGTGGCGCACTGCATGCATTGGCCTTTATTCTTACAGTAGAGAAGTAATTATTATAACTTTATCTGAATTGGGACATTTAAACTTGCTTTTTTATTCCAATTTTTTTATTCCAATTTAAATCTAGTAGGAGTCGGAGTCGGAGTCGGTCCATTTTTGCCGACTCCGACTCCGACTCCAGGTACCCAAAATTGCCTCCGACTCCGACTCCTCGACTCCGACTCCGACTCCGACTCCACAGCCCTGCCAGAAGGGGATTTAAATTGATTGCGGAGTCCCTGGATCAAAACCTGATAGGTCTATGGACTCTGCGCTGGAGCCTGGACAGGTAGGTTTGCCACATAAAAGGTTGGTACATAAAATGAGGTTGCTTGGACTGGGGGAAAATGTGTGTATGTAGGTAAGTAACTGGCTCAGTTATAGAAAACAGAGGGTGGTTATTAATGGTACATACTCAGAATGGGTCATTGTCACTAGTGGGTCACAGGGGTGAGTATTGGGCCCTACTCTGTTCAATACATTTATTAATGATCTTGTAGAAGGCTTGCACAGTAAAATATCAGTTGGGCAGAGAACTGGCAGATGAGGTTTAATGACAATTGTAAGGTTCTGCACATAGGAAGCAATAATCCAAGTCACCAGTACATAAAACACTGTGTGCCGGCCATTTCGTGCATTGGGGACTGCAACTTGAATGGGTCCATGATCCGCCCGCACAGCAAAAAAATAGAACATGTTTATTTTTTCCAGTGCAGAGGCACAGAGAGAAACCCCATGGAAGCACTTCAAGTGAATGGGTCTGCATCCGTGATATGGTTTGCAAACAGCTAGTCCGCACAGCCGGGCAATGGCTGTGCGCATGAGGCCTAACACTGACATGGAAAAATTACTTAAGAGTTTTAGTGGTCAGCAAAATTAACTGTAGAAACCAGTGTCAGGCATCTGCTGCCAAGGCCAATAAGATGCCCGTAATGAGAACATAGTTCTGACCCTTTACAAATCACTAGTCAGACGACACAAGGAGTATACTCTGTGTCTAGAGGAAAGAAGGTTTCTACACAAAGTTTGTTTCTACACAAACATTAGAAGGGGATTATTTATAGTAAGAGCAGTGAGACTATGAAACTCTGCCTCAAGAGTTCAAAAGGGGCCTGGATGTATTTCTGGAGTGTAATAATATTATAGGCTATAGCTACAAGAGATGAGTTGTTGATCCAGGGAGTTATTATGACTGCCTGATTGGAGTCGGGAAGGAATTTATTCCCCCTAAAATGAGAAAAATTGGCTTCCACCTCACCAGGCTTTTTGCCATCCTCTGGATCAACTTGCAGGTTACCAGGCTGAACTAGATGGACAGATGTCTTTTTTCAGCCTTGCTTCCTATGTTAAGTCTATGAAGCACCTTTCATGCATCGTCTTGTCTTTATTCCTGCACGAAAGTGACACGAATGCCATGAGCTGTTCATTCCCCAGTCAGGGGTCTTCAGACCAGGCCTAAAGCAATTCCATGTCTAGGGATGAGTAGCAGTGGTCACTGTGGCTGCGGTGACTGGAAGATGGCTGCATGAGCTTGAAAGAAAGCTCACAGAGCTGCTGACAATCCTGTGGATGAGATAGCTACATTAGTGACTGGCTTCAGCAACACAGAGAGCAGTGACCAAATGCCAGATAGGAACAGCTGGGGCCCAAGAAGAGATGGAGAGAAGCAGTAAGGTTATTGTCACAGACCATGTTCATCTCCTGGAGATACTGGACCATGATGGGGCTTGTTGAGGAAGGGTAAAGCCCACCAAGGCCCAGGAAACATCATGTGATGGCTGCAAGTAAGTGGAGATCCAGAGTTGAAGGCCTGATATTGCTCCTGTAGCAGGGAGGTCCCCTTTAGGACTTCTAAAAGGGGTTGCATCACTATCTGATTGTGGGGGTCAAATACCCCACACCCTGCCGATAAGCTATTCTGCAGTAGGGCACGTGCACTATGCAGTGGACAGAGCTGGTTACTGCAATGCTGCTCCCATTCACTTCAATGTTAGCAAATCTGTATTAACCAACTCTGTTCACTGCACAATAGATGGCCCTGTATATAGTTTTCCCCGACAACTTCCAGTTCTACTGCAGAACTGCAACTGATTGGAGGGGACGCGGAGTGTTGTATCCCCACCAATCAGTTTGTGATTGCCTATCCTGAAAATATGCTTGTAGAGAGTTGGACAACCCTGTAAGGACTGTATATAGTTAGAGACACATTTGTGTTAGGATACAACATGTTCAAGTGATGCCCCCTACAGAGGAGTGATTATGTGTATGTACCTGTATAGTAAAGTTTGTTACATGCTTCAAAAGAATTTATATGTCTCCTCCTGGCTTATTCCCATGCCATTCCAAAAGACCCCATAACGGTTTTCCCAACTGCTGCCACCCAAAGTTGTGAACTCCCCTTACAGACTCTGAAGTCTAAAGTGGCACAAGAGACACATATACACATATTTATACAGATTTGTCAATGAGGCCTAACAGCTGCAATTTCCACCCTTGTTTTCCCCACACATCAACTGACATTATGTTTTTTTACTCTATTTGGGCACCAGGCTTAATTCTGTTATCATACTGTATCTACCGTATGTAGCAAGATTGGTTCTTGTACTGTAAGTAGGCACAAGGCTTGGTTGTGGTACCATATGTGCATAGTTGCCATTGTTTTTCTATAGTACCTTTGTTGCTTAGGTCTGGTACTATGTCTATGCACAAGGCTTGGTTCTGGTCCTGTATTTATGCACTAGGTTTTGTACTGGTACCATATGTATCTATAACGCTTGGCTAGATACCATATGTATGCTTGGTTCCTTTATGGTACCTTTGTAGTAAGCTTGGTCTTCTTACCATATCTACACACAAAGCTTGGTTATAGTATTAAATGCACTGTACATACTGTAGTAAGCATAGTTTTGTTAAGACATGTTTGTAATTATATATAGTACATATCTATCTATCTATCTATCTATCTATCTATCTATCTATCTATCTATCTACAAACATACATACAAGGTTTGTTTCTGATACCATATCTTTGCAGTAAAATTGCTTCTATTTTCACACACAAGGCTTAGTTCTGGTACGGTATCTTAAGGCCATAACTATGTATTTAAGAGTGTGTCAGAACCAGCTAGTGTGAACCCACTGTGCCACGTGACCAACATTGTCTAAATGAACCCTTCCTTCTTCCTAGTACCCCTGATGATGAGCATAGGCTTTCCCGAGGGGAATACCAGGTTGTTACCTTACCTCTTGAGGTAGACACAAAACACATGAAGCAGCTGGTCCAGGTAGACCAGGGGGTACCAGAGCATGGTACCAGAGGTACAGTCACAGTCAACAGGCAGAGTCATAACTAAGAGCAACAGTGCAGGACCGAAGGATAAGGAAGAGGCGAAGTTGTACAAGCAATGGGTAAGGGCAGGCGGCTCATGTACAGGTCAGCAACAGGAGAGACGAGAAAGGACACACAAGGATCAAAATGAAAGTCCAGAATCTAAGCACAGGTCAGGAACATGAGCACAAACAACAGCAACCTTTGCAGGACACAAGAATCTTTGACGCTCAGGCACCTGAGAAGGGGGCTGGACCACTTATATAGGTGCAAAATGACACGTACTGGCCCTTAACGAGGTGCTACAGGGAAGAAGAGCGATGGAGTGGGGTGCAGCCGTAGCAGAATGCGGCTTGACTTAGGGGGAAGTGTGAGGCTTAAAAGGGTTAAGTATTTTGAAAAAATGGATGCAGGGCAGGGATTGGTCAAGTGGGGGGTGGGACAGGGTAGATTTGGCACGCAGTATTTAAGCAAGTGAGGGGCGGGGTTAGTCACTTGCCAGGTAGTAGGGTTTTCAGTTCCCACTCACCCGCCCTTAGTTAGTTTGGTTTATTGTGGGGATTTGTCGTAGTGGAGGCAGTTAAAAAGGGATCCTAGGAGGCAAAACTATTTGGAATAGGTGCATGACTCTTTGGGGCTTGCATCTTAGGAGGTTTTGGTGAATTGAAGGCTGAGGGCTCCTGTTAGTGCCAGAAGGCCTGCAGGGGCATAATGTTGGTGTTTGGTGCCCTTGGGTCGGTGAGTGTGGCCAAGGGTAAGGTGGAATTACAACTGGAGAATTAAAATGATTGGGTTGCCTTCCAGGATACCTCTTCATCAGGGGGTTAGGAAGTTGGAATGTTTGGCATTATTCAGTTACATATAAAATGTTATGATGGATTAAAATGTTAATAAATTGGTCGCTACAGCCCTTTATACCCAAAAAATTGAAGTCTTTGTGTGTCTGTTAATGGGAGAAAATGGGAGTGTATTGTTAAAGGTGGTTGAACTAATCTTCCATCCTTGTAAGTCACAGGGCTAGAAAGAAACCATGGAGCGGATTCCAGTAATGATGGTGTCTGTAAGGACAGAGCCCAGGAGCGCAGAGGTGAATGGGAAGACACCAGAAACGGATTACTGCCAGACGCAGACAATGACAGAGGCGGCCAGGGAGACAGTTCTCGCCCGAGCACGGAGCTTGGGCCCACGGTGGCGAGTAGAGGAATTCGGCGGTCAGCAACTGCCATTACACACCACAGGTTCTCTGCATTTACAGCATGCTTAAGATCTTTCTTACCGCATTTTTCTTCAGATCTCTTATCCCTGCAGCCCAATCCTGCATCTGCACCTCATCATCAGTCCATGAAACACCTTGATCTCCAAGCAGCAGTCGTATTGCCTCCGCTCTCCCTAGGAAAACACAAACGAGTTGAGCATTATAACTGCTGCTAGCAATGTGTTGGTTAAAAGCAGAGATTATTTACTTTTGGTTGATGGTTACAGGTCTCATATGAGGTACAAACGCTTAGGGGTTGCAGTTCAGGTTTCACTGTTAGTTGGACATTCCAGATCACAAGATGAAAAGTTATAACTCTCACTCACAGCCCACTGGGCCTCAGTAAGGTTTTAGCTTCATACCAAACTTTGGGCAATGTTAACTCCATACCACTTCTCACAGTTAATTCTTAGCTCACAGTTCAACCAGTCAAATCGAACTTTCAGAACCTAAACTGGACAAGGGTCACCTGTACACACCAGTCCCTCCTAGTACACGACCATTTAGTCCACCATACCACACCAGGGTGAACAACCGGGCCACACTACAGGCCTCAAGGCCAATTGTTCACTACATGCTGTAAACTAATCCCTCACAGACTAAAGTTCCACAGAGCTGTAGTGTAGACTCCTATCAGGTATGAGTCTTGCACCATCCAATCCGCTTTGGCTCTTCCAGGCTGATGTCTCATCACACTCAAAGCAGATGCCTCAGATATTAGACCTTCACTGGCTGACAAAAACAGTTATGCAAACCCCATCAGTAACAGCCTGGACAGAGTTTCAACAGTTTCCCATTTCTGTGGCTAGACTAAGGGTACTTTCACACTAGCGGCATAGCTATCTGGCAGGCTGTTCCGGCAGGTGAACAGCTTGCCGGATCCTTCATGCCGCAAGTACCCGTGCACTGCCGTGCTGCTGCTACGTCCCCATTGACTATAATGGGGTGGGGGGCGGAGCTACAGCGCAGCCAGACTAAAAGTACTGCAGGTCCGACTTTTTAGTCCGGCGATCTCTGCCGTGCACTTCCGTGCACTGCCGTGCTGCGTCGTAGCTCATCTCCCCGCCCCATTATAGTCAATAAGGACGGAGCGGCAGCACGGCAGTGCACGGGTACTTGCGGCATGGAGGATCTGGCAGGCTGTTCACCAGCCGGAACAGCCTGCCGGATAGCTATGCCGCTAGTGTGAAAGTACCCTTACCTAGCCAACTGTAAGTCAGTTCACCATCTGCTCTCGGTGCCTCTCCAGGCTTTGCTCAGTCAGGATTACAGCTTTTGCACATGGGTCCCTCAAATGTGTGCTCCACACTGTACAATATCTCATCTCTACAAGCCCCATAATAAAAACACCGTGGCCTCCAGCCCACCGTTGCCTCTGCAATTGACAAGCTACTCAGCCCACTGATGTTCCTCAAGTGAGCAAACCCACTATGGACTCCAGTTGAGTGTTCTTTTGATGGACAAGCACCAAGCACAGTCAATTTTACAGGCCCAACCGTATGTCAACTTAAAAACATGTAGACCATCAGTTCCCAGCCCTTTGGCACCAAAACAGAGACTTTTATTACATCCTCCTATTAGCACAGTGGCAAAGCATTCTGGCACCACAACATTCATGCCCACTTCAAGGTCAGGCTCTTCTTTGGCCTACGCGAAAACTTCTCCTGCTTGATAACGGGCAAGAAACTATTCATCTTGCTGACAAATACAGTGATCCGCCAGTCCAGCAACCTGTATCGACAGATGTATATCACATATCACAACATAATAAAACAAATACAGAGTAACAGATACAAGTAGATTATATTCATATGACATAACTAAGTAACAAATACTTAAACAGTCTCTCAGGCAACTAATCAGTCTTTAAAATTGTTGTCTGAGTTGTCCAAAAATTTGCCAAAAATCACCTCACCTTTCCATCGCCGCCACTTGCATCCTCTATGCTGATCTGGTTACTTGGCTGCAACATTGACTTGAATCACCTCCATATATTGCGGAGGCCAGTGACTGGCTGCAGCAGCCATGTGAGTATACCGGCACATCACAGCCAACTAAATATAGACCAAGATGGAGGACCAGAGTGGTAGGAATGCTCAACTTACACAACCCCTTCTAAGTGATACAAGCGTGTGAGTTGCACAGGCTCAACATAAGGTACAGTATTAGCCAGGATACAACTGGCACATGTGCAGCATGGATCACATGAGGGTGCTCACAAGGTTCTGTACTTCCAGAACCGGAATGGGACATGATAAGGGGACACTATGACTGGTGACACTAACAGGGGTACTGTAGCTGGTGACAATAACAAGGGCACTTTATGTAGCACTACAGCTGTTACTTCCACTCAGTATGGGAACGGGACACAATAAATAATGAGGGCACTGTGACTGGGTGCTTATACTGTTATGCAGGCATTGAAGCTATCAATGTTAAAAAAATTATAGGAGCATTCTGGGCAAAATGCAGTGGAGGAGATTTACTGCAACAACGTCTGTTTGTCCTAGTGCAGTGTGTGACAGATTCATATGCACTCCCTGCTTGCCTATTAAGACATACTGACACTTCTACAGCTCTGCCTGTGTGTCAGACTTCACTGCAATTCGGGGATTCTGTTCACAATGCAAAGTTGCCTTTTATCATGGCCCTCGGAAACAATACCATTTTGAAAGTGTCCCTCACACCAAAAACGGTTTTGCATCATATCAGAATAGAGCATTCATACAAGAAAATTTTTGTGTGTTGTAGACCGGTTATATTTACCTCTTATGGGGAAGTAAGTCAATGTGTATCCAGACACTGCAAGAAAGATGTAAGGGTTAAACATACAGCAAAATGCATCAACTTCCTGGTAAACATGCAATTGTTAGAAAACCGATCCATGCAGAGCCTCCGTAGGCAACTGTGATATATATATCGTGGCAAATAATAAGCTTTTAGTATAGAGCACGATATAGCAGCACTATAAGAAAACATACAGAAGTTTATAAGGAATCACAGCAATAGACTAGTATAGTGAGCTGTAGTTACTGGTGTGAGTAGTAGATCTCAGGCTGTGTCTAGGAAGAATACAGTCCACCTCACCACAACTTTTATATAGACTGGGAGTGTCCTGCTGAGTCACAGTTATGTAAGCTGCAGAGAGTGCACCATTTAACCCAATCATGACAAGGGTTATTTCATCTCTCTGAGATCTTTTTGTACATAGCCCCCTTTCCCTTCATTTGTTTGTAGGACAAGTAGGGCATACTTTCCAACTTTATAAAATTAACTTCAGGGAGATCAGACATAGCAGTTTGCAATATTTTTGGATACAGGTCATGTCTCGTTTTTACAGACCAATCTCCCTTTTTACAGGTCACTCCTCCTTTCAGTTCCTCTAACTCCCACCTACCTGGCATATGCAGTGATCCACTGGGCCACTGCCAACAATTAAACATGGTGTATTATATGTAATGTGTCTTGTTCCTTGTGTTTCTATTTCTTTACTCTATACTGTTTTCTATTATCTCTATCCACTGCAAGGCTGAATCGAAGGGTTAAGTCCCTTAGGTGCTGTGTCCAAGAAGGGGTGGGCCCTAATGCTGGGCTTGGCTCTTCCTTGGGAAGTTAGTGAGTTTATCAGTTGGAGTGTGCTCAGAAAGCAGCAAGGAGCTTCAACCAAGTTTGGGACTAATTAAAGTAACCAGGAAAGATTCTCAGAGAAGAATTGTAGATCAGCATTCTTATAGGGGTATACTTTTGCAATTGCATTTAATTAAAATGTAGTATAGCCACTGAGTTCTTTCCTGAAATCTATCTGTATAGCGCTACCTGCTGTTTGCCCTTTTTCAAAATTTTCTGTTCAGCTCACTGAGGTTAACATACATGCTCAGTTCCATCCTTCAACCGCCACAAGCTGCATCAGAAAGGACACACCCCCGAGCTGCCAGCCTAAACTAAATCTAGCAGAACAATTGTAGCAAAGAATGGGGATATCTTTGGATCCTTTTCAGGTACATGGCTTTTTCTAGCTTTGTTAGAAAGAGGATGTCATGTACTATATAATTTTTTACATTACTAACACGATAAACCTTTTAAAGAGGTTGTGTAGCCATGAAAAGAGGGTATGTGTGGAATCTCTGAAGGCTATGCATGAGGCTATAAGGCTGGTAACACAGAATTGCAGCACTTGTCCATGTCTAAATGCTTTGCACCCCTCTTCATATCCCTGCTGCTTGTGAATTGGTCTTCAGGAAACAAAGAACATGTCTGGGATGCGTGATGCAGCCCTTGCCTAAATCGGAACATTAAGTATTGTAATATATGAAAGCGTATCTCTGCAGGATGCTCCTGGAGATAGCCCACTGATTCATCCTCAGAACCTGTTGTGATTTTGTTGAAATTGTTCAAGAACTGTATCTCCATTTACACATGGAAGAAATTTGCACTATTAACCTCAGTAAAGACTGTGAGTTCAATGTTTTTTTCTAACCTTCGTACCTTTTTTCTAACCTGTCTGGTGTGTTCATTGGTTTTCATGTTGCTATTTGATCACTAATGTTCTCTAACAAACCTCTACGTCCTTCACAGAACAGCTGTAGTTATACTGAGAATAAATTACACAAAGGACTCTATTTACTGTAATAATTTAAAGAAGATCTTTCATGTTTAGTTTTTTTTATTCTAGGTAAATACCTTTAGTTGCTGATGCTGCCACCCTGCCTGTTTTTTTTAAATATCTCTCCTACGTCCCACTGTGCCTCCCTGTAGTTTTCCCACTCAATATGTTAATACTGAGCATCGGCACAGGGAGGAGCAGACGCCAGGGTTTCTCAATAGGAGTTTCCTTCTCCCTGGCTGTGCCGCGATCCAATCACAGCAGAGAACGTCACAGCCAGGAGAAGGAGAGCTTTTTTTTTCTCCCTGGCTGGGACGCTCGCCGCTGTGATTGGATCGCGGCACAGCCAGGGAGAAGGAGACGCCCATTGAGAAACCCTGGCGTCTAGGAGCGACACACTATATGCGCAGGGTCTGCGCTCCTGAATATAAATGCATAACGGGATAGGGAGGTTTAGCGTAGGACCTGCCTGAACTGAGACCACCTTGGCGTTGGGTAGGTGGGCACAAATGTGTTTTAATCAAAATGTGTTGGCTAAGAGTCTCAGATTTTATCATTAGAGTGAGGGCTTTGTCCATATGTTATATTTGAATCTATTATTATAGTGCATTATTTTCTGTGACTTTATAAATGTAGCCATGTACATCTGCAACAATTACTATGATATCATGCAGGATGTTTTATATCTATTTTCCATGATTTGTTTATTGTCAAATAACCTGCAGGAGATTGCAGGCAAGAACAGCAATAATATACATATTGTGCCCCCAACTAACCAGCCAAACTCCATACCAGCAACAGCCCCGGTTTAAAGGTGCATTAAAGGTGCTGCATGGTCATTAACAATGAAGACCAACTTTACAGTGCGGTCTTTGGTTCCTTACTGCAGCAGGGCCACAACCATCCCACAGCACAGCCACTCCATGTGGCCGTACCTTAAGGCCTTATGCACACAACCTCATGCACACAATCCGTGTCCGTTGCTCCGTTTTTCGTGATTTTCTGCAGACCCATTGGTTTTCAATGGGTCTGTGGAAAACTCGGCAAATGCACCGTTTGTCCTCCGCGTCCGTGGTCCGTGATTCCAGTCCGTCAAAAAAATATAACCTGTCCTACTCTTGTCCGTGAAAAACGGTTCACGGACCCATTCAAGTCAATGGGACCGTGAAAAAATGCGGATGGCCATCCGTGTGTCATCCGCGTTCCGCATCCGTTTTTTTGGGGGATCCCTTGGCAGGCACTTGGCAAAAATTGTCAGCCTGTCTTTTCGTAAAATCTTTTGGGTCATGTCCGCTAAAAAAAACGGAAGACACACGGAAACACAACAGAAGGCAAAAACGGACACGGATCACTGAACAACGGAACCCCTTTTTGCGGACAGCATAAAAAAACGGTCGTGTGCATGAGGCCTAGGCAGAGAGGCCTGGGTATACCTGATTTAATGTGATTTATAAGAATTAATTTGTGATTAATCGAAGTTGAAGTCTTAAATGTTTCAAAACTTCGCTCATCTCTACTCAACAGAATGCTAAACATATAACATGGAATGAGCTAGAACAGGAAGAGAGAGAGACTAATGACATCAGAGCCTGACTGCAAGAAGGCAACAGGAACAAACCTACAAAAAGGCAAATTACATGCAATATAGCAATATGAAAATGAACATAAAACCATTGTCATGGGATATTACATTCTTTAGATTTCACAAATATTACAAATAGAGATGAGCGAATTTTTCAAAAATTTGATTCGGCCGCTTCGCTAAATCTTCTGAAAAAATTCGGTTCGATCCGAATTTATTCGCAACGAATCTCGTTAAAAAACTTCTATTTCCTGGCAGCAGAGTGCCTTTATAGTGGTGTAGAACACTGTGCCGTGCAGTAACACGCATAGGGAGTCTGCTGTGGTAGTGAAATAATACTGCGAGTCAGTATGACATGCAGATGACAAGCGTCGCTCTTAGAATCACTGAACACTTCACTTTTTTGGGCAGTCACGGGGCCAAAACTAACCAAATAAGTGTTAAGGCCTATTTATTGGCCTGTATTTGTGGGAGGGGCGATGATGACTATATCTGGCCGGGCGTTTCCTCCCACAGTGAACGTCGTCTCCAGCGTATGGTGTGGGAGCTCTACATACCGTCCTCAGGGAGCAACAAGGGTGCAGCGCTACACGGTAGTTCCAGGCCCTGACTTTCTACGGTCCAGATAAGTAGCTGCCTCATCCAGCAGCATCGTTGCTTTAAGTCCGGCCGGCGGTGTGTCGGCTCCCTGGGTAAGGGGGAGCAGCACTGCACCGGAGCGGTCTGCCAGGGAGACACGCTCTTCTCCCCATGCGGCATGACACGTAGGGTGCAGGGCACAGCGTGTGCCCGCTCGATAAAGTATTGCACAGGCCGCTGTGCTGTTAGACAGGCAGGGGGGGGGGGAGGGGCGGACAAATTAGGCTTCAGCATGTTGTTTCTATCCAGGGGGTGCATAGGTGAATTCACTCAGCAAGGGGGAGTAGTAAGGTTCAGGAAGAGTGTGTGCTTAAAAAAAAAAAAAAAAGAGGGTGTGTGACTTTAATGAAATGTCAGAAAAAAAAAAAAAAGAAAACATACATTTATTATGGGGAAGGGACATTGAGTCTAGTATCCTAGTCAGGGTATGTCAGGTTTCTTAGTATAGCTTTAGTGTGAGATTACTCTATGTGGAAAGCACGTCACAGGGGTCACTCGACCATGTATTCAGCTCTGCTCTGCAGCTGGCTGTCATGTGTTTTCCTCATGCAGAGCTACTAGTGAGGTGGGGTGCATAGGATGCACGGTGTCTGTTTTAGTCAGTCTCTTCCTGCACTATTCAGGCATGCACTCACCTCTGCCCCTCGCTCTGATCTGCTGGCTGGGTTCCACAGACACGCATAGTTGTGGCTCTGGCGCCCTCTATGTGGCCACAGCTGGAAGTGCGGGGCAGAGTGTGCGTTCAGGCTCCAGTGTTAGTTAAAAAAATAATATATACATATATATGTGAGTATAGTTTATATGTATATGTGTATATATACATATGTATAGGGGCACTGTTAGGATGTTGGTCCGCACTGCGGATTCGGCGCCAGATTCTGAATAGGGTTACGCTTGACGCACGTTTTTTACGCATATGTATTCGACTTGTTATTTCATCAGTTCGCCATGATACCACGTTAGTGGCATTGGTAAAGATTAAAGGGTTTCTTGCGTTTATCTCTCCAGGATCAAGGCATCAAGGCATATATGCCTTGATGTTCAGGCGATTGCTGACTTTCCATGTGGGACCACTTTCTCAGGCATTGGTACGGTATTTCTCTTTTATTCCAGAGGTATACAGTAATTCTCCTAGTTTCCTGAGGTCACGTCGAGCTCAGGTTTTGCTGCCATTTTTTGGCCCCCACTGGCTAACTGATGGGTGGACGAGTGAGGTTGGTTGATCCCGGGTTCCACAGATTTCAGCATTGGTTGAACTGTATCCTATAATGGCGGCTGTGCATGCAGGGGGTCGGGAATAGGCTGGTTACATGGTGTATGTTTATGTCAATGTCGCGGTCATGGAGATTTGATTAACGGCTTGGTCCTACTGATATCTTTTGTTAGGTGTCAGGTGCTTCGCTCGTTACTACACCAAATTCATTACACACATTCATGTACCCGAATCCAAAATATAGCAGCCGGTGCCCTGTCCCGAGCTAATTCTCTTTCACAAGTTTCCCGAAGCGGACGTCTACGGTGCCACAATTCCTCGGTACGCTTCACTACTCCCGATCCCATTACCCTGGCTGCAGCTCGCTCGTTGGCAGCGAAATCGCAATAGGAGGTTGTAATATAGCTCTTTGATCGAGTTTGTTGTCCTTTTTGGCCCCCTTCAGGCGTCCCTTCAGCGTCGCGGTTCCGGCATAATTCTAACCGCTTTTAGGTATCCAGTAGGTAGGGGTCATTCCTTCATGTTTAAGCCCCGACCACAACTCCAGTATGAACTCATTACAGGTTGATGTTAGCGCAAAGAAGAAGCACACTCCTTTTACACCGTCGTAGTTGTAGTCACAAATCCCAGTAGTCCAATGGATCTTCAATGCGGGGTGGCAGGATGCTGTCCAAGTATGCCACCACCTGCTGGTTCAGGTCCAGGGGTCTACCTGCTGCTGGTGGGTAGCTTCTTCACTAGGCAGGTGAAGAAAGCTGCTTATCAGCGACTCTAGACTCAAGTTGCCGCTGATGGAGCTGGAACTCCTCCTACCCTTCCACAGCATCCATGGCAGAGGAACGTGAGCGCACAAACCCCCCCCCCCCCCGGGTCACACCTGTGAGAGGATGGATGATGGTGCAGATAGGCAGCGGCCAACAGACTACATAGGATGTCTCCATAGTAGTTCAGTTTATCCTCCCTCTCAGCGGGTGTAAAAAAAGGCCCCCATTTTGGACCAGTAGCGAGGGTCCAACAAGGTGGAGAGCCATAGTCATCCCTATGCCGAATGGTGGCAATTCAGCTGACACTATAAAAGCAAGTGAGCATGCGTCGGGCCATTTCTGCAAGTGGCTGTGTCTGGGTTCTCTGCCTCGTCTTCCTCGTCTTCCTCATCGCCTTGTAGCTACTTTGGCTGCTCCTGCTCCTCCTCTCCGGTCACCTGTTTAGAAAAACTACCCATTTCGCTACACATTGCTTGTGTTCCAATGTCCTCCTCCTCCTCCAGTTCAGCCCCCACAAGGCTCATGTGGCCTTGAGATTAAGGCGCCACGTCTCCAGTCCCCTAACCAGACAGATTTACCAGCATCTGTTCCAGGACATGAAGCAGTGGAATGACATTGTTCATCCCGTAGTCCTGGCGACTGACAAATAACATGGCCTCCTCAAAGGGCCTGAGCAAACGGCAGGTGTCGCGCATGAGCTGCCACTGGCTGACATCAAAGTTAAACAGTTGAGTACTCCTGTCCGCTTGGATAATCAAGAAATCGTTTATGTCTTTTCTCTGTTCGTATAGTTGGTCCAAGATATGGAGGGTGGAATTCCAACGGGTGGAAACGTTGCATATCAGCCTATGTTGGGGGATGCCGTTCTGACGATATGCAGCTCAAGGAGGGTGTACTTTGCGGTGTATGAGTGGCTGAAGTGCATGCAAAGTTTCCTGGCCATTTTTAGGATGTCTTGCGAAGACTTCAGGAACCGCTTTACACTCATATTGGACACGTTTGCCATGCAGGGCGCATGACTCAGTCCACCTTGACGCAGCACCTACACCATGTTCTTCCCATTTTCGGTCACCATAGTTCCGATTTTGAGTTGTCACGGAGAAAGCCAGGATTTGATTTCTTGATGAAGGATATGGAGCAGTTCCTCCCCTGCGTGACTCCGTTCACCCAGGCAAACGAGGTGCAGAACAGCATGAAACCGCCATGCCCTGCACATATGGTATGCTGGAGGAGCACTCTGAATGGGCCCTGAAGTGAAGGGTAAGGACACGGTGGAGGATGAGGAAGTAGAGGCGGACATTGTCGCAGGACCAACGGCATATGAACGTGGAGGCGGAAGCGGCATCACCTGGCTAAGTTGCTGGTGTGGCTGTGCAGGAACAACATTTACACAGTGGGCCATAAAGGACATGTATTGTCCCTGACTGTAGTTAAAGCTCCACACGTTGGCGCTTCCGTGCCTTTTGGCAGACACCAACAGGCTCAAGGACTGGCCCACCTTCTGTTCTACATGTGCAGGGCTGGTACTGCCTTTTTGGCAAAGAAATGATGGCATGGGACTCTCCACCTTGGTTTCAGCACAAGCCATCAGTTCTCTGAATCGTGCACAAGTCCACGACTTGGAAAGGGAGGGACTGCGGCACCAGCAACTTGAACAGGACCACATTCAGCTTCTGAGCTGTTGGATGAGTGCATGCATACTGTTGGCTCTTGGCAATCGATTCGATGATCGATTGCTGACGAAATGACTGACGAGGAGTAGGGGGTTGAGGAGCAGGAGCATCAGGACCAGTAGTTGATGGGAAGGACAGACAGCTCCCTTTGGCTGAGGTGGTTGAGCCTTGACTGCCTGAAATCGGGTGCGTGCCACTGGGTGCTGCAGCAGTTGCTGCTGCAAGCTGGATCACCACATCAGAGCCACAGTTCTCTTAGGCCACTTTATGGTGACGCAGCATATGTTGATGCAGGGCCGTTGTGCCAACATTGGCACCCAGGCCACGCTTCACCTTCTGTCCACAGATTCTACATATGGCCATGTTCACCTCCTTCGGCAGCTTAACAAAAAACTGCCACACTGTAGAGTAGGTGATTTTACCCCCAACACTATGCACTGACTGACTGTTACCGCCGCTGCCTCCATGAACCTATGCACCGCTACTTTCCGGGCAGGTAGGCTCCTGCGAGCCACCCTGCTGACTCCCAGCCCCACTATCGACTTGATGGCTCTGTCGCTGCCTCACGGGCAAGCTGTCACCCTCTTCTCCAGATGATAATGAAGCCCCTTCGTCACCTGGCTCCAAAGTGCGATCACCTACTTCATCATCATCGAGTACTGTCTGCATATCACTGATGTCCTCCTCAACCATCAATGGGTCAGGAGCCTGACTGCTCGCAACACCAGCTCGCACTCTACTCTACTCATCACTACTTCACAGTCTCAAGAAGATGACAGTGGTGAACGGCAATCATTCGTTCACGAGGTGAATGGTGATGAGACACAGTTGTCAATCACTGAGGTTGTGGTTAGGTCAAGTCAGAAGAATGAGCAGAGTGAGGAAGTGGAAGAGGAGGTGGTGGACGATGAGGTCACTGACCCAACATGGGAAGGTGAAAAGCCGAGCGAGGACAGCAGTACAGAGGGGGAGGGATCCGCAGCACCACATCAGTCTGGAAGAGGCAGTGGGGTTGCAAAAGGGAGACATCGGCCCTCACCAAACAGGCCCGCAACTGTTACACTGAGCACCCCCATGTGTAAAGCTACTTTGTCAAGGGGTAGATGTTCCACAGTATGGTGCTTTTTTTGAGGAAAGTGCAGACGACTAAAGAGTGGTAGTTTGCAACCTGTGCTGTACTAAAATTAGCCGGGGCGTGAACACTAGCAACCTTACCACCACCAGCATGATCTGCCACATGGCATCCAAGCACCCTAATAAGTGGGACGAACGCCTGGGTCCACAATATGGGTCTGCGGGTCACCCCACTGCCTCCTCTTCCCCTGTGTTACACACTGATGGCCAATCCCCTGTTGAAGACACAGGCCAGGATGCCCCTTACCCTGCACCTTTGCATGAACCGTCAGCAACAACATCCACTTCCCCATCCCAGCGCAGAGTCCATATGTCGATAACATAGGCATTTAAGCGCAGGCGCGCATTGGACCATGAAGAGGAGGAGTAGGAGCTGGAGACAGTTGCCTCTGCTACAGTACCCAGGGAACTTTAATTCCATCTGTTCAGCGTGGATGGGCAGAAGAGGAGGAGGATAAGGAGATGGAGAGTCATCCTGATGTCTACATCGACGTCTTGCCTGTTGGTACTCTGACACACATGGCTGACTTCATGTTAGGCTGCCTTTCCCGTGACCCTCGCGTAATACGCATTTTAGATAACACGGATTACTGGGTGTTCACCCTTCTCGATCCCTGCTACAAGGAGAACTTCTCATCTCTCATTCCTTTGGTGGAAAGGACGAGTAAAACGGTGCAATACCAAAAGGTACTTGTTGAGCGATTTCTCCCAAAATTTCCATCTGACAACGCCGCGGGCAGAGTCCGTGCTTCCTTAGGCAACCGAGGAAGGGAGACAAGGGGAACACATAGCGGTTCCAACAAAGGCAGGGCAACGCTCATCAAGGCATGGGACACTTTCATGACACCCCGCCAGCAACCTCACCCTGAAGTGCGGCCTAGTGGTACAAGGAGGGAAAAATTTTGGAAGACGGTGAAGGAAGCCATAGCAGACCGTGTCAGCGTCCTAAATAATCCCTCTTGTTTTCTCCTCCTCCTCCTCATCCAGATTGTACATATTCCCTCCACTCTAATTTTTTTAAAGCGTCAGCTCAACTGCAGGCCTTGAACTAAAATTTTTTATAGGGTCAGCTGAACAGCATGCACTCGCATATAATGTTTTAGAGCGTCAGCTGTACAGCATGCACTCACATATAATATTTTAGAGCCTCAGCTGTACAGCATGCACTCGCATATAATGTTTTAGAGCGTCAGCTGTACAGCATGCACTCACATATAATGTTTTAGAGCCTCAGCTGTACAGCATGCACTCGCATATAATGTTTTAGAGTGTTATTTGAACAGCATGCAATTGTATATAATGTTTTAGAGTGTCAGCTGAACAGCATGCACTCACATATGTTTTAGAGCATCATCTCACCTGCAGGCACTCACATATAATGTTTTAGAGCATCAGCTCACCTGCACGCACTCGCATATGATGTTTTAAAGCGTCAGCTCACCTGCAGGCACTAACATATATAGTTGTAGAGCATCAGCTCACCAGAAGGCACTCGCATATAATGTTTTAGAGCGTCAGCTCACCAGTCCCTAATATTTTAGAGGGTCACCAGCAGGTCCTTGCTCCAAATGTTTTTGAGTGTCACCAGCAGGCCAGTGGCCACCAATCATAATTTTTTAAGGGTGTGTATGATGCCCTCCTTTATGTGTAATAAAGGGTGTATTGGAGTGCCAATTCCTTCTAATTTTTGGCAGCCCTTTCACTTAGAGCATAGGCTTTATGAGTGTAGGAGTCCCACTACCTGAACAATTGTACCACAATGTGAATGAGGCCCTCCTTTATGATATACAGGCTGTTTTGGACTGCCTCTTTCTTGTAATTTGTGGCAGCACTTTATATACAATTGAATATACAGGAAAGAATGTTTCCTAATTTTTCCTGTGAAATTGATTTATATTTTTAAATGTTTTTTTTTTTTTTTTGGGGGGGGGGGTTGTGCATATTTTTGTCGGTCTGTAAAAGTGGCGTAGAACTCGGACAACATGGTTCCCAGCAGTGACCTGGGAGTTCGAGATGCATCCAGACATCGTCCCCATGCTGTTCCCGATCCATTTCGGTGGTGTTTCTGTCACTTTCTGACCTTTTCGAATGGACCAGGCACCTTCCCCTCTTCAGAGCAGGGGTGCCTCTTTTAATGCTCTGGTGCTCTAGTGTTCTACTCGAGCACCAGAGCACCCGAGCACTTTGGTGCTCGATCAACACTAGTAGGAACCTCCATCTCAGGCTCCATGTGTGTCTTCCATCTTCTTCAGCAGCAACCACCAACAGAGTGAGAGTAAGTAGACCACCCCTTGTCTGTCTCTGTCAGTGATTCATAACATAGATATAGGTGTGTCTTACTAATGTATGTACTTCTACATTTAAATAGCGTAGATTTTTGCGTTTCTTGTGATGCGGCAAACAGACACTTTTTGTGTGACGTTTCGGCTAAAGAGCCTTTTTCAAACTGTGTATATACAGAAAAAAATAGTAAGTACATAAGTTCTAACAATACTAATTGTCGCTATCTCATTACTCTACATATCCCTGTACTCCAACATTGTTCCACTATTACAAGACAGACTATCCATACCAGTTTCTATACGCTACCACATTGTTAAACTTCATTGCCTCTCTTCCACCCCCGTGCCATCCGATTATGACAATTTATATGATCCACGTCAGACTTTTTACAAGGGATACAACTGCACTGTGTACTCTATGTTATCCATATTAAATATGTTACATAATAGTTAGGATTGATATGCTTAACCCTCCATTGATCTGTATGGACTCTCTAGACTAATGTCGATCTAGAAACACCACATGATGTCATGATTGATATTTCCTTTCCGGGCTTTTTTATCATTTTTATCATTTTCCTTAATCACATCTACAGAATGCCATATGTCTTTCTACTTACAGTCCTGGACTTTGTGAAACAGCAGAGCCCCATCTTTTTCAAAGTACTTTGATATGAGCTCTAATCACCCTATTACATTGCTCTAGTCTAGTTCATCGCTTTGTTTAACTTAGCACTAAGTCATTGTGTTACTTTCCTTATGTACTTACTATTGTTTTCTGTATATGCACAGTTTGAAAAAGGCTCTTTAGCCGAAACGTCACACAAAAAGTGTCTGTTTGCCGCATCACAATAAACGCAAAAATCTACGCTATTTTGTTGGAGTTTTTCCAATATATGACGACGGGTTGGGATCCCGACTCCACACAGCACTATTGAGTGTGCCATACGGGTCTAACCTTCTTTCTGTACTTCTACATTGTCATATAAGGAGACTTCAAATATAGGTCTTAACATTCCCATACAGAACTCCCATCGCCCGTGTGTATACTTCCATTATACTCAGGTGGTCGCCCGAGCACACGAATATAGCAATGTGATCGGGCCAAACACCCGAATACTTTGGTGCCCGATCATCACTACAATGCACCTTATAAACTTGCTGAACTAGGAAAATAGAGGAAAGGAGACTATATATTCCCCTTTGTACCATGACCTAAGTGCACTCTACTTTTCGCAAGCAGCAATGAGGCTTGTTGCTGATTTATTCATAAAAACAGATCAGAGTCTCTTGACACATTCTGTAGACTGTGGCTGAGCCATCTGACCAACTGGTCTACCTATTTAGCAGCTGAAATGCCAAGGTTATCAATTGCGATTCTGACAGCACATTTCCAGCCTGTGTAGTTTTCAGGCTGGTTATCAAAGCTGCTGAGGACCGTTTTAGTAAGTTTGTGTACATTGGAAATCCGTTTTTTCTCAGTTAGTTAATGTGAAAGATGTATTTTAAAGATCAAATACAATGTGGTGTACTGACTTTCTATGTAGCGTGCTGATACTGTATATTGAAATCTCTCTTAGTATCTTGATATTGCTATATATGAGATTGCTTATTCTGCAAAAACTTAACTTTCTATTTGCTTTGAGATTTCTTGCCAGAGTTGATAAAACCATGTTAATAATTTATCATGTGGCAAATGTTCAAAATAATCAGAAAAAAGGGCATTGCTAAATAATAGGATATTTAAACTACCCAATAAAATGAACAGGCGTGTATTAGTTGGTATTACAATGCAATGCTATTGGGCCAGACTGGAACTCAAAAGCATCCCTGGTACACAAACCACTCCGACCCTCATTCAATGCACATTGTGTTCAATTTTGCTTGGTCACACCACTCCCTTTAATATATAATCCACATCAATAACACAAGAGTGCAAATAAAAGTGGAACATAGAAAAAGCTAATCAAATGGGCAGATGCCACTTTTTCAGTAACGGACAATATACAAGTGTACGTTGGGGAAATGTACCCACCTTAAAGAGGGTGCCGCTGCCCTGAAATGGCTGCAGCAATGACGTCTAATGCAAAACTTGCAGGGTCTGATTAAGAAAAGGCAGCAAGAGAAGAATAAATGTCTTTGGGCAAAATGGAGTCTGACCATGCATCAGCCCCTGGAAATGTTTGATTTGGAGGGTATGTTGGAATATGGTGATTCCCCTCCAAGGCCCAGGTGAGTATAGTGGCTGAAAGTGAGTGGATATCCTGAGCTGAACACTTGGTGGCATAATGGCCCAACATTGCCATTGTAGCACATTAATTTTAGAGACATTGTTTAAAGTAATATACCGCTGGTATCTAGTTCCATCCAGAATAGCCCATGCCGTACCGTGCTACTCTCCCAACTGCTTCAGGGGTTTGTCAATCTGTAAGTGACATACTGCATATTTGGTGGGCCTGCCGGGTGAAAATACTTTGGATCAGAGTTTTTTTAACCTCATTAACTCAGTAACGGGTTATATCCGAAAGGACCCTTGGGAGGAATTACTTAACAAGAGAATACCGAGAACCCCCATGCACTCCTGATGGTTAATAGGTTACTTTAATGGCCACCAAACAAACGATTGTAGCAGCCTGGAAAATACCCTCCCTGGACTTTTCTGAAGTGAAGTGCTGACTAGATTTTCATATGGAAACACTTACCTCCATTTTAGCAGACTGTTATGATCAATTCTTAAAAATATGGACACCTTGGGTGGAATACACCCTTTCTGCTCATCCTAACAGACCTGTCTATTTAAGAATCTGCCTATACACGCTGGTGAGTCCCTACTTTGAGTCTGGCACCCTGCACTTTCCTTTTCCTTTCCCCTTCCCTCCCCCTTTGGCTTGCACCACCCCAATATAATTAGTGGTAACAACAGGATACATAATGCTTTATACCAACTTTAATTTCTACTACCTCAATACTGTTTATCTGTTAGACTACTTTCACACTTGCATTAGGTGCAGATCCATCTGTGATTTGCACAAACGGATCCGCACCTATAATGCAAACGTTTGTATCCGTTCAGAACGGATCCGTTTGCATTAGCTTTAAAGAAAAATGTCAAAGTCAAAACGGATCCGTTTTGAATTACATTGAAAGTCAATGGGGGACGGATACGTTTTCAAATGCACCATATTGTGTCATTGAAAACTGATCCGTCCCCATTGACTTACATTGTAAGTCAAAACGAATCCGTTGGGCTCCGCATCGTCAGATGGACACCAAAATTCCGCAAGCTGCGTTTTGGTGTCCGCCTCCAGAATGGAATAGAGGCTGAACGGAGCCGAACTGATGCATTCTGAACGGATCCTTATCCATTCAGAATGCATTGTGGCTGAACTGATCTGTTTTGGACCGCTTGTGAGAGCCCTGAAACGGATCTCACAAACTAAATCCAAAACGCCAGTGTGAAAGTACCCTTAGTTCATTGGTTGAGTCGTATGATGAAACATTGCGAACTGTAACTTACAATATCACTTATGGTGCCTGCCATCCGACGGAATCTCCCTCCCGACCAGTTTGTCTTTCATCTACTTTACCCGTTTGTCCTGTATGTTGGTTATCTGTGTTTCTTTTCATTATTCTTCCTTAGTTGGCCATAATGACTATTTTCAATTGGCCACATAGCGTGAGGGGTCATTATGCACTCAGTGCCCACAAATTTTCTATCCTCATAGTTATACTCTGATTGGCAGATTTGTTCTTACCACACATTACTGCTTTACTTAGGCTACTTTCACACTGGCGTCTGGTGCAGATCCGTCATGTATCTGTATAGACATATCTGCACTGTTAATACAAACACATGCATCCGTTCAGAACGGATTCAGAACGGATTGTATTATCATGAACATAGGCAAAACAGATCAGTCTTGAACACCTTTGAAAGTCAATGGGGGACGGATCTGTTTTCTATTGTGTCATATTGTGTCATTGAAAACGGATCCGTCCCCATTGACTTACATTGTATGTCAGGACGGATCTGTTTGGCTTAGTGCCATCAGACGGACACCAAAACGCTG
The DNA here is from genome assembly GCA_033119425.1 of Bufotes viridis. Taxonomy (NCBI): domain Eukaryota; kingdom Metazoa; phylum Chordata; class Amphibia; order Anura; family Bufonidae; genus Bufotes; species Bufotes viridis. The sequence continues at coordinate 108,696,832 of CM065594.1, forward strand.
CAAGCAGCGTTTTGGTGTCTGCCTCCAGAGTGGAATGGAGACTGAACGGAGCCAAACTGATGCATTCTGAATGGATCCTTATTAGAGATGAGCGAACTTCAAAAATTAGTTCGGCGTTCGGGTTGGGGTATTTGATCCAGTGCTGAGCCACGCCCCCTGCACTGATCACATGACGGTGACGTCACCCCAGGTCCTTTTCCAAAGTTCGGGTTCGTGGAAGCCGCCCCTTATGGATTCCATATGCCGGGATAGTCCGCGGTAGTGGAATCCATAACGGGATGCGGCGATTACCCCAACCCGAACGCCGAACTATTTTTGAAGTTCGCTCATCTCTAATCCTTATCCATTCAGAATGCATTGGGGCACAACTGATCCGTTTTGGACCGCTTGTGAGAGCCCATGACTTACTTGTCATATTCTCTATTGGCTCTTACTTATACAAAATGTATAAAATTCTCAATAAAGTTTTGCTCTGCGCTGCACTGCTCACCTGATTTGGGGTCAACATTACACCTGCATCACTAACTTCCGCACAGCCAGGGGGAAACGACAGCAGGCTGTTCTGAAACTCATCTGTTTGGGGGTACAACCCCACACCGCGCAGGAACTGTGGACGGGCATCTAAGAACAGACCAATAAGTGGTTGGTGCCACTGAGCCACAAGCCCAGCCTGGTGGTGTGCGATAACAAGCAAAATCTTATAGCAGCTCTGGGAGTAGACGGTTTGGCGCACAACCCTTGCCTAGTGCATGTGTTGAATTTGGTGGGGCAGAGGTTCCTGAAAAATTACCCCGAGATGTCTGTGCTTTGGAGTTCTCACCCTGCTGCTGCTCAACTCTCTGCGCTGCAGCGTAACTTCTGACTTTCCGTTCACTGCCTCATATGCAACATGCTGGAGAGACTGTGTGAGCAGCATTAGGAAATAGTGGAGTTTCAGCTGCAGCCGCACAGATGAGTCACTCTGTGAAAATGAACCAGGCATGGATCCCACAGGACTTGTCCATACCTTTGGCTGAGTAGACAAGTATACCGGCCGCAGCCATTGTTATACTCCAGCTCAGTTTGTTCACTCTTTTTGCCATTTTGGGGCCTCCTCAAATAAAAAAAATAAAATAAAGAATAAAAAAACAAAGCAAATAAAAAAATAATAAAAAACAAAACAGAAAAACAGTGTTGGCTACCTGCTCCTCCTTCGCCTCTTTAACATACACTGCCACTTTCACCGCCTCCTCCTACTCCACTTGGACCTCTGCCTTCTGGTTCAAGATTATTATTTTAATTTTTTTTTCTATTCTATGTTAATTTAAGTAATTTTGTACTGGCACACATTATAAGGAGAATTATTAACTGGGGAACTATGGAAAACGTGATTACTAGTATGGGCACAATGGGGGCATTATTACTATTGGGGGCACTGTTAACACTAAGTGCACTCTGGAAGATTATTTCTATTGGTGGGACTTTAGGGAGCTCTATTACTGTGGGGGCCATCCTGGCACAGTATCAGCTTAGAACAATTATTGTTTGGGGGACATTATGTTTACAATATTAGTTTCAAGGTCACTTTGCTGGGCGCTGCTATTTTCTTAGGGCCCTGTGTGCCGATAATTATTAAAGGGCCGCTATCTGTGTGGTACTAGTATTTTCAGGGGGACTGTTTCTGCAATATAGTATTGGGGAGCATAGCGGGCATAGATTGGGGTGTTTAATAGGTGGGGGGATGAGGGAAAAGTAAGAAACTAATATGTCTGTTTGTCAAACTCAAGAGACAAGAGGTGGATGAAAGAAACCATCATGGTGGTCTGGTCTGAATGGAGACGATAAGGAAAGAGAACGTCTACATCTGAGGAGACATCACTGGATGTATTAGGTATCGGACTGTATTTGGAGCACTGTGAACTCATACAACCGCTTTTGTCCTTGTAATTGATGACACCACAGTACCAGACACAACACGGATCACTCACCAAACCAGATGTCGTGTTTACAATGGTGAGCTCCTTAGTCGGAGCCCTTGCTAAATCACTCAGGTCCAAACTGAAAGTAGGCATTTGCTGGTATGTCTGGTGCTGCCAAGTGTTGCTGTGTAGATGCCAAAAGTGCTTGTTAAAGTGGATGATTGGTTTGATCTGTGAATGCAGGCTGGACAGAAATGAAGTATGAAGGAGGATAGATGTGATCTGAATATTGCCAGGCTGGTCAGTTTGAGGCTAAACACGTTTCAAAGCTCCTAGCATCTTCCTCATTAGCCAGAACACATTGTTTAATAAATTTGTCGTATCTTTAAAGAGATTTTGCAGGCCCTTTTAAAAATATGGAAGCCCTCTGACCTGTGGAGGCAAGATAGTTTCCTCAGTACTTACCTCTCTGTCACACTGCTGATTCTGTCATCTCTGCTGCCCGGGACTGGGACTGGATGCTGACTCTTTCATTCAGTTCCCAACCAGATTTGTACCCAAGGCTTCCTGTTCAGCTTCATAAAGTTAATGCACAGAAAGACTCAAGAACTCTTCCAGTTGGGACCTAAGTGGAATCGCCCAGATCCAGTCCCAGTGATCATGTGAGCACAGCAGAGATATAGGTCAAATGGCTGCTGGATTTTTAGAACATCTATGGCCCATAAGCCTCCTCAGGCCCGATCCTGACCTAGGCCTCTCACACAGTGAAACCAGCACTCACTGCTCTGCACTGATGAGGGGCAACCACCCCAAAACAACTGTCTGCAATTGAGGTGCTGTCTTATTTATTATCTTTATTATCTTGCCATATTCATGCAAGCAACCCTACAAAAGGCACAAATCTCTAGTTAGTGACTTTTGGAAGCCAGAATTGTAGAGTGCAGAGCATGATAAATCCCCCCTTTGTATTTTTGCACTACTCTTTCTAGTTTTGAAAAGTGGGTTGGAAAGTAGTTGTGCTTAGCTATGTCAGTTAAGGGCCCTTTAGATGGGCCAATAATCCCAAAGATAATCACTAGCAAGTGTTCATAGGAACGCTCGTTAGTGATTATCTGGCGGTGTCAACATACTGCCGATTACACCATGAACGAGCAAAACGCTCATTCATCGCGTAATTCGATCGTTTGTGCGCACACAAAAATTATTGTTTACCGGCAGCAGATTGTGCTGTGTAAACACACTCTGCTGCCGGCAAACAACGAGCCTGTGGAAGAGATTGCTGCAGTGGCGTAACTAGAAATGACTGGGCCCCACAGAAAATTTTTGAATGGGCCCCCCCCTCCAGTAATTTTTTAAAGACCCCTTCCTTTCATGCCGCCTGTGGCTAGTAAAGATCGCTCTCTCAGACCAGGCCTGGCAGCTGTTCCATCCGTTTTCTACACTGTCTATACTGCCACTGTATATAATTTCATTGTGTAATACTGTTGAGGGGCCTTGACAAAATCTTTTAGTACTTCTCCTCCTCCTCTTGGATGGGCCCCTTCTGGGTCAGGGCCCCAAAGCAGCCGCTTCCCCTGCTTTCCCTATAGTTATGCCCCTGGTTTGCTGCATGTACATTTGTAGGGCCATAGAGCAGGGAGTACTTTGATATTTGTGGACATTTGCCTATATCCCCTATGCAAAGTTAAAACTTTTTACTTTATTTCTCTTGAAAGAGTTAACGAATACTGTTTAATACTGTGTACTTATATGTTGTGATATATATCCTGTTCATTATCACTGTATTTACATGGCTCTGTGGAAAGGATTAATGAATACTGAGAGACGCTTAGGGCTTTGATTGAGAAGCTGGTAAATTTCCACAGCTGCCAAAGGGTTTAAAGAAGACCATGTTTTGGAGGGAAAAACCCAGACTTGTTTACCACCATGTTGTGGAGGGATAAACCCCACTTGTTTACCACCAAAAAGCAGACAGCCTGACCTTTTAAATGTCTGGTTTTACCTATGTTGTTATGTCTGGAAACTTCTTTTTGTCTGGAAAACCTGCTGTGTCACTGCCATTGAGTTTCACTGAAGCGCTAATGTAAGTCTATACCAGACGGGAGCTTAAACAACGTAACTGTTTGTGCTGAGTTTCTCCACTCCAGCCCTCCCTCTAGAAGGTTCTAGTCAAACAAAAACTGTATATAAGGAGAGCAGTCAGCGTCCCTAGGGTGCTGCATTTAGGGACCAGTGCTTGGAGGGGAGACTCATGCCAGCCTGCATGAGTGACCAGAATAAGACGCTGAGATGGGGAGGCTGAGCCACAGACCATGGGTCATCAGCCCTGTGACCAAGGAGCCACCCGGACTACTGAGCTACAGACCGTGGGACCTTGACCAGGATGCTAGCCTTTTGAAGAGAAAGAGGGACAGCTAGCTCAGGCCTTTCCTCAGCATCAAACCCTTCTTCTGCTAGGGAGGAGACTGGAGAAGCTAGCCCAATGCCTCGCCTGTATTGTTTTGTACCTGAATTCCTCCAGTAAAGAAGCACCCTGGTATACTGCAGATCCTAACTCTCTGGACTTATTTCCCATTGGGGTAAACCACGCCTTACCATCCCTTTCAGAGAGCAGCAACACGTGGTGACACCTCAATGGTGTCCGGGGGTCCCAGCGTAGTGTTGGGGACAACCCCAAAACGAGCCATTGCATATTAAGTTCAGTGTTCTTCTTCAGAAGAAGTCACTTATTCGACAGGACTGGTATTCCCTAGCTGCTTCTCAGCTCACTCTCCTTCTTGCTGCCTTTTCTCTCACACCTTGCTCCACACTGATAGCAGCTTCCGGCTAGCTCTTTTAGCTCCCAATTCCTCAGCTGCTACACACGATTGATTGCTCCTAACTACAGGAAAAGGGATTGGGCCTGCCCACACCTCGCAACCACCTAGCAACTGAGCTGGGTAATTAACCTTACACTTCACAGAATTCCCTATGCACAGCCTTTAGGATGCACAGAGCACAAATACAATGACACCACAACCCCTTGCAGTGGACTTCCAGGAAACCGCACCCATATTAATTATGGAGGGATGAACCTCAAACAAGTCAGCGTATATGCGTTGACACATATTCTGCTACAAATGTACGTTAGAGAAGTCTCTGACTAGTTGTGAGTAGTGATGAGCAGCATAGGAAAAATTTGTATTCACGATATATCCCAAATTTTTGGCCTTATATTCGCCATAAATTCTAGAATTCGCGATCTCCAGTCATTTTTTTCTTGATTGCGAAAATCGGCAATCGGAAAATTCGGGATAAAAATTCTAGATACGAAAATTTGCAATCAGCACTACTCCTAAAGTCAAAGATATTGCAGCCTTCTCATTGGCCCACAAGCAAGAAGCAGTGAGGGATCATGGGTACTGATTGAAAAAAAATCAAGAATATTCGCGATTACGAAGGGAGAGGCGGCGGAGACGGTTAGCCAGCAGCCATGCACTAAACGGCCGCGGGGGACCCTTCACAAAGGGGGAGCAGCAGGCAGGCATTTTCTAGGTCCTCCCGCTGTGGGAGGAATCCATCTGTTCGGCAGTACCCAGTTCAGAGGGGGGGGGGGGCATTCCCCCCATCCCCAGCAGCAAGCAGTGCGGGTACAGGAGCAGGATCTGTGGGCTCCCCCCCATCTCTCAGGGGTGGCTGGGATGCCTTCTAAGCATGGGAGAGGCAGCAGCTACAGGGGATACTAGGCTGTGCACAGTGAGGCAGGGGCGTACATAGTAATCATGGGGCCCCATAGCGAAACTCAGAGTTGGGCCCCCCCTAAAGGGTTAAAATGGCAGAACTGAAGCTGATTTACACCTGACAGTTTCAGCAATATAGCTGACACCAAAAGGCGATCACTGTGCTACACATCGACATAGCAGAGCAGGAAACTGTTAAAAAAAAACTGGTGTAAAGTAGAACTGGCTTAGTTGCCAGATTCCTCCTTTCATTTTCCAAAGGATCTGTCCAAAATGAAAAGGTGGAATCTGATCGGTTGCTATGGGCAACTAAGTCAGTTCTACTTTACACCAGTTTGATAAATATATATTTAGAGAGATCTCTCTCTTTCTCTCTATATATATCTATCCATCTATAAAAATATATAAAGAGGGTTCAGTCTCTGTCTCATTGCCCTATTACGAATAGTCTATTTCTAATAGAGCAATGAGGGGCAAAGACTGAATTCCCTGAATTTCAATCATATCTGTGAGTGGTAGGAAGCATATGGAGGCTGCTGTGTAGTCAGTATAGTCAGTATGCAGTGTGTGTGTGTGTATATGTGTGTATATATATATATATATATATATATATATATATATACACACACACAGTATATAAACACACAGCAGCACTCCTACTAACCCTGTCTCTGCTACACATACTGTATATGACACCCCTAGCCTCAGCCAGCAGACACCTATGATTATTGTAGTGACTAGTGAGCTCACTATCTGCTGTCTCTGTACCAGCTCAGTTTGGTCCCTGAAAGAGTTAATCCCTACCTCTGCAGGTCTGTGGTCTGGAAGGAGGTCAGAGCAGTGAAGCTATGCTGAAGTTGCTGGTAACGGAGCAGACAGTGAAGACAGGAGGACAGGTCAGGTCATTGTGTGTTGGTCAGTAAGCAGAGCAGGGAACACAGCCTCTCCCTGCTTACTGACCAGCTCAGTATCTTGGGCAGATGGCAGCAGCTGCAGGGGCAAGGAGGAAAGGAGCTGTGCATTTAGGTCGGAAAGGGGGCGGGGCCATTCAGCCTAGCCGGGCCCTTCATACTCACGGGCCCCATAGCAACCGCCTAGTCTGCCTATATGGGCGGTACGCCAGTGCAGTGAGGCCAGGTGTATGCACAGGACTCTTCAGCTTGACAGGCAGCATGGTGCTGGTCCCGCCCACGTGGATGAAGGAGAAGAATCCAGGTGCTGCGCAGAGCGCATCCAGCATGTTGAAGGCTGGGGTGCAGATCGTCAGCTGTAGAACGGAGTTAAGAAGAAATGTATCTGCAGGGTCCAGCGATGATCGTCAGGAGCAAGGACCATCGGCTGAGGGGTTCACAGCTCCCAGGCAGTCAGGTGAGACATCATTGGGGTCACTGCTTTTGCTTGTTAACTGCCGGGGGGGGGGGGGGGGTATTCTGGGCAAAAGAAAAGGGGTTTGGGTTCGTGGACAGGGATAACGGGGGCAGCCCCACTACAGGCCTGAGGTGTAGGAACAAGGGTTAGTGGGGTGGCAGGGTGTTCGGCTTCTAGGGCGGGGGGTTCAGTATCGGTACAGACTCAGACGGGCGGGGAGGATAACAGGCCCAGGGTGGACGATGCAGCGAGAGGGGAAGTGTACGTTTGATTTGAAGGCTTATTAAGTGCGCATTTGAAGCAAGAGGTACGGGAGCGGATTTGGAAAGGGGAGTATGTAGATATTTTTTCTCTTCTCCCCTTAGAGCGTTTTAATTTAGATAGCACTAAGAAGGATAAGGGAAAAAAAGGAGGAGAAGGAAAAGCGCCGGTATCGTTTGATCCCGCGCACTTTTTCAAGTTGGCTGCAGGCATTCGCCATTTTGGCAAGTGTGATTGAGGAAAAGTCGCCGCAATGTTGTTCGGTGCTTTTCTGTTATTTGGACGCGATAGGGGAAGCTTATAGCGTTTATGGGGGTTCGGGTTGGCTCCAGGATAATAAGCAATTTAGACAGAAGGCGGGGGGAGCCGGGGGGGTCGCATCAGTGCAGTTTTGCAGCGACATCTGCCAGGTGCTTGTGCTTTATATTTAACGAAGGGAGCTGCAAGTTCGGGGCAAAATGTAAATTCCAGCATGAGTATTCTTCATGCTGAGGAAATCATGGGGCCAGTCGATGCTTTAAGGGGAGCAGATAAAAATGGGGCAAGACCACTGCAAAATGGGCTGACTCCAATGCGGGTGGAAAAGATGGAATGTTATCTAAATAGATACCTACCCTAATCGAGAAGTGGCCAAATTGTTAAAAAGGGGATTCAAGTGGAGTTTTAGTATTCCATCGACACCGTTGTTGGTAGTTGCTGTTAAAAAGAATTTGCGTTCGGCATTAGAGCACCCAGTGGTAGTGTCCGAAAAATTGGCTAAGAAAGCTTCGTTGGGGCGGATGGATGGCTCGTTCTCAGAGCTATCGTTGGTAAATTTTAGGGTTTCTCCATTGGGGGTAGTTCCCAAGAAGGAGCCAAATAAGTTTTGGCTCATTCACCATTTATCCTTTCCAAAAGGGGCGTCGGTCAATGATGGCATAGATCCCGAGCTTTGTTTAGTGGTCTATACTTCATTTGACCTGGCTGTGGCGTGGGTGCGAAAATTGGGTCGGGGGACATTATTGGAAAAAACGAACATTGATGCTGCGTTTTGCCTGCTACCAGTTTGCATTTGTTGGGTTGTTTTCGGGATGTCGGGTATTTTGTAGACAAGTGTTTGCCAATGGGTTGCTCATTGTCATGCGCATATTTTGAAGCGTTTAGTTCCTTCCCGGAATGGGTAGTGGCAGATGTGGCTGGGTGTTCGTCCATTATCCATTACTTGGATGATTCTCTCTGTTTAAGTCCGGCAGATTCGCGGGCTTGTTTATTATAGTTGTCAATGCTACAGTCGGTTTTTGAGTCGTTTGGGGTGCCGTTAGCGGAAGAGAAGACGGTTGGTCCTACGACAGAATTGAGTTTTTTTAGGTATAGTGATAGACACAGTTAAAATGGAGTGCCGGCTGCCAGATGACAAGGTGCGGGATTTGAGGGAGGGGGTGGGAAAAGCTTTGAAGTCACCAAAGATACACTGGAGCGATTTACAATCCCTGTTGGGGAAGTTGAATATCGCATGTCGGATTATTCTGATGGGTTGGATTTTGCATTGGTTATGGGGGAGGCCATTGACAGTTTTGATTTTGAGTTATTTTCAGATGCAGTGGGGGGGGAGGGGGGGATTGGTTTCAGAGTGTTTTGCAATGGTCAGTGTTGTGCAGGGAGATGGCTGGAGTCATGGGTTTTAAGGGGTTGGGTGAGGAATTTCCAATTGTCTTGTCAGTGGTACTATGGGGTGAGAGATTTGGGAATAGGAAGATTTGCTTTCATTGTGACAATCTGGGGGTGGTGCAGGCGATCAATGGCTTTACTGCTTCATCCCCTCCAGTTGTTCGGTTATTACAACATTTGTTTTACTGTGCTTATCTCTTAATGCTTGGATTGTGGTGGTTCATGTGCCTGGGGTTTCTAATAGCATTGCGGATGCACTTTCTCGTTCGCAGTGGGAGCGGTTTCGGCAGCTGGCCCCAGAAGCGGATAAAGAAAAGTTGGTGTGTCCGGAGTCCCTGTGGGAGCTCTTGGAGGTATGGCAGAGGGTCTTTTGCGGGAATCGTTGAATGCGGGTACATGGGCAGCTTATGGCGCGGCGTATCTGAGAACAGTGGTGTGAAGAATTGGAGGTACAGGTGGATGAAGGGGAAGTCCTGTTGTTGTTATTCTTGGTTAATGCCAAAGAAAAAGGTTGGTCGGTAGCACAGCTGAATAGTTGTATGGTGGGTTTAGCATTTGGTTTTAAACTATGGGGTTTTATGGATGTGACTAAAACTTTCTTGGTTCGGCAAGTTTTGAGGGGTTGGAGGAGGGGTAGGTGAGCAGAGGATAGAAGGAGGCTGGTTTCATTTACATTGTTGTTACGGATTGGTGAGCAAGTGGGTTTAGAGTGTAGATCTTTGAGTGAGGTGCGGTTGTTTAAGTTAGTGTTTTCGCTGTCCTTTTTTGGGACAATTCACTTGGGTGAGTTAGTGTGTAAAAGTATACATTGTGCCGATGGTTTGTGTAGGGAGGATGTGAATCTTTATCATGACAGGGTTGTGGTACAGATTTGAGCATCTAAAACAGATACGGAGGGAAAAGGTTGCAGTGTTAGTTTGTTCACGGTGCCTGGGTGTTTGGTATGTCTGGTGAGGTGTTTACAGGAATACAGGATGGGTACAAGTTTTGTTGGGGGCCCCCTGCTTAGGCATGAAGATGGGTCGTTCTTGTCACGCTTCCAGTTTGTGGCGGTTTTTAAGAAGTGTTTACGAGCTTTGGGAATGGACTCAAGAGATTTTACGGGTCATTTCTTTAGGATAGGGGCGGCAACGGAGGCAGCTAGGTTAGGTATGAGCAACGATGTGATAAAAAAGATTGGTATGTGGGAATCGGCCTGGTTCAGGTCTTATCTTAGGTTAGGGAAGTTGTAATGGTACAGTGGCATGAAGATGGGTCGTTCTTGTCGCGCTTCCAGTTTGTGGCAGTTTTTAAGAAATGTTTGCGAGCTTTGGGAATGGACTCAAGAGATTTTATGGGTCATTCCTTTAGGATAGGGGCGGCAACGGAGGCAGCTAGGTTAGGTATGAGGAACGATGTATGAGTGACATCGTGCGTACATTTGCATCAATACAATTGCTATTCTAGAAAAGTATCATGAGATGATCAATAGACAGTAACCGAAAAATAGAAAATTAGAAAAAGTAGAGAAATCTTCTGTTGTAATGCCTCAAGCCATTCAAGATGAAATATATGCTTGAGCTGTGCGACCACCACGGAAGCAGAAGGAATCTGTGGCTGTATCCACACCTTCAGTAAACACTTTTTGGCCACTAATAGTATTTTGTGCCCCAGTGGAAATACAGATGCTGTCAAATAATCAGGAACTGAGTGATCTTGTCTGATAATCTGAACATGTATTATAACCATATCTCAATCTCCTTCCCACCACATTTTGACATAATAGTGCAGATGTCACTCCAATGGTCTCTCAACTTTGGGCAACTCCAAAGTCCATGGAATAGGTCTGACTTTGGTGAATCGCATTTTGGGCATGCCGTCAGTCTGTCTGGGTTAGAGCCTGAGCTGGGAACATCAAATCAACAACTGATAGACCCTCCCCCTTACATTGATAATTCCCACTGTGAACACAGAAATCTAAGTAAATAAACAAGTGAATTAACACCTAGTTCCAACTCACGAACTTCACAGATAAGGCTGTACTCTCGCCGTCTTTTCGCCACTAGGGCAGAGTAATCTGCAAATAGTAAGATATTACGCCCCCTCACTCTCAGGGGCCCTCTGCGGGCTCTGAAGGCCAGTAAGATGGATTCCTTATCGCAGTAGTCCAGGTACCGCATGATAACTTGACACGGTTTTGATGCGGTATTGCGCGCATCCACGCCTCTTAGCTGCTGCAATTCAATAGCCGGACCCACACGATGAGCTCTCTCGACCATATGTCTCTCTTCCAGATTTAAGGCTTGAGGTAGTTCCATTTTGCATATCTCTTTTAGGGCCGGAGTTTTGATGCTTTCAAGTAGGCCCACTATCCGCAGATTATTCCGTCTGGATCTATTTTCCACGTCCTCCAGACGGTCTTTCAAGATGATGTTTTGCTTGTATAGGTCTTGAACATCCCGATTGGACCTGGATAGATCTTCCTCCATTACTGCGACCCTCTGCTCCAGTTCTTCTATATTGGCATCATGCCTCGCTACAGCGTCATGCAGCTCGTGGAGGGACTGTGTGAGAGTCTTGGTTAACGCCTCCTTGATATCTGGAGCCAGGTATTTGGCTACTTCAATAGCTACTTCAATAGCGGCAAGCAGCAGAGGAAGCTAGTATAAGAAGTTCCTTTGCTAAGAAGGAAGCTGAGATCACAAAGAAGAGAGCAGAAATTGCGCAGATGGAGGCAGAGGCCCAACAAAAAATTCTCCAAACAGAAAGGGAAGAAGCAGCTACCTTAGCTAAACTGAAGGTCCGTTGAGCAAGCATTAGGCCAAGGTACAGACCTAGACTGTTTCATCCCAGGAGAAGTGTAAGACCCAGCTGACCGCATTGCCAGATATGTGCTAAGGCAATCATCGCCTGCTTCTCCTGCTAAATCGCATGTACCAACGAAACTTCTAAATCACCAACTGGGTGAACCCACAGAGCACCAGATATCGTCATCCACCAACAACAAGATAATTTCTAGCCTCAAGCCAGCTGATCCTCCAGAGACTAAACCACAGCTTCATCCTTATGTCACATCATTCTGTCCTGATCAATCTCAGCCTTATATGCCAGAGCTCCTACATGCCCCATAGACACCACAATGCAATCCAGCAACAAGGAATGGGAGATGAGACATGTCATACTTTGCCAGATACATGATGACCAGGGAGCTGATAAACATTATTCTCTCGAATTATGATGACCATGCTGAAAACTACAGAGCCTGGAAATTGACCTTTGAAGCAGTAATCAGCGATCTTAATCTCACTGCCAAGGAAGAACTTGACTTGCTTGTCAACTGGTTAGGTCCAGAATCTGCAGATAGACATTAAGAGCAGTCCATGCAGGCCACTCAGATGAAGGTCTTGCTACAGCAGGAGAGAGACTTGAACAGACCTATAACAGTTCTGAAGCTATAGAAAGTGCCTTGTTCAAGAGATTTCAAGCCTTAGCAAAGATAACTAGCAAGGAAAACCGCAAGCTCTAGGATCTGAGCCACCTACTAAAAGAATTAGAATTTGCTAAAATGAACCCACGTCTGCCAGGACTGAATTACCTTGATATTGCCCATAGTGTCAATCCAGTTGGGTTGAAACTATCACACGGCATGCAGGAAAAATGGGCAGACCAGGGCCCCAGATATAAGATAGAATACAATGTGCCTTTTCCCTCTTCTTTTTCCAGATTCATCAGTGACCAAGCTCGGAAGAAGAATTGGTTACAGAACACCATAGATTATGAACACTAGATGTGGCCCAGATTATGAAAAACACAGTCTGCGGGTGATGTACAGTATATGTCACTAATAGGTATAAAATAAAAATATCTTGCTGCTGTCAAACACACACAGTAGTCCTTAAAAGAACTTTGGGGTCTTTGAAAAGCTTTTGGTAGTAAAAACAGCAAATGTCTCTCCCTGCATCTGTCCCTTCCGAAGCACTGTCCCTGAAACTGCAGCAGGTAATTAGATTGCTGCTCTAAGACACCTACACACACACACACACACATACACACACAGTAGTCCTTAAAAGGACATTTGGGTCTTGAAAAAGCTTTCTCTGAATAAAAACTGTGAAAAATCGCTCCCTACACTGTCTTTGCCTTCCTACGCTCTGCTCTCCGTGACTATGACTGATCCGAGCATGTGTCATCGGGTGCTATATAACCTCCGATGACGCGTTCCAGCCAGGCAATCACTGTAATGCCAGCAGCCAACATGTCTACTGGCATTACAGTGAGGGCAGTACTTACCTGCACCTTTATTGGCTGCCTAAAACCCGGGAAACGTGCGGGGCGGAGACTCGAGCATTGCACTCGAGCACATGCTGTACTCGGTCGACATAGCGATGCTCGAGCCAAACAGATATTTGGCCGAGCATGCTCGCTCATCACTACTTTTCACTCTTCAGGTCATTGTGCCTAAAAGAAGTTGTGTTCAGGTCGTTGTGCCCAAAGTAAAGGCATAAATTTATATATCAGTCTATTAACACCCTTTTCAATACTATCCATATACTTCAATTCAATGAAAGCACACCAACCCCACCTTAAAGTAATTTAAAGGGGTTATCCCATGACTAATGTAAAAAATGAAAATCAGAGATTGTATAGTACATGATAATCTCTTTCTAACAAAGCTGGAATCAGCCCTATACCTTATATAGATCCAGAGATCTCCCCATTCATTGCTCTCCTAGATTTATATCAAGCTGGCAGTTCAAGGGTAGTGTTTTTTCTGCTACAGCTAAGGGGGCGTGTCCATACTCTCCCTATCACAGATCAGGAGGCAGATGAAGGATGAAACAGAGCATGTGCGGCCATCTCAGTGAGCAGGACAAAGAAATAAGAAAAAAATAAAGAGCAGGTGGCGCTATACAGGTACAAATTCAACACTGGTACACCATCATGTGACTGTTGCAAAAATTCACCTATTTGCAAAGCACTAAAAAACATGAATCCAGATGCAGTGGAGAAAAACCTAGCTTAAAGGTGGAACTACACACGTCTGATCTAACATTTGTGAGGAGTTGCTCTGGTAGACAGCGGTGTGGGTGCAGTATAGAGGCAAAGGTAGTCCAGGTAGTGCAGCAAACAGTGTTTTATTTCACACTTGCACAAACAAAACTCAAAACAGTCACTTAGTGTTACTTCACACACATGGCAAAAACGTGAGGCAAAACAAAAGTCCAAGACGGGATCAAATCACCTGTGTGGTTTAGGTGTGTGTTCGCACCCGGCTGTCAGCCCAGCCGCAGGAACGTCCAACAGGCTTCCAGGCAGACTGCACTCCTCTTTGCAAGCTCTTGCTTCCAGCCCTGAGAGCTCCACAGCATTACCAGCAGCTCCAGGACAATCTCTCCCAACTCCTGGTGCTGGCTGTGTTTTTGAACCCAGCCCAAAACCAGGACTGGGTCATGGGGAGCAACCACCCACCCTACACTTTAGCTGCTCCCGGTAAGAGCCGGCCCGGATCGGCTTTGCAGCCATGCTATCTAGCAATTGTGTCAGTAGCACTACCTGCTGCTGACATAGACAAAATGGCATCACCAGGTAAGTGGAGAAGTGAAACTGTATCTGCCCATGTAGTGCAACACACAGGGAGGCGGTTGGTCAACAGCGTAATCACTGGAGTCACTAGAGGTGGTGCTCAGCCAAAAGTATACAGTATTGAATGGAAAGTTCATATGGAGAGAGAAAAATCAAAAACTAGGCGGCACTCACCATGACTTGTGTAGAAAAATGTTCAAGCTTTATATTCATAGTTGCAAGCAAAAGCGGGATAGGGGGCGGACTGCTCCTCACCAGAACACAAAGATACAGGCGACGGCCGTTTTGCGCTAAACTTGCGCTTCAAAAGGCCCGGGCCAGACGAAGCGCAAGTTTAGCGCAAAACGGCCCCTACCCCGCTATTGCTTGCAACTATGAAAATAAAGCTTGAACAGTTTTCTACACAAGTCACGGTGAGTGCCGCCTAGTTTTTGATTTTTCTCTCTCCATATGAACTTTCCATAGACAAAATGTCTCTTACCTCACCGAGGCTATGAACCTCGATGACACGTACCTTCCGTCGATGACGGAACCTTGCGCTCTCTTACACATTACATAGTTTAGCTAACAGAAGAGGGGAAATAGGACATCTCTCATCTGACATATTACCTTTCGCCCTATAACCTTTAAACACCTACATAACAATGAAATTATCATTAAAGGGGTTCTCAAGGAATTAAGAAAATGAAAATACTTAAATATTACTTCATTATAAATATATTACCAAATACCTTTCATTAGTTATAATGACTAATTTTGTCCAAGGAGCAATCATTAGGAAAAATAAAATGGTCGCCATCCTACTAGTTCACACAAAACCTGTCCTAATTACACAGGAGGACAAGTTAAAGAGCTGCGCCATCTTCCTCTCTTACTTGTCAGGGATTATGATCCTGAATACAGTTTAATATGATCTTCAGATGAATCAGACATGAAGAGGATAGTGGGGGTGTAGCTAATGAGCAGCAGCACTTGTATGCGGTCTCCATTACCACAGTCCCACATTACCTGTCCTGTCCGTCCTCTCTGTACTTCATGTCTCTTTATGAACTCCATTACTACAGAGATTTAAGCTGAAGATCTTATCATCTGTAATCAGTAATCAGGATAATTCCTGACAAGTAGAGCAGAGAGGAGGATGAGGCAGATCTTCCTCAGTGTTGTGAAGTAACTTGTCCTGCTGTGTGATTAGGACAGGTTTTGTGTTTTGGGGTAATGGGGAAGCAGGACCGTATATCTCTCTATGCAGATGATATTCTGTTTTTTATCCATCAAACAGAAAGTACACTTCCTCGAGTAATGGAGTTAGTCAATTCATTTTGTAATTTTTCCGGTTTGGAGGTTAATTGGGCTAAGACTACTCTTCTTCCGATAGACGAATTGCGAGGATCCATTGATAATTCGATTAGTCGATTATCGATTTCTGAGACAATGAAGAACCTGGGGATAGATAGCAATTTCCGCCAAAACTCAAGATTATTTACAGTTTAACTTGATTCCTTTACTACAAAAGTTGAGATCTAAAATCAAGATATGGCAAAAAATTTGGTCCGCAAGAGCGGATAGAATTTCGTTAATATAAATGGTGGTGCTACCCCAGGTTCTTTATGTTCTTCGCAACTCCCCTATATGGATTGAGGATAAGTACTTCAGATTGATAGAGCGGATGAATAATGATCTATTATGGGGGAGGAAACGTGTGAGATTAAAGGCAGTTTATTTTTCTATGCCTTATAAGCAGGGAGGTCTTAATCTCCCTTATTTTAAGGGTTATTTTATGGCCTCTCAACTTTGCTTCTTCAATGATTGGGAAAATAGCCATCTCTGCAGAAAATTGGTTAAAGACTCAGGCTTTTTGGATTTCTTTACAGTATTGGAGTCTGATTATTTACTTAAGCTACAGAATGATTATAAACCTTTCTGCAGAATGGCTATGAAAGCCTGGATGGTTATAAAAAGTTGGTTGAAAGTTAGGGCATCACTTATTTGCACTCCACTGTGGCATAATTTAAAACTTCTGAATCTGGACGACTTAAACTGTCAGCAATATTGGAGGAGGAAAAATATTCATTATTTGAGCCAAGTGGTTAAAAATGGACAAATCTTGACTCTTATGGAGCTAAAACAAAAAGAAAATGTAGGTTAGGTGGTTTGGTATGCATATCTTCAATTGCGCTCGGCACTTTTTAGTATTTCTGATATTCACTTACTTAATATAGATACTCCTGAATTTTTACACAATTTGATTCAAAAGAAGGGTGGCACGAAAGTTAGAGTATCACATTGCTATAGGCACTTGATAAAAATTTTTTTATGGATTGTTCTTCTCCAGGGCAAAGATCCTGATCTACTTCACTGTTAGATTTGGGTTCCCCGGACTGGGAGAATATAGGTAATAATTTAAGCCAGGTTTCGCACAATTTCAATCACATTGTGGTACAGTTTAATATTATGCACAAAATATATGTGACACCTTTGTGGCTCTATAGGAGAGGACTCAGAGCTTCTTCTGAGTGTCCCCGTTGTGGTGATCCCGGGGCAGATCATTTACATCTGTTCTGGGATTGCCCGACAGTGAGTAAGTACTGGAGGTCGGTTCAAAGAACCCTAACCCAAAGACTCAATATGGATATCTCCCAAAGTATGGGTTTTGGGGGATTTATCGGAGGTTAGTTGCCAGGTCACGAAGTGTCGATTGCTGACTAAAGTGTTGTTTTTAGCCAGGCTTCTTATATCTAGAAGATGGTTCTCCTCCTCCGCTCCAAATTGTAACAATTGGCTAAGTCTAGTTAATAAGGTCAAAAGCTACGAGAGGATTTTGTACAGACAAAGAGGGTCCTTTGAAAAGTGGGACAGCATTTGGAAGGAATGGGACGATTAAGGAAATTTCTTTTTTTTTCTTCTTTTCCCTGCAAGACGGGGGGGGGGGGGGGGGAATGTGGATGATTTTGTAATTATGTCTTTCATAAATTGTATGTTTTGAGATAATTGTAATAAAAAAAAATATTGAAAAAAAAAAAAAAAAGGACAGGTTTTGTGTGTGCTAATAGGACGGCGGCAATTTTATTTCTCCTAATGATTGCTCCCTAGACAAAATGAACCATTACAGCTAATAAAATATATTTGGAAATATTTTTATACTAAAGTAATATTTAAGTATTTTCATTTTCTTGATTCCCTAAGAACCCCTTTAACCAGCCAACTGCCCATCACCAGCCAGAGTGCAGGTGATGGGCAGAATTAGGGTACACATTATTTACAAAGTGCAGGTAATAGGCAGAATTAGGGTATACATTATTTACCGAGTGCAGGTGATGGGCAGAATAAGGGTATACAGTATATACAGAGTGCAGGTGATGCGCAGACTGAGGGTATACAGTATATACAGAGTGGAGGAGATGGGTAAAATAAAGGTATACAGAATTTACAGAGAGGTGATAGAAGACAGTGAAGTTATACAGTATTTAAAGAGTGAATAAATAAAATCAGTAGCGCTCCACTATTGTCTCGCCTCCTATTAGCAGCGGCATAAAAACAGGGCAGTCACCCCCTCTGTTTGTAGGAACAACGAACTCAGATATACTGTAATGCCGCGCTCTAACAGTGGATAGGATATAATTTAATCCCGTCCGTTATAAGCCACTGAAGTATAGTGTTGTACCGCTGGTTACCACATGTGTATGTGGCAATGCACTCACCGATAGCTGGTCGGTGCGGGCTACTTTCCTTCTTGGTTCCTGGTACCTGCAGGGTGTGGGAGTGGGCTTGTTGTGCGGTCGGCAACAGCGGTAACAGGAGCACGGTCTCTCTAGTCGGCGTGTCTGGGTCGCGCCCCGGCCGGTGGCGCGATCCTCAGTTTACACGCACGCACGCACGTACGTACAGGGCACAGGTGACGTCACCACTGCGGCTACGGGTAGTCGCAGGCACTGGGCTTCTACGCGTTTCGGGTATTAGCGATACCCTTCGTCAGGAAGTCAGACCTAATGTGCTCCCTGCCTATTGCCTCTATTTAACCCTTCACTCCTTAACCCTTTGATTACCAATTTGTTCTATTTTATTAAAAACCAAACACCTCTATCTCCATATTTAGACCCGCTGGGGCCAGAGTATCCATGTTGAATATATATCTGGTTTCTGCCCTTGACATAGCCTTAATATAATCTCCCCCTCTTCTGTGCCTTTTTATAATTTCTAAACCACAGATACTTGAATCGTTAAATTTGCTGCCATGAAGGTCATTGTAGTGGCGTGATAAGGGATGTCCCTCATATTTTCTTTCTATGTTGTAAATATGTTCATTTATTCTTTTTTTCATTTGCCTCTTGGTTCTCCCTATATAAATTTTTTGACAGGGACATATAATTGCATATATCACCCCCTGGCTATTGCATGATATGTGTTCTTCAATGCCATGTGTATATGTACCCCCTGTGTTTGTTATTGTGGTTATAACTTTATTTTTTGATTTTTTTGATTTTTACACCCTTGGCACTTCCTGCATGGAAAGAATCCTTTAGTGGATCTCCACTATTTTTATTTATATTTCTTATGTTTAACTCTATCTTCCTCTTTGCTCACATATTTGCTGGTAGGAGCTATGATATTCCCTATATTTTTGCCCTTTAAAAATGTACTTGGGGTTTTGTGGGATTAGTTCTCCTACTATTTTATCCTCTTTTTAGGATTTCCCAATGTCTGCCTATTATTTTCTTCAGGCTCCCACTTGGCTATTATACGGCATGATTATGGGGGTATTATCCATAATGTTCTTTTTAGTGCAGTTTCTTCCGCAGTCTCACAAATTGACTCTTGGGCACATTCTCCAGCCATTGGGGCAGGTGGCAGCTGTCTATTGCTATTAAACTATTAGCATCCGTCGGTTTAGTGTAGGTTTTTGTGCAAATCTTACCATTTTCAATAAAAATAGATAAATCTAAAAAATGTATCTCTGTTTTGCTATATGTTAAAGAGAACTCCAAATAAAACTCATTTTTATTTAATTCTATTAAAAATTCTTTCAGGCTGTCCTCACTCCCTTCCCAAATAAAAACTATGTCGTCGATGAAACGATGCCATAGGGCGAGGTTCGCCCGGGGTCGGCCACCGGGGTAGATGTATAGATGCTCCCACCATCCTACGTACAGATTAGCGAACCCCGGTGCGAACCTCGTCCCCATAGCAGTCCCCCACCGCTGTAGATAAAATTTATCGTCGTACATGAAATAGGTGGGAAATCACATCCCTAGAAAAATACTTAGAATGGGATATTATACCCAAAGGTTTAAAAATAGACAAGAAACTATCAGGAGACATGGGAGATGTAGGGATCATGAAAGAATGGGACAGAATGCTACATGATTTTTCCAAAAAGGCTATTATTTTTATCATACACAAACGGAAATTGAGACTTATGAAACTCAATAAAGAAATAAGAGAATTATTTGAAAATATACGACCATGGAAAGATCATGTAGGCATAAAACCATTAGTGGAAAGCATAAGATGGAGAATGGCACAAAGAGAGGAGGAAATAAGGGAGAAGAAAACGTGGAAGTTTACCAGAGATGCATTACCCATTTCTATGAATAGAAATAGAGAAAGAGTAGAAGATAATACAAACTTGTATGAAACAATAGATGAATGTTCAATGGAAGAAGAGAGGCATGAAGAACCCAATGAATCAATTCTCACTACACATAGTGAGGAAAACACGAGATCAACATTAAATATAAGATCACCAAAAATAACAGCCCGTCCCCAAAAACCCCATATCCCCAATTATTACAATAATACATCCTGGGGTTTCAACCGAGAATAGATTTAGTATATTAGAAGAAGGAGAAGGAAAAGAGAAAGAAGGAGACACAGAGGACATACATATGGGAGAGAGTGATGAAAAGGAGGGGGAAGAAGAAAGTCAAGAAGAGGGGAGAACAGTAACAGAGATGAGGAGAAACACAGAACGAACAAGACAACAACAGAAAAATAGTAGAAATTCCACCATCTTCAAAAAACAATAAACAAGGATTTTTTCAACCACGCAGAAGAAGTCTAAAAGGGGATGTAGGGGAGGGAAACGCGCCCAAAAGAAAAAGCAACAACAAAAATAAAAGACAATGATGAGCAGAACCATTGCTCCCAAAAATATATAATTTAAGTAAATATAAGTTAACAAAGGAGGAAACAAATATCCTCCAGAAAGGTCTAAAATTCGCCCCAACAGTTCTCTTTAATAAGTTTGAGGCATTTATAGGAATCCGTAAATTTATGCGTAAATTAGCTTTAAAACGATATTTTATAAAAAAGAATAGAAAACAGAAACAAAAAGAGACAACAGGGGGACAAGGAGGGGACGAGGACAATAAGGACCTTTACATACACACTAACCTAAAACTGAAGTCTAGATATCATCCCCTACAAGAATATTCCCCAGCATTCAATGCATTTATGAATATGGTGACCAGAGAAATACGTAAATTCAAAATTAATAAAAAACCCCAATATCTGAATAATATTTCAAGAGTAGAAAAGAAGGCCATATCGTCCATGCAACAAAACAATAATATCATTATCCGACCGGCGGACAAGGGGGGAGGAATAATCATTATGGATAGGGAACAATACCACAAGGAGTCTATGAACATTTTGAATGATAAAAAAACATATCTCCAATTAAAGCAAAATCCCACTGAAAAATACAAGAAAGAACTAAAAGAACTTATTCAAAAAGGGAAAACTTTAGGGATTTTAAAGAAGAACGAAGCAATGTTCATTGACAACCAATACCCAAGAATTTCAGGGTTTTACCATAACCCAAAGATTCATAAGGATCAAAAAAATCCCCCGGGTAGGCCCATTATATCGGGGGTAGAATGCCTTACCAGTGCACTATCCCGATACGTGGACCAGTTCCTACAGCCGTATGCCCAGTCCCTACCGGCATACATCAGGGACACCAAACATATCCTCCAGATATTAAACAACATAGAATGGAAGGACTCGTATATACTGGGAACATTGGACGTTAAGTCCCTGTATACAATAATTGAAAAAGAAAAAGGATGTGAAGCGACCAAATTCTTCTTAAGGGAGAAGGGAGAGATGACAGAAACACAGATTAACTTTTTAGAGGAATGTATCTGTTTTATACTGGACAAGAACTATTTCATGTACGACGATAAATTTTATCTACAGCGGTGGGGGACTGCTATGGGGACGAGGTTCGCACCGGGGTTCGCTAATCTGTACGTAGGATGGTGGGAGCATCTATACATCTACCCCGGTGGCCGACCCCGGGCGAACCTCGCCCTATGGCATCGTTTCATCGACGACATAGTTTTTATTTGGGAAGGGAGTGAGGACAGCCTGAAAGAATTTTTAATAGAATTAAATAAAAATGAGTTTTATTTGGAGTTCTCTTTAACATATAGCAAAACAGAGATACATTTTTTAGATTTATCTATTTTTATTGAAAATGGTAAGATTTGCACAAAAACCTACACTAAACCGACGGATGCTAATAGTTTAATAGCAATAGACAGCTGCCACCTGCCCCAATGGCTGGAGAATGTGCCCAAGAGTCAATTTGTGAGACTGCGAAGAAACTGCACTAAAAAAGAACATTATGGATAATACCCCCCATAATCATGCCGTATAATAGCCAAGTGGGGAGCCTGAAGAAAATAATAGGCAGACATTGGGAAATCCTAAAAGAGGATAAAATAGTAGGAGAACTAATCCCACAAAACCCCAAGTACATTTTTAAAAGGGCAAAAAATATAGGGAATATCATAGCTCCTACCAGCAAATATGTGAGCAAAGAGGAAGATAGAGTTAAACATAAGAGAAATATAAATAAAAATAGTGGAGATCCACTAAAAGGATTCTTTCCATGCAGGAAGTGCCAAGGGTGTAAAAAATCAAAAAATAAAGTTATAACCACAATAACAAACACAGGGGGTACATATACACATGGCATTGAAGAACACATATCATGCAATAGCCAGGGGGTGATATATGCAATTATATGTCCCTGTCAAAAAATTTATATAGGGAGAACCAAGAGGCAAATGAAAAAAAGAATAAATGAACATATTTACAACATAGAAAGAAAATATGAGGGACATCCCTTATCACGCCACTACAATGACCTTCATGGCAGCAAATTTAACGATTCAAGTATCTGTGGTTTAGAAATTATAAAAGGCACAGAAGAGGGGAGATTATATTAAGGCTATGTCAAGGGCAGAAACCAGATATATATTCAACATGGATACTCTAGTCCCAGCGAGTCTAAATATGGAGATAGAGGTGTTTGGTTTTGAATAAAATAGAACAAATTGGTAATCAAAGGGTTAAGGAGTGAAGGGTTAAATAGAGGCAATAGGCAGGGAGCACATTAGGTCTGACTTCCTGACGAAGGGTATCGCTAATACCCGAAACGCGTAGAAGCCCAGTGCCTGCGACTACCCGTAGCCGCAGTGGTGGCGTCACCTGTGCCCTGTACGCACGTGCGTGCGTGCGTGTAAACTGAGGATCGCGCCACCGGCCGGGCGCGACCCAGACACGCCGACTAGAGAGACCGTGCTCCTGTTACCGCTGTTGCCGACCGCACAACAAGCCCACTCCCACACCCTGCAGGTACCAGGAACCAAGAAGGAAAGTAGCCCGCACCGACCAGCTATCGGTGAGTGCATTGCCACATACACATGTGGTAACCAGCGGTACAACACTATACTTCAGTGGCTTATAACGGACGGGATTAAATTATATCCTATCCACTGTTAGAGCGCGGCATTACAGTATATCTGAGTATTTAAAGAGTGCAGGTGATGGGCAGAATAAAGTCATACAGTATCGATAGAGTGGAGGTGATGGGCAGAATGAGGGTATACAGTATATACAGTCAGAGTGGAGGAGATGGTGAGTGAGAGTATACATACATGTAAAGTATATACTCAGCATAAGTATTCCCTCACTGTCCCACATCACCTCTACCATAGTATTTGCTGTATGTACACTTGTAGCACCCCCAAGTCAGGGCAATGTGTGGAACTAACCTGGGGAATGCCAGTGATGGAGAGGCCGGCACGCTGCTCCTCTGGGGCACTCTCTGGGTTCTTGAGGGACACAGCCAGGTGGAAGGTGAGGTGCCCTTGGTGTTATAGTTTAACGTGCCTATGGCTAAGTCCCTGATATGTCGTGACGCCAGTGCCAGTAAACGGTGGCACACCGTATTTACAGTAGGAATAACAGAGGTGCAGACTGGTAACTTGAAAACAGAATTCAAACTTTACTGAAGACAGTGATGATACAGTAAGCAGTCTTTCCAACAGTTCCTTTTTTGCAGACAATCAAAATTGCAGTGGTCTTACATCCAGCAAGGTTAAACAGAGGGTGGTAATACAGGACTTGAAATTGCAGGTGAACCTTACTTTCTTCCTGACTCGTCCTGACTGGAATTGATGCTTCAAGGCCCCAATGCCCTACTTCTGGCTTATATCCTTGAATCTCCAGTTTATAATTTACCTCCACTTGACGTTTAGTACCTCCTTGCTCTAGGGATTGCCTCTGGGTTCTGCATTCCTTCTCCTAGGGCACCATCTTCCTAGGGTGGATTCCTCACAGGCCGTGAGGCCTGGGTTTGGCCTTCACAGGCACATGGCCTGCACTTGTCTAAGGCACACTCTAGACTAGACTACTTTCCCTTCCCCTGACTGAGCCTTATATAGACTAGGGCAACCTAGCTCCCTCTAGTGACTAGAGCTGGAATTACATCCCTAGCCGGCCTGCACATAGGACATTTCACAGTAACAGGAGAATCAAATACCATAAATTACATTGATTTACATTGCATGGTACAAATAGGACCTTTACCAGCCTCCTCCTAAATGAGAGGAGCGACAGCAGCCAAGTGACCCTTCCGTAGTGACGGGCAGTACAACTCCCGTACACTACATACCCCGCTGCTTTAAGCTGAGTACGCCTCGTACTCTACCAGGGTACCGCCCTACTGGAATTTCCACCTGAAAGAGACAAAAGAAAAACATGCAAGAATACATACATATCAGTACTCAATTCTATCTGCATCGACAATTGTCATCAGGTCCAGCTGACTGACGGAGAAGTGCGGTGACAAGGGGCGTCGCTCTCTTTCTTCAGGATAAAGAGTGGAACTGGGGCGCTGACCTGGCACAGCGGATGTTAGGGAATACCAGGATAGTCCATGACAATGAGTGAGTCCATAAAAGCATATCACAGAGACTCGCACACAGGGGGTCCATCTCTGGGCACATAGACTTGATAAAATATGTTTTAGCAATAAATACGGTCAGCAGCACATACATAAAATCACAATACAGGACTCTGACAATACCAGGGTAACACCTTCCTGGCAAGTCCTGCGTATATTTAAAGTGCTGACATAAAAGAACCCTTTTCAACCTGAAATGGGGGTTAAAAAGGGATAAGGTGCAAATAAAAGCAACTTGGAAGTATTAAAGTACTTAACGCCACAATGTTAGCAGCAGGCAGGATGTCCCGGAACAGAAAGAGGCAGGCTGGGAGCAGTGGTTCCACAGTGGCAACTTATTTGTCAAACATGCCACCGGCCGTGGGAACTGGCAGCAAGCTCTACCAGCCTGGCAAACTTAAAGGAACAGTTCCTGCAACATGTATGATGTCCCTGTGAGGATGAGCAAAAATGGCCTAGCAGGCCTGCTCACAGGTAGGTGTCAAATGAGCCCCGTTCATCAGAGGTAGTGCAGCCCTGTGCTGCGGGTAGTCTGGGCCATGCACCAGGGCCACTTGGAGGGGGTGCCCACCAAAGAGAATGGGCTGGAAACATCACCGGTATTGGGCCTACCCACCTCACTGGCCCGCTGGGTTGCGGACACATAGGAGCTGCTGGCCTCGGGACACGGGCCGGCGCTGGGGTAGACACTTCCTCCGGCCGGGACATAACGCTCCCGCCACGGCGGACTCGGCTCCTGGCATAAGTCAATTTATCCGCTGTTACACGGACCTTGGGTGGCTCAGCGTTAGCGGTAGGACCTTGGACTACGGGTTCGGGTGGTACAGGGGTCACAGGTAACTCACCACCGCTGGACTGCTGCGCTGCCTTCTTAGACTCGGTCACTTGCCGCAGGCCATCCAGATGAACTTGCAATATAGCGATCCGCTCCTCCAGGGCGGCGATGTCACTGCTGGATTCCGGCACACTTGCAGCAGGCTCCAATACTTCCTTTCTGCTTGCACGAGTCTGCGGCCACTCCCCCAGACTCGGGAGTTCTCGCCCAACTTCAGGCCCGCCCACATTGTAATCCACGTACAGGGGCGGCATCCCAGGACGGTTGTCTCCTCCCTCTTGGAGGGTTTTGGCGCCAAATCTTCGCGCCACTGAGGACAGTGATGGCGCATGAAGAAGTCCAATGGCGCCGGCGGCCATCTTGGACGCCATGATGCATCAATTCAATGACAGCAAGCAGCGGTAGTAAAACAGCATAAAAGTCCACAAAAATGCACTTTGAAGTGGCGATTTTCTTCCTCTTGATAGCGCAACACTGCACAGCGCTTTCTGGAGGTTTTTGGGACACTTTGCTGTACGTTTTAAGTCCGCAAAGTTTACTTCAAATAAACAGGCGTTTTGTCACTTGGCAAACTGGTTAAGGCACAAAGTTCACGTTTTTGATCACAGTCCGTAAAACGTGCGTATCCTGTTCGTGACGCCAAAATGTAGCACCCCCAAGTCAGGGCAATGTGTGGAACTAACCTGGGGAATGCCAGTGATGGAGAGGCCGGCACGCTGCTCCTCTGGGGCACTCTCTGGGTTCTTGAGGGACACAGCCAGGTGGAAGGTGAGGTGCCCTTGGTGTTATAGTTTAACGTGCCTATGGCTAAGTCCCTGATATGTCGTGACGCCAGTGCCAGTAAACGGTGGCACACCGTATTTACAGTAGGAATAACAGAGGTGCAGACTGGTAACTTGAAAACAGAATTCAAACTTTACTGAAGACAGTGATGATACAGTAAGCAGTCTTTCCAACAGTTCCTTTTTGCAGACAATCAAAATTGCAGTGGTCTTACATCCAGCAAGGTTAAACAGAGGGTGGTAATACAGGACTTGAAATTGCAGGTGAACCTTACTTTCTTCCTGACTCGTCCTGACTGGAATTGATGCTTCAAGGCCCCAATGCCCTACTTCTGGCTTATATCCTTGAATCTCCAGTTTATAATTTACCTCCACTTGACGTTTAGTACCTCCTTGCTCTAGGGATTGCCTCTGGGTTCTGCACTCCTTCTCCTAGGGCACCATCTTCCTAGGGTGGCTGCCTCACAGGCCGTGAGGCCTGGGTTTGGCCTTCACAGGCACATGGCCTGCACTTGTCTAAGGCACACTCTAGACTAGACTACTTTCCCTTCCCCTGACTGAGCCTTATATAGACTAGGGCAACCTAGCTCCCTCTACTGACTAGAGCTGGAATTACATCCCTAGCCGGCCTGCACATAGGACATTTCACAGTAACAGGGGAATCAAATACCATAAATTACATTGATTTACATTGCATGGTACAAATAGGACCTTTACCAGCCTCCTCCTAAATGAGAGGAGCGACAGCAGCCAAGTGACCCTTCCGTAGTGACGGGCAGTACAACTCCCGTACACTACACACTAACCTAAATAATTATTAGGAACACCATACTAATACGGTGTTGGACCCCCTTTTGCCTTCAGAACTGCCTTAATTCTACGTGGCATTGATTCAACAAGGTGCTGATAGCATTCTTTAGAAATGTTGGCCCATATTGATAGGATAGCATCTTGCAGTTGATGGAGATTTGACGGATGCACATCCAGGGCATGAAGCTCCCGTTCCACCACATCCCAAAGATGCTCTATTGGGTTTAGATCTGGTGACTGTGGGGGCCACTTTAGTACAGTGAACTCATTGTCATGTTCAAGAAACCAATTTGAAATGATTCGAGCTTTGTGACATGGTGCATTATCCTGCTGGAAGTAGCCATCAGAGGATGGGTACATGGTGGTCATGAAGGGATGGACATGGTCAGAAACAATGCTCAGGTAGCCCGTGGCATTTTAACGATGGCCAATTGGCACTAAGGGGCCTAAAGTGTGCCCAGAAAACATCCCCCACACCATTACACCACCACCACCAGCCTGCATAGTGCTAACAAGGCATGATGGATACATGTTCTCATTCTGTTTACGCCAAATTCGGACTCTACCATTTGAATGTCTCAACAGAAATCAAGACTCATCAGACCAGGCAACATTTTTCCAGTCTTCAACAGTCCAATTTCGGTGAGCTCGTGCAAATTGTAGCCTCTTTTTCCTATTTGTAGTGGAGATGAGTGGTACCCGGTGGGGTCTTCTGCTATTGTAGCCCATCCGCCTCAAGGTTGTGCGTGTTGAGGCTTCACAAATGCTTTGCTGCATACCTCGGTTGTAACGAGTGGTTATTTCAGTCAACGTTGCTCTTCTATCAGCTTGAATCAGTCGGCCCATTCTCCTCTGACCTCTAGCATCAACAAGGCATTTTTGCCCACAGGACTGCCGCATACTGGATTTTTTTCCCTTTTCACATCATTCTTTGTAAACCCTAGAAATAGGTGTGCGTGAAAATCCCAGTAACTGAGCAGATTGTGAAATACTCAGACCGGCCCGTCTGGCACCAACAACCATGTCACGCTCAAAATTGCTTAAATCACCTTTCTTTCCCATTCTGACATTCAGTTTGGAGTTCAGGAGATTGTCTTGACCAGGACCACACCCCTAAATGCAATTAAGCAACTGCCATGTGATTGGTTGACTAGAATATTGCATTAATGAGAAATAGAACAGGTGTTCCTAATAATTCTTTAGGTGAGTATATATTGTACATGTGAATTCTCCATCACCTCTGTTCTGTATATACTGTATAATACAGAGTGGGGGTGATGGGGAGACTGCACTGTGTGTACAGGTGAGGCAGTGAGTCTGGCTCATCAGACTGTGAAGAGAAGGACACTGGGGGAGACGTGGCTAGAAGGTCCCGGGAGCGCACACACTAGGCAGTTACTCTGCTGTGTGTACTAACTCACTGAATTTCACAGTACACAAGTCTGTGTAGATGTGACTTTTCTATGAACAGATGTCACAGGCAATGAGGACTAGAACACCCCTACACTAGTCTCGATCTCCCTGCACTGACGTGAGATGCACCTAATTTATTAAGAGTAAATGTTGCCCATTACACAACGTACCTGCTGCTGCCACGTAACTGCATTGCCAAGACCTTCTATTCTTAGAGCTCAGAGTTTCCATCATCCCTGTACTGCCAGCTGCCAGCATTGGACTATTAGATGCTTGTAGTATGCTGTATTAGTCTGCCCTGCTCTGAAATCAATTCAATGATTGTTTAGGTCAACCCTTATAGGAACTTGCAATTTTCCATTTTTGCTTTTTCATTTTTCACTCCCCGCCTTTCCAGAGCCATACCTTTTTTATTTTTCCATTCACATAGTCTTAAAAGAGCTTGTTTTTTTTTGCAGGACTAGTTGTATTTTTTAATAGCGCTATTTAATATTGCTAATGGTGTAGTGAGGAGCTGGAAAAAAAATTCCAAATGGGTTGGAATTGGAAAAAAAAGCTCAAGCTGTTTTATGGGTCTTTTTTTACAGCGTTCCCTATGCAGTAAAATTGACCTGTTACGTTCATTGTCCAGGTCAGTACAACAACACCACACTTGTATCGTTTTTCTTGCGTTTTAATCCTGAAAAAAATAACATTTCTTTTTATCGCCATATCATTAACTCCATTTTTTTGTTACCTGTAAGGCTACTTTCACATTAGCGTTTTTTGCGGATCCGTCATGGATCGTCAAAAACGCTTCCTTTACCATAATACAACCACATGCATTCGTCATGAACAGATCCGGTTGTATTAAGTCTTCTATAGCCATGACGAATCCGTCATGAACACCAATGAAAGTCAATGGGTGACCGATACATTTTATATTGTGTCAGAGAAAACAGATCCGTCCCCATTGACTTACATTGTGTGCCAGGATGGATTCGTCTTGCTCCGCACTACATCACGGACAGAAAAAACACTACTTGCAGCGTTTCTCTCAGCGATGGGAGCACAACCAAATGGAACGGAATGCATTTTGGTGCATTCCGTTTCGTTCAGTTTAGTTTTGTCCCCATTGACAATGAATTGGAACAAAACTGAAGCATTTTCTTCCTTTGAGATCCTGTGACGGATCAAAATAGCGGAATTGAAGACGCTAATGTGAAAGTTGCCTAAGCTGTATGAGGGCTCATTTTTGCAGGGTGATCTGTACTTTTCAGTGATAGCATTTTGATGTGTGTGTGACTTTTTGATCACTTTTTATTAAATTTTTTGAGTTGAAGGGACAAAAAATGCTAATTGACCATTTTGAATATTTTTTCAGTTACGCCATTCGCCGTACGAGATAAATATTGTTATATTTTAATAGTACGAGCATCATAGAACACACAATTTACTAGATACCAATACAGTGCTGCCACCTGCTGGCCTGTATTCATGTATAACTTTTAAAGCCTGCTTGAGGTGCCATGCTATTGCAGGAATATAACAGGTTCCCCGATCTCAGCAGGCGAATGCTGTTAAGAGCATGGGAGCCATACACCCAACCTGGGTCTCTGCTGTTTGAAACAGCAAAAACCCAATGGTTATAGCACAAACATAGAGAATGCTGTAGAAACAAAATCAGAAAAAACTATGGCTGTTTTTTTATACATTTTTCCCCACAAATAATTTTTTCCCTTTTTTAAATTTTTGATATTGTAAATTAAATTGTGCCATTAAAAAAAAACTTGCCCCACAAGAAAAAAAACATTGTAAGACTATGTAAATGGAAAATTTAAAAAATTATTATTGTTGGTGAGGAAAACCTGAAAATGAAAAAAAAATTATACTGGCTGCATTCATAAAGGGGTTGTCCCATCCCACCATTTCTAAGGTGTTATTGGACTAAGCTCCAACCACCGGGTGCCCAGGAAACAGCACATGCAAGTGCTTCACTGTCTCTGTAGCTCAGAAACTTCATCCACTTTGCTGCTACTGTGAACACTGGGGATTTTTTGCACTTGATTCGTTTTAGGGCCTGAATTCAAAAAGGGCCCACTCAGGAGGAGGACTAAATGATTTTATTATCAGGGCCCCCTCATCAATATTATACAATGACATTATATACAGTGACACTGTATAAAACGGACCGAGCGGCTGCCATGTCTGAGAGAGCGATCTCGACTAGCCACAGAAGTGGGGGTTGTATGAGAGGAGGGGGTTGCGAATAAGTTGCTGGGGGAAGGGGGCGTTCAAAAATCTGTCGTGGGACCCAGTCATATAGTTATGCCAGTGTGCAGCACAAACGCCCCATATGAACATATTCTTGAATTAGCTGTTTCTGTACTGAAGTGACATAACATTATATAATATTTCATAACTGCTGGTGGAAAGAGATATGCTATTAGCTAGGTAATTTAGTGCCATCCTGGTTAGCTGACCCAAAAAGGAAGAGGATCACCCTTTCTACCTATTCATACCTTAGGGCATACCGCCCAACTTTTTGGATGGTCAAAGAGGGACACTTATGGTTTATTATGTGAAAAGTCCAATTTTTTAAAATTTTAAGAATGGTCCAAAATGATCTCTTTTGGGTGGAAGACGACTTTTTATCTGTCTTCTGAACTGTAAAAAAGAAACCACCATTTTGTGCAATTCGTATAGGATAAATCCCCAAAAATTCTGATTAGTTGGAAACCGAAATTTTTGGGAAATGCAATTATTTTAGAATAATTTTGCTCATGCATATTAGGGACCCAATCTGACTGGATTTGTGTATTTTCTGCCCATTTCTCTGGGAGCAGGAACAAAAAACTTTATCACTGGGACCATTTTTTATTTTATTTTTACTTTTGTAATTACACTCCTTCACATTGAAACTGCAGTATCAAGATGGAAAAGTTGTGGAATTATGTAAATCACAGGATTGACATGTAGAGATGTTAATGATATGCAAATGAAAAAATGAAAATAAAATATTAAAAACATTAACTCAATTTATTCAGTATCAAGTATTAGCGCCATGCGCAGAAATATACTCACTTACATGCCTTGGCATGCTGTCAATGAGGTTATTAATGGTTGCCTGGTGAATCTTCTGCCACACAGAATGCACTAGGGAAAACAAATCATTCACTGCTGGCAGCTTTAGTTTTAATTGCCGACTTTTGACGTCCTAGATGTGAACGATGGGAGACAAGTCCGGAGATGTTGCAGGCCATGCAACATGTGCCCTGGCATTGTCCTGTTGAATAATGGCTCCTGGGACACTTTGGAAAAATGGCCCTATGAATGGTTCTATGACCAAATCAGTGTAGCGCTAAGCTAGTAGTCTACCTGAAAGGAAGACAAGAGAGGTCTAGCTACCATACATGATGTTATCCCACACCAGAATGCGATGTCCAATTTCACTTGCAGTACAGAATTGATCACTACTTGCCTTTATTCTAATCAGACGATCTGTCCGTGCAGAGGTTCGCCTCTGTGCACCTCTTGCTGTCATTCCAGTTCCTCATTCTTCCAACCACCAGGATATGCAACATTGAACAGTGTGGACATCTCCGCTCTGGTTTGTAGTAAACTGATGTGATAAACCAAGGTCTCTCGGGACGTGGCCTACCCAAGTGGGGAAGCAGATGTGCGGAGGGAGAGCTCCCATACTAACCAGCCGCAATCTACAGCATGTCCCCGTCATCCCGAGCCCAAGTCATTATCCTCCCATCACTTCGCTCCTCTGTTACCTCTGGGAGCCTCTCCGGACCCAACAGGCACTCCCTTGTCAGATTGGGGCCGGACCAGAGTTGTGTGAGGCCTAGTTCTGCCCCCCATCTTGTTCCTGTAGCCCTGGCCTAATGCCCCGCTGACTGACTGCCAGCCCCTGGTAAGGTAATCCGCAGCCACCATCCAGCGCACCCAGGACCTGGAGTTAGATGCCTGAGGGGACAAAGGAGGAAGGCTGGAGAATAGGAGAATCATCATCTGGCACCACCACCAGCCTGCTGCATCTCCGTTGTTTCAGGACATCATCAGAATTGGACGAACCTGGACACCGCTTCGCTACTAAGGGGTCCCAAAGTGAGTACCATCGGCCCCTTCAAACACCCCCGTAGCCCCACTGTAGCCCTCTGCCAGACCACAACATTGACCAATAGGCAGATTTCAATAGAAGCCTAATAAAAGGGATAGCAAACCCTCCTCACCACTCTTCACCAGAGGCTTCTAACCCGGACCCTGACCGGTTCCCAAATAGAGCCTACTCATCAGTGGTGTAGGGATTGGAAGTGCTCATCTCTGTATTCATCTTTATCGCCGTCCTCAGGACAGCGATACAGATGAATGGACTGGAGAAGTAGGGGAGAGGCGTCTCCCCTGCCTGTTCCTCTGATAGGCTGCAGGCCTAGTGCCTGTAGCCTATCAGAGGCCGGTTAAGGCGGCGCGGTGAAGTTATCGCGCCGCCTGAGCTGTGCAGTGCGGGACTCAGGACAGAAGAGGCCTGCATTGCATCGCTGCCAGCAGCATAAGGTAAGTAAGTTAGTTTTTTGTTTTTATTATTTATACTATATTGTGGCAAGAAGAGGGGTGGGGGCCCTATATACTGGCACAATATGGGGGGTCAGCACTATGGAGAAGAGGGGAATCACTATGGGGCCATATATACTGGCACAATATGGGGGGGCACTATGGAGAAGAGGGGGAAGCACTATGGTGCCCTATATACTGGCACAATATGGAGGGCACTATGGAGAAGAAGGAAGCACCATGGGGCCCTTTATACTGGCACAATATAGGGAGGTCAGCACTATGTAGAAGAGGGGAAGTACTATGGGGCCCTATATACTGGCACAATATGGGGGGCACTATGGAGAAGAGGGAAGCACAATGGGGCCCTATATGCTGGCACAATATGGGGGCACTATGGAGAAGAGGGGAAGCACTATGGGGCCCTATATACTGGCACAACATGGGGGTGCTATGGAGAAAGGGGAAGCACTATGGTGCCCTATATACTGGCACAATATGGGGGGCACTATGGAGAAGAAGGGAAGCACCATGGGGCCCTTTATACTGGCACAATATAGGGGGGGGTCAGCACTATGTAGAAGAGGGGAAGTACTATGGGGCCCTATATACTGGCACAATATGGGGGGCACTATGGAGAAGAGGGGAAGCACAATGGGGCCCTATATACTGGCACAATATGGGGGGCACTATGGAGAAGAGGGGAAGCACTATGGTGGCCCTATATACTGGCACAATATGGGGGCACTATGGAGAAAAGGGGAAGCACTATGGTGGCCCTATATACTGGCACAATATGGGGGGGCACTATGGGGCCCTATAGACTGGCACAATACGGGGGCACTATGGAGAAGAGGGGAAGGAGCACTATGGGGACATCTACTGGAGGCCCTATATACTGGTACGCATTATAGGGGACACTATGGAGAAGTGGGGGACAAGAGCACTATGAGGGTATTATATAGGGGCATTTAATATTGGCATCCATTTTGGTGCCACTATGGGGAAGGGAGAAATGAGCATTATTGGGGCATCTATGTGGGGCAGTCTATAGGGGCATTTTATAGTGCCACATTATGGAGGGCACTATGGAGACGGGAAAGAAGCACTATGGGGGCATCTTCTGGGGGCACTATATAGGAGTATTTTATACTGGCACAAATTATAAGGTCACTATGGGCACCTAAGCTCAACTGGTGGCACTAAGTGTTTTTTGTAGTGGCACACAGTACGGGTCATTAGAACACATGAGGGCACTCTGGGGACATTGGCTCTACTGGGGGCACTAAGAGGAGGTAGTTCTTTTTTTACTGCCACAAAACGGGGCATTTTTTGTACTGGCGCAGAATATAAGGGGGGGGGGGGTTCTACTGTCACACATTATAAAGAGAAGCACTATTACTACTAAATGTCCTCTGGCAAATAAATAATTACTATTGTTGGGACTTTGGGAACACCATTACTTTGGGGGCACCCTGGCACAGCATCAGCTTAGCACAGTTCTTTTTGCAGTATAGTTTTGGGGAGCACAGCTTCTCAATATTGGGGGAGCATGATGGGATGTTAATTGGAGGATGATGGAAAAGTAGGAAACTAAGATGTCTGTCAAACTCTGCAGAGACGTTAGATGGCTGAAAGAAATTATCACGGTGGTCTGGTCTGAATGGAGAAGATGAAGAAAGATAACATGTAATGTACATCAAAGCACACGTCACTGGATATAAGAGGTATGTGGCGCTATATGAGGCTACTTTCACATCTGCGTTAGTGACCCTGGCAGGCTGTTCCAGCAGAGAATTCACTGGATACGGCACTGCTGGATGCAGACAGAATGCCCGCCAGTCCCATTAACTATAATGGGGTACGGCAGAGATCCGGCCACAATCTGGCAAGAATGCAGAGAATCAGCGGGACATAAACCGCTGCATGCTGTGGTTTGTGTCCAGTCGATTCCTTGCATTTTCTGCCAGATTAGGTGGCCGGATCTTACTGCCACAGGTGTGAAAATAGCCTTACCCTGTATGTTTTGTATTGCTGTATGTAATGTAAGAATAGAATTGGTTAGGTTGAGAATTTGGCATGGGGGTGGGGGGCCCGGGCACATTTTTTGCACAGGGGCTGTCTGTGTCCGCACCTGGCACTATAGATGACTACAGTATACAGTATAATCCGTGCACCATGCGGTACAATATACAGAATAATCCATACACCAAGCCATACAATATACAGTATAGTCTATATACTATGCTGTACAATATACAGAATAATCCATACACCATGCCATACAATATACAGTATAATCTAGACACCATGCTGTACAATATACATTATAATCCATACACCATGCCGTACAATATACATTATAATCCATACACCATGCTGTACAATATACAGTATAACATCTACACTGTGGGGTTATTGTGTATATTGTACGGCATGGTGTATGGATTATACTGTATACTGTGTACAGCATGGTGTATGACCTATACCGTATATTGTATGGCATGGGGTATGGATTTTATAATGCATTCTGTACTGCATGGTGTAGGGGTAAGGGTCCATTCACACGTCCGCAATTCTGTTCCGCATTTTGCAGAACGGAATTGCGGACCCATTCATTTCTATGGGGGGACACTATGTCCTGCCCGCATCCGCAATTGCGGATCCGCACTTCCGGGTCCGCAATTGCGTTCCCGAAAAAATAGAACATGTCCTATGCATTTCCTATATAGTGTCGGCGATGTGCGGTCCTCAAAATGTGGAACACACATTGCCGTTGTCCATGTTTTGAGGATCCGCAGATCCGCAAAACACACATGGGAGATCCGGGAGAGGGGGCCCATAAATTTTTTTTGCTATGGGGCCCAGTCATTTCTAGCTTAGCCCCTGCTACTCATCATCAGCAACCTGGTAGACTATAAGAGAACTTTTCTTTTAAAGACCACATCTTTTTCTTCCATCCCTACACATTGGTCTTGAGCTCCTTGTTTTATTGCTGATATCTGAGCTCCATCTAGTGGTAGTTTCCTAGACCTGCATGCATCACTCATCCTATTCTTTGCTCATCTAACATTATTTTGCATCACTTTCCACTGGACGACTGTACCCCCTAGTAGAGGTCACACTGTAACTTTACCCAGTTTATACTATTAATCTTTAGAGTTCTGGGAACCACTGGTGCACCTTTGGGAGAATATATACAACAAGAGACCCCTCTTCCCTTTCTTTCTACTTGTCTACGATCCGATACACTATAGTGAGAACAATTCTCCAGCACCCCATAAAACTGGAAAGCAGCCTGGCAGCTCACACATGGTTCTCAGGCGGACTTCAAAACCTACTCCCACCCCAGTCTTGACTGATGACTCTTCCCGCTCATTGGCTGGAGAACAACCTCTATCTCCTGATTCCAAACCAGCCAGCTCGGATATCTCTGAAACCTTGACAGCTCACACCTTAGTATTACAAAGTCAAGGTGTCCTGCAAAACAAGCTCGCCAAAGTTTCCACAGACATCACCAGTAAGCTCACTAAAGAAATCCATCGATAGACTGCGCTGTGCCTTTAATAAATGAAGAAATGTGAGACGTGACATGCAGGGCACGTCTCCTAGGCCTGCACCTCACGCTTTCGGTCGCGCCAGCCACCGAAATGCATCCTGCTGCACCCTCATGGCAGGCAGAGCAGCGCTACTGCTGTTATCTAAATCTGTCAACTTGGGTGGAGCAGGTGGATTAATGGAAGCTGGTAAACTTCAGGATAAGGTAAATGAGCATGGTGACTAAGTTGGGGGAGAGGGGAGGATGGTGGGACAATGGGGAGCAAACTTGTGACAACTTTGGGGGTGGGAGAGGATTGTATACCTGCTGTTTAGAGATGTTGGAACATGAGGAGCAAGCTTTTTTTTAGGGGAGGATGGTTTGCCTGCATGTGATTGGTGGGGGAGGGGGGGGGGGCTTGCGGAAGGATGGTGAACCTTGTCTGATTGCTGGGGGGCATGTGGGAATGATGGCATGCAAGATTCTGACAATTTTGGGGAGGGGGAGGATGGTAAGCCTGCATGGGGCTAAGCTCTGATTATCATTGGGAAAGGGGGTCAGTGTATTGGACACCAGTATAGGGGGAACCCCTCCACCAACCATGTACTTACTGACAGTGGTGAGCTCTCATTTAAAATGACTGAGTGAGGGCTGACCTCCCCACCACTGTCAGTAAGTGCATGGTTGGTGGAGGGGTCCCCCATATACTGGTGCTCCATATATTGTCCCTTAGGTGGATTCAAAGGAGCAGTGAAAAGCTACGTACATCACTTGAAACACCCAAAGAAAACAGTCCCTTTTCATTCATTTCTAGAGAAACTTGACTGTTTAAAGAAGATTGCATTTGCATGCTAGTCTTTGGTTTGACGTATTTATGTGAACAGATCTCAAATATGAATACCGTCCTCTGCTCCTCATGAAGCAGGCTTACTGCAGAGGAACCTGTGTCTAGCCCAAAGTCTCCTTGTATGAACCAAATCTAAGAAGGTCAGGGACAGGGATCACACTGAATGGTAAGTTAAACTCATAATTTGGTTTATGTCACATACAATTTGTACTATATGACTTTTCAGTATTCTGTATTCTGAAAAAATATTACCGACCCCTGCTATAAAAGACCTCTAATCAACAGTTACGGCCCTCTTTCAAGAACTTTGCCCAAGCATTCTACTAGAATGCCTAGAGATGGACAGAGTACATAGACCCTTAGCTGCTCGAAGGCCCAATGGCCCTCCTAGGGACATTGTCCTGAAGCTCCATTACCACCACATACTCGAGCAACTACTTAGTGCTGCATGCCAGTCTCTAGCTCTGTCCTTCTAAGACCATATTTATCAATTGTTCTCAGGCTTGGTTCTCCACCTTCCACTTGACTCTTGACCCCCCACCATCGCATTATCTCCTTTTTGACGTGGGGGTAACCAGAATGTCCCTACTCTACAGATCTGCCCACAACAAAGGTCCACAATTGTACCTGTGAGAACTGTTTAGTTGGACCACTAAATAGGACTCACATGGGTTGGAAATAGTTGAACGCGCTGGGCAGTTCCTGTTCTTTAAGCTGTAGTGCCTCCTTGGTATATTAGTTTATAATGTTATGCTGACATGTTCTCCTTTCTCCTCGTTCCTTCTTCCTCTCTCTCTCTTATTTTTTGGTAGGATATTATGGAATTCTCTTAGACACCAATGCTGTGTGACTGTCAAACCTCTACTGGTGCTGCACAAAATGACCATGCAGCTCCTATTCCATGTCTCTCCAAACCGACATGCTGATTTTCTGTTTTATGTGTTTTTCCCCCGTGTTTTCGGCTCATCCCCTTTCCCTCTCCCTCCCTTGCAAGATGATAGTCCCCACCACCAACTAGCCAATCTCACTCTCCTTCTTTCATTATGGCTATGAAAATAGTATCCCACAATGTTCAAGGCTTAAACTCGCCCACTAAATGATCAAAAGCTTTTCGTTATTACCAACAAATCCACACTGATCTACTCTGTCTTCAGAAAATACACTTCTCCCAAACATCCACCATCGCTACCTCTCACCACATTTCCCAACTTTCTATACGGCTAATGCCGAGATAAAAACAAGAGGAGTTGCAATTTGCTTTGTCAAATCAATACCCTTTTCACACTCCCTCACAGTAGCTGCCCCTGAGGGCCACTATCTCATAGTGCTTGGTACAATCCAGGATGTCCCGGTGACCATTGTCTCCTACAATCCCCTGAACACACAACAGATACGCTTTCTAACTGACCTATTAGCCATACTCGATCCTCGATCCTCATAAAGTGGGCACTGTAATTCTTTGTGGCAACTCTAACTGCGTCTTGAACCCAAACTTGGATAAAACCTCAACGGCTTCAACCCCCCTGCTCACCTCCCACACAACATCTTCTGACTATTTCTAAAGACTCCTCTCACAGTACCAGAGGGTGGATGTCTGGAGGGAAACACATCCCATGACAAAAGATTATATGCATTACTCGGTCCTGCACACCCTCTATTCCAAAATTGACCACATTTTCCCTTCAGTTTCATTGATCCCCCAGATTCTTACATCGTGTATACATACTACCCCATGGTCGGACCACAGCCCGGTTTATGTCTCTTGTTCATCTCTCCTCTCCAAAGCCTCAAACTCCTCCTGGACTCTTAACGATTCATTTCTAATGGTCCCTGAAGTACTCTCCATGCTAAAGAAAAGCCTAGAGGAATACTTTATGATTAATAGCCCATCTGTCTCTTGCCCAATCTCCCTATGTGGACACCTAATATAAATTTCCATTATAATAATTTATAATGCTGTGTGTTCCTCAACTCTAATGAGTACAGACAATATTATGTGAACACAATTCACTAGAGATGAGATTGGGTAGGAACAAATAGCATTATAACTCATTATGATGCTGTAGATCCATGTCATAGGAACAGCATTCAAGATGGGAAATACCTCTGACACACGAAGGGTATTTCTTACACTGAATATACTAGTGTGAAATTGGCCTTCATAATTCAATTTTAATGTTGAGGAGTGTAGTTCTGCATGATTTACTGTATATTTGTGTATCTTTAAAGCACTGTTACCCTGTGCAATAATGTCTAAAACTTTAAAAGTTTTGCCTTGTTGCCCAAAAAAACTCATAAGTATGTCCATACACTACAAGTTGTGATGTTACCTACATACTGTTGTGCAGTTGATAGTAGCAAGTACGTTTTGTAAGTAATGGTAGTATTGGTGGTCCTGAGTATGTGGACTATTTGGGGTATTGTTGTGGAAATTTTATTAGGATGTGTTTTTAATATGTCATGTATTGTCATTATGTCTCTCAGTGTGTAAACCATTGGAGTGGATATCTTACTGTGGATGTAGAGAACAATCAGCTGCCGGGTGCAGAGGTCTCCACTGGCAAACAGTCTATGTGCTATGCACTGGGCTGTGGGCCAGGGGGAGACTGATGCGCTGCAGAGCAGTGTTTTCTTGGGAAGTGTATGTGTGCCAGCTAGGGCCCCCGCCCAAAGAGCGGATTTATTGGCTTGGCGTGGATGCATTTATTAAGAGAACAATTTACGGAAAGGAACGTGCATTTGGTATTTCCAGTGCGCCTGATCAACCGCTGGAGAGTGTGACACTGTTCCTCTAAGTAGGCCCACATAAGAATCCTGGTGAGCCTTGTTGAGCATTGATCACTGATCGTTGCTGAACAAGATTCCCCCTAGTGGTGATTGAGAGAAATGTTGTGTGTCATCACTTCCTGTATGTTTGTACTGTACATGAGGGGAGTGGTCAGGTGTTGGGCCTGCCCCTTCCTATTGTTATCCCTTTTGTCTATGTAAATAAAGAAGTAGTCTGGGCGAGAGAGCAGTCTCACCAGATCTCTGAACCATGAAGCATCTTATCTGATTACTGGAATATTGGGGCCTTTCCTTACACAAAAGGAGCTTGATACACGTGCTTGTAAGCACGGGGTAAGGAAATTTCTACAACAGTATGTATCAGGCTCAGTTTGTAGTCTAAGTGAAGGGCAAGCGTGAGACTGAGTATTTACCCTTTATAATCGCATAATTATCATGGGAGTGGAAAGGAGCTTTAGTGACTGGGAGGTCCCAATAGCAAAGATCTAAATGTCCAACACCAACAAGGAGGGTGTTTTTCATCCAGCACAGATAGATTAGCGTATTTCCCCCACTACACACTCCCAATGACCATTAGGCCAATTTCCTCTGGATAGGACAATCTTACACAGGTAGTCACCACCCAGTAGGAAATTATATATCCCTAAAGACATAATAAACCATAGGAAGTATTTTTTACATCATAATACATACTGAAAAAAAAATATTTTTCATGTGCTCAGAAGTTTCTCTAACTATTATTATAGATTTAGAGATTGCAGATGGATATTTTACTATGTAGTCATATCTAAATAACTATAAAAGAGTAATTCAGACTAAATATACTTAAAAAGATGTTTTAATATGCAAAACAGATCCTGTTTATGTCTGTTTATGTGTACTTGAAGATTATAGGACGCCTCTTACGACCTTCAGACTTCAAATATTGACTCAGTTTTGGTCTTTTTAGCAGCCGTTCAACATAGCCTGACAGCAGTGGGAAACCAGACAAGCATGTTGGGGAGAAGTCAAGAATGCATTGTAGAGTATCCAGGAGATTGTAGTCGGCATATGAGATCTGAGGAAAAAAAAACTATTGAGAGTACTCTACTATGGAAAATGTACATATATTGGTCATACGCCTATACGTACTTTATCTCCCACCAGGAATTTTGTTCCATTGGCATTATTGGAAAGGATCTTTTCAAAATAACCTAGGTGAATTGCCAGTTCTTCCAGAAATTTTTCCTTGTTTGCCTCCTGAAAAACATGAAAGGTAGTTTGTAGATTTGTTACCAAAACAAAGTAGCCACATGAATCAGTCAATGCTGACACTTTATGCGCTGCTGTATGATGCACTGTATGATGCTGTATTATGGAGATCTTCCTCCACTACCACCAATGCTTCTAGGAAAGAATAGCTCCATACTGACTCATTAGGGGTACAGAGATCTGTCACAGAAACCGGGATCGTCAAACAGTGTGTTGTCTTCCTGGCCCTCGAGTTAAACATATCACAGATTGGATAGAATAACTGTGCAAATAACTGAGACATGGCTGGATGATAGCTATGACTGGGCAGTTAACGTACAGGGTTGCAATCTGTTTAGAAAGGATCATCAAAACCGGAGAGGGGGACTTCAACTACTCAGATATAGCATGGAAAACTGAAGCCTGTACATCTCGTAAAGGAAACAGGTTCTTGACAATAACCAAAGACAATTACCTTTCCCAACTGGTTCGGGACCCAACTAGACGGATGGCCATACTGGAATTAATATTAATCAATAGACCTGACAAAACAACAGGTTGGAAGACACCTGGAAAATAGTGACCATAAAATAATAATCTTCCAATTGTCATTCAAAAGAGTGTTTCTTCAGGGAGGAACAAAAATACCAAACTCAAAAAAGCTACATTTAGCCAACTAAGAGAGGCCATAAGCCTAACTAACGTGGACAAAGTCAAAAATAAAGATAAAGCATCCTAAACTCTAATTGTGAGAGGTGCATACCTTATGGGAATAAAAGTTTAAGGAACAAGAAAAAAAACAATGTGGATAAATAGAACTGGAAAGAAAGCAATAAATGACAAAAAGAAAACATTTAAATCACTAAAACAGGAGGGTGACGAAGAAGCATTGAAAAACTATAAGAAGAAAATTAGAATATGTAACAGACAAATAAAAGCAGCCAAATTAGAGGCAGAGAGATTCATTACCAAAGCGAATAACTAAACCTAAAATGTTCTTCAATTATATAAATGGCAAAAAATATAAATCTGAAGGTGTCAGCTAGAGATGAGCGAATCAAAGCTGATGAAGAGGAATTCGATCCGAATTTTAGGAATTATTCGATTTGCACCGAATCCAAATTTTCTCACGCTTTGTGGTAACGAATCACATTTTTTCCTAAAATGGCTGCTGCACATGTTAGGACATGGAGCAAAGAACTCTGGGAACTCTTGGATTCAGCCATTTTCCAGTGTACTTTGTGCAGGGAGAGACATTAGCAGGCGCTAGGGACAGTGCTAGGAAAGATTTGAAAACTTATATTTTGCTCAATAGAAGTTCAGGGAAAGAGCATTAGAAGTGTAGGGAAATGATAGGGAGGAATTATTACACAGTATTGAAGCAGAACAGGGTTCAATAGGGGTGTTTACAGCCTGAGTAATAGGAACAATCCTATTACACCTTGCTGCACTCACTGCGGATCCAAATTGCCATTATACTGCTGCTCATTTCAGGTTGGCAATACCTCTTTAATTCCAGCAAACCGTTCTCGTTATTGGGGTCTTATTAGCCCTTGTGCAGTGAAGTTATATATATGTTCTAAAGCCTTTTATTGTCGTGTATTAGTGGGGGGAGGGGCTTATTAGCCGCTGTGTGTTTAAGTGAGAAAATGACAGCTCTTTTTGGGTGTGTATTAGTGGCAAAACGAAATATTATTTGGCGTTCATGGCTGCAGTTATATGTTCTAAAGCCTTTTTTTAGCGTGTAGTAGTGGGGAAGAAGAAAAAGGGCTTATTAGCCGTTGTGTGGTGAAGTGAGAAAATGAAAGCCCTTTTTGCGTGTATTAGTGGCAAAAAAAAGTATTATTTGCCATTCAGCGGTGCAGTTATATGTTCTAAAGCTTTTTGGGCCGTTCAGCGGTGCAGTTATATGTTCTAAAGCTTTTTTGGCGTGTATAAGTGGGGGGGGGGGGGGAAAGGGCTTATTAGCCTTTGTGTGGTGAAGTGAGAAAATTACAGCCCTTTTTGGCGTGTATTAGTGGCAAAAAAAATATATTATTTGCCATTCAGAGGTGAAGTTCCATTGTACTACAGCCATTTGCAGGGTGTATTAATAAGATAGATACATGCGTCCCATTAGCCGTTCTGCGGTGAATTGTGATCGTTATATTTATTTTTGGGGGTTTATTAATAGGAAAAAGAATACGTCTTATTAGTCGGTCTGCAGTGAACTGACATTGTTATGCAGTTATTGTTGGAGTGCATTAATGGGAAAAATAAGTACTTCTTATTAGCCGTTCTGCGGTGAATTTACATTGTCATAGAGACATTGCTGCGCTGTATTAATAGCAAAAATAAGTATGTGTTATTAGCCGTTCTGTGGTGAATTTACATTGTTATACAGCCATTGTTGGTGTTTATTAATAGGAAAATAAGTACTTCTTATTAGCCGTTCTGCGGTCAATTTACATTGTCATTCAGTGGTGAAATTTTTTTGTGAAACAGACTTTTTTAGGAAAATTGACGGGTGATTGTATAGTATCTTCCGTAGGGACTAACAATTTGTCGATTAGCCATTCAGTGGCGAAATTTGTTTGTGATATAGCCTTTTTGGGAAAATTGGTCGGTGAATGTAGACTTTCTTTTGTAGGGACTGAGTAATTGAGTCAATTAGCCATTCAGTGGTGAACTTTGTTTGTGATACAGCCTTTTTGGGAAAATTGGTCAGTAGCTGTAACCACGGTCAAGGACAATATATGTCCTTTACGGCCCACTGGGTAAATGTGGTTCTTGCCCAACCACACCAGCAACTTGGTTAGGTGACGCTGCTTTCGCCTCCACGTTCTCACACGTTCGTTGGTCCTGCGACACTGTCCGCCTCTACCTCCTTATCCTCCACCGTGTCCTCAGCCTCCACTTCAGGGACCATTCAGAGTGCTCCTCCAGCATACCACATGTGCAGGGCAAGGCAGTGTCACGCTGTTCTATGCCTCGTTTGCCTGGGTGAACGGAGTCACACAGGGAGGAACTGCTCTGTGTCCTTTATCAAGAAATAAAATCCTGGCTTTCTCCGCAACAACTCAAAATTGGAACCATGGTGACTGACAACGGGAAGAACATGGTGTCAGTGCTGTGTCAAGGAGGGCTGAGCCATGTGCCCTGCATGGCCCATGCGTTCAGTCTGGTTGTAAAGCGGTTCCTGAAGTTTTCCACCCATCAGCAAGACATTCTAAAAATGGCCAGGAAACTTTGCATACACTTTAGCCACTTGTACACTGCCGAGCCTCCTTGAGCTGCAGCGGCCGAACGGCGTCCCCCAACATAGCCTGATATGCGA
Source organism: Bufotes viridis (assembly GCA_033119425.1). NCBI lineage: Eukaryota > Metazoa > Chordata > Amphibia > Anura > Bufonidae > Bufotes > Bufotes viridis. Next base: position 108,741,639 of record CM065594.1, read on the forward strand.
CGTTTCCACCCGTTGGAATTCCACCCTCTATATGTTGGACCAACTATACGAACAGAGAAAGACTATAAACAATTTCTTATTCATCCAAGTGGACAAGAGGTACTCCCCTGTGTAACTTTGATGTTAGGCAGTGGCAGCTCATGGATGACACCTGCCGTTTGTTCGTGCCCGTTGAGGAAGCCACTCTTTTTGTCAGTCGCCAGGACTACGGGATGAACAAAGTCATTCCACTGATTCATATCCTGAAAAAGATGCTGGTAAATCTGGCGGATCAGTGGACTGGAGACGTGGCACCTACATCTCACAGCTACATCAGCCCTGTGGGGACTGAACTGGAGGAGGAGAAGGACATTGGAGCACAAGCAATGTGCAGCGAAATGGGTGGTTTTTCTACACAGGTGACAGGAGAGGAGGAGCCCTGTGTGGGCTGAACTGGAGGAGGAGGAGGAGGAGAAGGACATTGGAGCACAAGCAATGTGTAGCGAAATGGGTGGTTTTTCTACACAGATGACAGGAGAGGAGAAGCAGGAGGAGCCGGAGGAGCAAGAGGGAGATGAGGAAGACAAGGCAGGTGACCCAGGCACATGCAGTAGAGATGGAGGCAGGGAGTCCCTCCGAGTCACTTGTGCAAATGGCCCGATGCATGCTCACTTGCTTGTGTAGTGACAGCCGAATTGTCGCCATTCGCCAGAGGGATGACTACTGGCTCTCCATGACCCTCGCTACCGGTCCAAAATGAGGGCCTTTTTTACAGCCACTGAGAGGGAGGTCAAACTGAACTATTATAGAGACATCCTATGTAGTCAGTTGGCCGCTGTCTATCTGTGCCATCGTCCATCCTCTCGCAGGTCTGACCAGGGGGGTGTAGATGGCCAGCTTAGACCTGTCCTAGGTTGCCAATATGACTTACATGTTTATATAGCTAGAATTGCCAATAAATTTAATACAGTTCCTATGTTTATATATTAGAGATAGAAAGATAGTTATTTACAGTGACCATGTTTCTGGATGTAATATAATAGTTATATATTGTGTTTACAGAAGCAGAAAAGATAATATGCCTTTAAGATTCAGTAAATGAATGTAAGGTAAGCTCAATGACGCAGCAGAATTAACAACAGAAAGCATAGAGTTAAACTGTTGTTACTGCCCAGGAGTCTTAACCAATCACAGCCAACCTCACACTGAGTATGTGTGGCAAATCCCCTAGCAGAATCTTCTGGAGTCAGTATAGACCAGAGAAGAGAAGCTGGACAGACATTTCCAGTCAGAGCTGTGTTTTATGGGAACAAGAGGCCAAATAGGTATTTAGAACGATAGAACGGTTATATAATGTTTGTATTGTTAATAACGTGATCAGAACTATATACTGAGACCAGTTGTATATGTTTGTTTACAGTTCCACCAAACTGCAACCAAACTTTGCAAATCATATAGCAAACTGCGCAAATAGAACTATTGGTTAAGCCTCAGATATACCTCTCAGAGTGATTATAAACTGCTTAAATAAGAAAGTATAATAATAAAAGTAAAGATACTGAAGAGAGAAATATATATCCACCATTTATTTTGAATGACCAGATTGAACAGTTAAACCACCATTTTATGCATACCGCCATTTTGAGATACTTTATGCAACACGTGTTTGTACATGAACTATCTGTTGAGGAGGTGGCAGTGTTATATATGGAAGAAAAGTTGCAGTTAATAAAGAAGTTATTTTAAGCCTTTGGTGTGCTCTTTAAGCCTACTGCATAGAAGAGCGCTAGAAGAATTAGCTCAAAAGAAACAAGACTGAAGCAGAGTTGGAGTAAAAAAGTTAGAGATTTCAAATTCTTCTAATGCCAAAGCGCAAAAGGCACTTCATAGTGCTGTGCCTGTCATAGAGGGGGCCCCCTGTGCTCACGTTCCACTGCCATGGCTGCTAGGGAGGGGGTGGCAGGAGCAGTACCAGCTCCTTCAGCAGCAGCCTGAGTCTAGAGTCGCCATTGAGCAGCTTTCTTCACCCGCATAGTGAAGAAACTACTCACCAGCAGCTAGACATAGATCAGAACCTGAACCAGCAGGTGGTGGCATACTTGGAGTGCACCCTGACACCCATCATCGAAGATCCGCTGGACTACTGGGCAGCCAAACTGGATTTGTGGTCGCAATTGGCCGAGTTTGTCCTGGAAAAACTGTCCTTCCCAACCAGTAGTGTGGCTTCAGAGCTGGGGGCCATAGTTACCCCAAGAAAACTCGCTTGTTCATCCAAAATGTGGAGAGACTGACCTTTGTCAAGATGAATCAGGAGTGGATCAGCCAGGATTTCCACCCACCAATGCCTGATGCATCAGATTAGATCATCCATGCTGCCTCACCCAAACCTTGACAAAAGAGACATTTCTTTCTGATGCTGCCACCCGCCCGATGCCACACATCTGATGCTAAGTGCTCCTTCTTACACCCACCATCGTCATCAGTTAGGCTCCATTCACACGACCGTATGTTGTCCGCAAAAAAACGGATCCGTGTCCGCAAAAAAACGGATTGCATTCCGTTTTTTTGCTGATCCATAGACTTCAATAGGGCCATGTCCTGATTTTCACTGACAAGTATAGGACATGTTTCATTTTTTTTTGCTGAGCTGTGCAATGGAAGAAAAGTGAATGGGACAGCATCTAATCCGCAAAAAAATGGATCCGTTTTTTTGCGGACAACATACGGTCATGTGAATGGAGCCTTACTGTTATTGCCACCCACCTCCCCACTCTGTCACCGGGTCACACTGTGGTCTCCTGATGCTGTTGCTGCCACCTCCACACTATGTGACCTTGTCACTCTGTGGTCCCCTCATGCCGCCACCTCCACACTATGTCACCTTGCCACTCTGTGGCATCCTCATGCTACTGCTTCCACCTCACCACTATGTCATTGGGCCAATCTGTGGACTTCTCAAGCTGTTCTCCCACCCTCCTCACTCCATGACTGGGCCACTATTTTGCCTTTTTGGCCTGGATGACATCACTATTTATTTGACCCTTCTTCTGTTCTGTCAGAAGGAAGGAAAAATGAGACACACAATGTATTCTGTCTGTGTAGCAGCTGTAAGGCCTGTATGGTCCCATCAGAATTGGCTTGTGATTCGGTAGCCAAAGCAGGCGTGAGTACAAAACACAGTAGACATGCAAATATTCCATTCATGTGTCATCTCTGTTTTGGATGCACTCCTGTTTTTTTTTGGCATTAGCAATACTGATGGATTACTGACCAAATTCTGACCGAGTGCAGGCGGATGCTCAACAGACAGGGTCAGTTTTTTGGGGGTTGTTGTTCTGACAGATCTGAGGAAGGGCAAAATAATCAGTGACGTTGACACAAACTTACTGCTGACACCTTCTCTATTCTGTCGGGGGGCTCTACTTGTATAAGCATTTAATAAAACAGGTTCTGTAGACATCTATGTGGAATCAGCTGGCGACGGTATAAAAGGAGTGCGCTTCTTCTTGGTGCTAACATCGACCTGTAAGGCTGAGTTCATACTTGAGTTATTTGGTCAGTTTTAGCCCTGTAACTGCCCAAATAAGAGAAGTGTGCAGTGATTCTAAGAGCGACGCCTGTCATCTGCGTGTCAAACTGACTCACAGTATTGTTTCACTACCACAGCAGACTCCCTATGCATGTTACTGCAAGGCATAGTGTTCCACACTACTATACAGGCTCTCTGCAGCCAGGAAATAGCAGTTTTTCAACACGGTTTGCCACAAATAAATTCGGATCGAATCAAATAGTTTCGGAAAATTCGGCAAACTGGCCGAATCTAATTTAAAAAAAATTCGCTCATCTCTAGTGTCGGCCCTTTAATGAGTGATGAGGGGAGAGTTGCAGACGGCAATGAGGAGAAAGCAAAGCTATTAAATATTTTTTTTCTCCACTGTATTCACTGAGGAAAATAAACTATTAGATGAAATGCAGAATGTAAAAGTAAATTCCCCATTAAAGTGCCCTGTCTGACGCAGGAAATAGTACAGCTGCATCTTAAGATAAAAAATAGACAAATTGCCAGATGGCATACAACCCCGTATCTTAAGAGAAATAAGTAATGTCATAGCCAGACCCTTATTTCTGATATTTAAGGACTTTATACTGACAGGGAGTGTTCCACAAGATTGGTGCTTAGCAAATGTGGTGCCAATATTCAAAAAGGGTCCAAAAACAGAGCCCGGAAAGTCAGAACCTATAGGCCGGTAAGTTTTACATCTGTCGTGGGTAAACTATTCAAAGGTTTTCTAAGAGATGCTGTCTTGGAGCACCTCAATGAAAATAAGAAAATACCGCCATATCAGCATGGCTTCATGAGGGATTGGTCATGTCAAACTAATTTAATCAGTTTCTATGAGAAGGTAAGTTCTAGACTTGACCGAGGTGTGTCAGTGAATGTCATATATCTTGGACTTCTCCAAAGCATTTGACATTGTACCACATAAAAGGTTAGTATATAAAATCAGAATGCTTGGACTGGGGGAAAATGTCTGTATGTGGGTAAGTAACTGGCTCAGTGATAGAAAACAGAGGGTGGGTATTAACGTTACACACTCAGATTGGGTCACGGTCACGAGTGGAGTACCACAGGGGTCAGTATTGGGCCCTATTCTCTTTAATATATTTATTAATGGCCTTGTAAAAGGCTTGCACAGTAAAATAATCTGTGTAAAGTTATTTACATGGAAGAGGACAGTATACTGCTACAGATGGATCTGGATAGACAGCCGCACGGACTGTAAGTATCTTCTCCCCTGGCTCCCCACTACTTTCTATGGCAACCAGGACTTTAGTAGCGTCCTGGCTGCCATAGTAACACTGAAAGCATTTTGAAGACTGATCAGTCTTCAAATGCTTTCAGTTGTCTTGCGTTGTGACGGATCCAGCGGGCGTTTCCGGCGACGGAAGTGCACGCCGGATCCACACAACGCAAGTGTGAAAGAGGCCTAAAAGAGTTCAAGAGCGGCCTGGATGTATTTCTGGAGTGTAATAAAATTACAGGTTATAGTTACTCGAGAGGGGTTGTTGATCCAGGGAGTTATTCTGATTGCCTGATTGGAGTCGGGAAAAGTGAGAAAAATTAGCTTCTGCCTCACAGGGTTTTTTGCCTTTCTCTGGATCAATTTGCAGAATAACAGGCTGAACTGGATGGACAGATGTGTTTTTCCAGCCATATATACTAGGTTACTATGTTACTATATTCATGGCCTTCAATGGAACATATCCTGACAGTGAGGCCTTATAGACTTCTATGGGTGTTGTACTATGGCTCCATACAACACGGAGGTTGTAAAAGCCATTATATGTTAATGAACAAGTGTGATTTTGATGTGTACACAGACCAAAATTAATAGGCCCGCATGTATATATTCACTTAAAGGAGCATAAATGCAACAGGTTAGAGAGGCAGAAACATTTCAACATATGTCTTGATGCACTTGGCACTGACTTGTGCACTGAACATGTATGGAGACATAGAGTCTTTATAGTCCCATAATTCTGAGCAGTAAGTCCTCCACGTGCTGCAATATGGTGTCTATGGACAGAACCTTAGCATACAGTCCAATATAGCTGGGCACTAATTGTTTTCTGTCAGATTGCTTATGAATTCATGAGAAAAAAATGATGAGACCTCACTGCTGAGAGGATCCCAGAGACTGTGCAACGGAGTAGAGCACAGGGCCAGCGCTGCCGAGAGGAGACTCTGGTCTGAGTGAGATGTACTGTCCTGGTCGGTAGAAGGCTGTATGCAGCATTGTCTTGCAAGAATGAGTAAGTCTTGAGAGATCATACTGAAGTTAGAGGGTAAGGCCTCATTCAGACGACCGTATGAACGGATCCGCATCCGATCCGCAATTTTGCGGAAAGTATGCGGATCGATTCATTTCTATGGGCTCCTCAAATATGCGCACAGTCCTCCGTGTGCTGTCCGCATCCGTCGTTCCGTTGTTTCTGTCCGCAAAACAAAACTCACTTGTCCTATACTTGTCCGCAGAAAACGGTCCGTAGCCTAATACAAGTCTATGGAATGCGGATGCCAACGGATGCATTTTCGTATGTCATCCGCATTTTTGCGGATCTATGTCCGCATATTTTAACACTGCCAGTAATTTCTGCCATCATAACTTTATAAAAAAATAAAAATTACACCTTCCGTTTTTTTGCGGATCCGCAAAAAAACGGAACATATTTTGCAGGATCCGTTCTGTTTTTTTGCGGATCCGCAAAAAAACGGACATGTGTCCAGAAGAACTTACTGAAGCCATACGGCCGTCTGAATGAGCCCTAAGTGTCGGGGCAGGGGCTTACTGTCCATAGACCCTAAAGGGAAATTTCCTATGGGCCAATGTCCAGGGGGCCGCCGAGCCTTCCTCGTGGCTGCTGGCCAGGTACATAACGATTTGATGCTCTCAGCATTAAAGAGGACCTTTCATCACCCCTGACATGCCAACATCTATTCTTATGGCTCCACGTTGTGCCATTCCTTTATTATTTCTCCTAGAAGTTATGAATTAATTGCTAGTAGTCTGCAGTAAGGGTACAGAGGGGTGGTAACAAGTTGGGGATGTGTACCTGCACTGTCTGAAAATGGCAGCACTGATTGGATTAGAGTGAGTCTGTGCAGGTACACCCCCCCTCCCCCCAACTGGTTACCACCCCTCTGTACCCTTACTGCAGACTGCTAGCAATTCATTCATAACTTCTATTAGGAATAATAAAGGAATAGAGCTACAAGAATAGGTGGGGGAATGCATGAAGCTATAAAACAGGCATGCCAGGAGTGGTGAAAGGTCCTCTTTAATGCTAGGAGTATCAGAAATTTATGCACCTGGCCAACCACTGCAGGTGACCTTCTGAATTCAACTGTATAACCATCGTAAGCAGGGTGATACAGTTGAATACTGTGGTGAAGGCGGCAGTATTTTGTGCTGCACTATGGTATTTTGTTCTGCTGGGGCAGTATTTTGTGATGCATTACAGTATTTCAGGCCCTGCCCTTTTCTGTTATCCCTGCCTACACGTGTTGGCCCTGCCTTCTGTTAATTTGGACCCAACTACAATATGGAGCCACTATTTAGTTTTTTTTTCCAGGGCTACTTTTAGTTCCCAGTCCACTCTTGGGAAGCATAGCTAGTTAGGTTATATAAACAGCAGAGGTTTTTTTTTGTTTGGTGACAGGTCCTCTTTAGGTGCTGGATCCTTTGTTTCCCCCCAAAAACTAAGCTGCTGCCAGAGCAAAAATATAAAAACATGCATGCTCAGCCGACAAGCATAGGCACTGAAAGTAACATATGAGTCACGGAGTCACAATGCAAGTGTGAAAGTATCCTAAGGAAACCAATGTACTATGGTATGAAGTGGAACTCGACACCTAGGAGCTGCCTATATGTCTCGTAGCCTCAGCTGTCTTTGTTATCCCCACTGCAGTCTGCAATGCATATGTATCTCACAATTTTCAAATTGATGTCCAATAGGCTATTTATATTAGTGTGCTATACTCATGTCCCTAGCTCAACGCATTTCTAGTGCTTAGATACACTCAGCCTTTCATCAGGAGCCATTAGGCACAAAAACAAATAAATATTGATCAATGTAGCTGCACACCACTGATAGCGTGCGTGCAGCCTAAAGCCTCCGGCACTATGGTGGCGGTAGCGCAGCCGCCGAGTGCCACTCATTAAATGAGACTAACCACGCCTCTGGGCCGAGCTCTCAGGTGGGAGCTTCCAATCACTACAGTGTGTCAGTGTCAATCAGCGCCCTCTCGCCTCTCTGCCAACGCCGAGGGCAATACATAAATACATCAGAAAGTGACCTAAACGGGGTAAGTTCAGTAAGGCAAAATTTACAGTCCAACTGTGGCAGGGTAAGGCCCCATTCCCATGTCTGCAATTCTGTTCCACATTTTGAGGAACGGAATTGCGGACCCATTCATTCCTATGGGGACAGACGATGTCCTGTCCGGGTCCGCAATCACGTTCCCGAAAAAAATAGAACATGTCCTATTCTTGTCCGCAATTGCGGACACGAAAAGGCTTTTTCAATATGGTGCCGGTGTTGTGCGGTCTGCAAATTGCGGAACGCACATCGCCGATGTCTGTGGTTTGTGGATCCGCAAAACACTTGCAGACGTGTGAATGGGGCCTTATACTCACTGAAAACAGAAAGATCGCAAAACACTGTGAACACATAGCCACTATTACAGGACCAGCCGCTGGTATTAAAACTAAGAGACATGACGTGCACACAGTATTACTGGGTATTTACGATAAACGAAAAAAATATATATATATATATATATATATCCATGAAAAATCAACACAGCACTCTTCTTGTGAAAAAACCGCAGTGTCTTTATTCACACATGTGACACAAAATAAGCAACGTTTCAATCCCCTTCTGGGATCCTTCTCAAGCCAAGTGCACAGACCAGCAAGGGGATTGAAACGTTGCTTATTTTGTGTCACATGTGTGAATAAAGACACTGCGGTTTTTTCCACAAGAAGAGTGCTGCGTTGATTTTTCATAGATATACATGCCTGATGTCAAGGGTGAGACACGTGCACCTGATAAACCATAAAAGCGAGTGCTGCCGGAATTATTATTATATATATATATATATATATATATATACATAATGTATATTTTCTTAGATATAATAACATATACTGTACATATTATTGTCAATGGACCCATATGCGGACAAACTAAAAAATTAATAGTGTGGAAAGGCATGTCCACATAATATTGATTAATGTCAAAAACATCTTTCCCACATAATATTGGTTAATGTCACCCACAGATTATTGATGTTAAAAGGAGGGGGGAATGTGAGTCAAGAATTTGCTATTCACGATTAAACCAAATAATTTGACTACATAGGACAGTAAAATACATGATGCTTCTTACACACGGTCAACATATGATGTAAAGAAGAGAGACCCCCATGTGATTATCCCAACTTGTCTATATGAAACAAGTATAAGAAATAAAATCAATGAGCCCAAATGGTTTTCCCAACCATTGTTACTATGTTATATGGGCCCATAGCAGGCTTGGTAATACGTGTGTCAGGGTCGGACTGGCCCAACAGAGTGCCAGAGGATCCCCTGATGGGTCCAAGCTTAGACAATAATGGACCCCTAGTAAAACAGAGCCCTTAAAGTTCTATATACACAGTGGATGGGTCCTCAGAATAATTTCCTCTGGTGGGCCCAAGGGACTCCAGTCTGACGCTGACTTAAGACATCATACGGTACATACGTTGTCCCAGAAGATAAATTTGTAGTATTTCAGTCTCAGATCCTCTACTCCATCATTCATCATTTCGGTGATTACTATTTCCCGTTCATTGCTGCCACTGAGACCTGAAAGACACAAAACACATAAGTCTTACTGCGTATGTATGAACATACCATTAGGTTCTATTCACACTGGTGAGTTTATGCAATCATTTCCAGCAGCATGAATATTATAATCTGCAATAAAAAACACCAGGCTTCCAATGGACCCCATTACAGTAGCTGTGGTTCATCAGGATTCATTAAATCAATTATAGCTGTCATTTTGTAACAGAGCTTTAGGCCTACTTCACACATTTTATTCTGATATTTTTTATGTGTTGTTTTAACCATCAGGTTTTAGGTATTTGCGTTTTTTTGGTTGGAATCACACAGGCAGTTTTCAGTTTTTGATGCACTTTTTTCAGCCAAAGCAAGAAGTGGATTCTAATTGAATGGGAAATATACAGGAAGGGCTTATACTTCTTCCTGCTGAATCCACTAGTTCTGGCTTAAAAACTGCAGTGTTTTTTTTTTCTCTCCAAAAATGTATATGTGAAATCACCTAAACTTCTTTTAGAATCCTCTTCTGATTTTGAATGAAAAAAAATATACCCAACTGTGCAAAGATGGCCATTTCTAAGGCCTCATTCACAGATACGTGGAATGCCGTCCTTCTTAATGCCCAAGCGCACGGCTTCATTGGTTGTTATGATGCCGTGCACTTCATACCGCCGCCGCTTTACAGTAATACACTCGTATGATCTTTACGAGTGTATTACTGTACAGCGGCGGCGGCACAAAGCGTATGGCGTCATAGCAAACAATGATGCCGTGCACTCGGCAGGATGGTTTTCACGGACCGTGGTCAGTGAAAATCCATTTATGTGTGAATAAGGCTTAAGGCAGGAAGATTTTTCGGACCTTACATTGGCAATATATAATTCCTGCAAGGACTGATAATAGGCTTAAAGGTGATACATTTCAACATTTTGTGTAACATTTTGACTAAAGTCTGTCTTAGACAGGCAGATCAGCAAGTGATTGTTGGGAGGGAAGCGTTCTCTCCCGGCAATCGCTTGCTAGCGGAGACTACTGCTATTACAGGCAGCGATTTCCTTGCCATTGCTCATTCCCATACTGTCTAGTGGTTTACCAGCGGCAGATCGCTATTAGACTGCACAATCAGTTGCCAGCAAGTGCTGATTTTTAACTCCTTAAGGACACATGACGTATGGGTACGTCATGTGTCCAGTCCCTGAAGATGGCGCCTGCTCCTGCTTGCTGTGGGCACCATCACTGCGGGGGTCCGGCTGATTCCTGTAGCTGACCCCCGCAGCTGATGATTGCGGTCGGCAGCGCTGCCGATCGCGATCATTTAACCCCGCAGATGCCGTGATCAATCCTGATCACGGCATCTGCTGCGCTAAACCGAGTAAAACTTCGGCAGCGCTCCGGCTCCCCCTAGTGGTGATCGGAGAATCGGAGCGCTGTAAGGGATAGCCTTAAGCCTTTCATTCAGCTTAAGGCTATCACTTACTATTTCCTATGGAGCCCTTGTTAGCAATAGGGCTTCATAGGAAAGTAGTAAAATGCTCATAAACTCCAATACAAGTGTCCCTATGGGACCTATATAAAAGTGTAAAAAAAAATAAAAAAAAATAAATAAAAAAAACTAAAAATGTAAATCACTCCCCTTTCCCCAAAATTAAAATAAAATAATAATAAAAAAAAAAATACACATCATGGGTGTCGCAATGTGTGAAAACGCCCATAGTATAAAAATATAAAAATATATTTCCCATACAGTAAACAGAAAAACGGAAAAAAGCGCCCAAATGGCCGATTTGCCGTTTTTGGACGCTTCATTTCCTCAAAAAAAATTAAATAAAAAGCGATCAAAAAGTCCTACACACCCCATAATGGTATCAACTAAAAGTTAAGATCGCCCTGCAAAAAATAAGCCCCCATACAACGCCATACACTTATTTACAAATACGTTATAGCGGTCAAAACATGGCGACAAAAAAAAAATTAAATAAATTTCCCACTTTTGAATTTTTTTTCACTATCAAAACGCAAGAAAAGCTATACATATTGGGTATCGCCGGATTCGTACTGATCTGTAGAATAAAACTAAATGGTCAGTTTTATCGCAAATCAAACGTCGTAATTTAGAAACCCGTAAAACTGTGGTGAAATTGCTTTTTTTTTGCAATTTCACCCCATTTGGAATTTTTTTCCCGCTTCCCACTACACCGTTTGCATTATTAAATGATGGCGTTGGAAAGTACAACTTGTCCCGCTAAGAATAAGCCCTCATATGGCTATGTGAACGGAAAAATAAAAAAGTTATGGCTCTTGGAAGGCATAGAGCGCAAAACGAAAACGCAAAAATGAAAAAACCCTGTGTCCTTAAGGGGTTAAGCAATCGGCAGCAGTATTAGGCCTTATTCACACGTCCGCAATGTAGTCCGCATGTATTCCGCAATTTTGCGGAATACATGCGGACCCATTGACTGTGAATGGGGCCGGGAACGATGCGGAGAGCACACACTGTGCTCTCCGCATCCGATTTTGCAGAGCGCGCCGCCGATCTTCCGGTCCGCGGCTCCACAAAAAAAATAGAGCATGTCCTATTCTTGTCCGCAATTGCGGACAAGAAGAGGCATTTTCTATGGAGTTCGGGCAATGTGCGGTCCGCAAAAATGCGGAATGCACATTGCCGGTGTGTCCGTGTTTTGCGGCTCCGTGGATCCGCAAAACACTTGCGGACGTGTGAATGTAGCCTTACACTGCAAAATGATCGCTAAGGAGCGTTCAGGCGAATGCTCTTTAGCGATTATCGGCCACTATACCCTTACCCACAAAACCGCACTTAACAATGAAGACAGATTGTAATTAGCTAATAGGATGCAGCTGCTGCTCATAGGGCCTCGTGGTACTTGGCAGTAGACGGCCACATCCCAGAAGCAGCACAAAAACTACAGACATTCATCTTAGGGAGAGCTGGGAGGGGGCTGTGCAGGACTGTGTGTTTTAGTGGGAACAATGGACAGACTCAGGTGTAACCAGGAAAGAGGTGGGTTTATCTGCTGAAGTTCAAGGAGACTTGAAGGAGGCAGTGGAGGAGAGTTATCAAAACTGGTGCAAAGGAAAACTGGCTTAGTTGCCCATAGTAATTAGAGTGAGCCTTTCATTTTCCAAAGGAGCTGATACTGATTGGTTGCTATGCGCAACTAAGGCTGCATTCACGTCTCCATTTGGGAGATCTGGTAGCCTGGTCCATTGCAAATGCTGGCTGTCGGCCGTACATGCAATGTTTTTTGTCCAGCTGAAACCCAGCATTTAAGCCAGAAATAATAGTCAATAGGGATTCAGCGGTGAAGTCGAAGATCTGGCAACTCTGTGCCAAATCAGCCTGCCAGATCTCCATACGTAGCCTAAGCCAGTTTTCCTTTACACCAGTTTTGATAAATCTCCCCCATTATCTTCTGCTTTTCTGACAAAGAGATGTCCCTGGTGCTCTTCATCATTTCCACAGTGTGATATAAGGTGTGAATATCAGGATAATAATACATATCATAATAAAGTCTCACCATATTTGCGTGCCAGGTATCGCAGGATGGTGCAACTCTGATATAGAACAAAGTCTCCATCCTGAAAACGAGGAAGTTGCCCAAAGACCTGAGAAAAATCCACAAAGAACCATGCAACATGTTACATTAAACAATGTATGGGGTCCATGTAGATAAAACTGATATGATATGACTGTCGAGAGGCTAGAGGGATAAGACAACATCCTATTGTGGGCTTCGGTGTGAAAGTTATACCTGGGCCTATCGTGGGGGCCTTCCAGCTGCTTACCCTAATGCATGTGACCAGTGGTTATGACATCACTTGCCTAGGGTAAGCAGAGAAAATCCTTGGAGCTCACAGGACCACCAAGGCCTTCTCAAACAGCTGATAGGCGGGGATCCTGGGTGTTGGACCCTCACTGATCAGATGCTGATGACCTATCCAGAAGACAGGTCATCAGTTACAAGGATTCCGATAACGGAACACAGGCCAGTAAGGCAGTGAAGCACACCTTCCTTAAAAGCGCCACCCCGTAAGTACTCCGCGTGGCAGCACCACAATACCAGCTAGTTACAAGGTTTCTCAACTCTGGTCCTCGGGACCCACCTACCAGTCATGTTTTTAGGATTTCCATAGTTTTGAGCAGGTGATATAATTAGTGTACATGCATCAGGACTTACCACAGGTATTCATTCTGTGGGATATTCTCAAATCCTGACTGGTAGGTGGGTCCTAAGGACTGGAATTGAGAAACACTGAGCTAGTAGGAGGTGTCTGTTCTGCTCATTGAAATATACATATTAAAGTAAAAAATATAACGTGTAACGTGTTAGCCAGTATATAGAAGAAAAAAAATTGAGATCACTCAGTGATTGATACCTTTTAATGACTAACTTTTAGTAAGCCATTAAAAGGTATCAATCACTGAGGAATCTAATTTTTTTAAATCTTCTACAATATATACAGACAGTAGTGGCAACATCTGGTCACTAGATGGTATTGTTGCATAACAAATGGAGAGCAGAGGCTAGAGTGGACCTTCTGATGTCACTGCTGATGTCAGGAGTATACAAGGACTGGAAGAGCCATCTTGAGGGAGTTTGGGCACAAGCCCACATGATGCAGTCACTCACATTTTAGAGGGTGGAGTGAGCACTAGGAAGGCCAGTTTAAGGCCTGTGACCTACGAAATGCTTGTTAGTTTGTTAGTAGCAGTGCTCTGGACCCTGCTTTTTTTGTTTGTTTGTGGATTTTGTTGAATACTTCAGAGACCTCCTTGAGGGCTGGAGCTGCAGATCCATACTAAGTGCTTTCCAGTGTTGTACCTGCCAATAGCCCATCGCTTTCTGGTGGGGAGATACATTTACATATGGGATTTTCTTTCATTTGTGGGATTTTACTCTATGAAGCACCTTTGCTGCATTGTCTTGTTTTTATCCCTGCATGAAAGTGATGCAGGGGTGCAATAAGCTATGCATTCCCGGTCAGGGGTCTGCCATAGACAAGGATGCAGCCCAGGCCTAAAGCAATTCCAGGGACGAGTAGCAGCGGTCGCCATGGCTGCAGTGACTGAAAGATGGCTGCATGAGAGAGAAAGATGGCTCACAGTGCTGCTGACAATCCTGTTGACGATTAGAGCCCACCTTGTATATTATTTCGTTATTTGATGCATTTTCAATTTTAGAAATCTGGGCTTAAGTACGTGCATTTTAGAGAGAGAGATTCCGGTGTTCGCAATTGATTCTTCCCCTCTTTCTCAGAGGAGTCTCACTCATATTGCTCATGGTATTCGGTTATGGGTGAGTGATTCGCATGTTAAAATCATTTCTTGTTTTGTCATGAAGGACTTCCCCGCCAGTGGCGTGCCCAGGGGGGGGGGCGGTTTGCCCCGGTTGCCGGCTGTCAGGGGGTGCCAGGGAGAGGGACTGACAGGGGGAACGGGGAAGCGCTCAGCGCTCCCTCCTGTCATTCCCTTGTAGTGTGACCGAGCTCTGTCAGGTCCGGGTACAGAGAGCATCTGTCTCCTGTACCCGACCGGACTGACAGGAAGTGCGCACACAGCTTGCGCTTCCAGTGAGTCAGCCCGGGTACCGGAGACAAAAGCTCCTGTACCCGCCGCAATGCTCGGCCACGCTACAGCAAAGGTAGGGAGGGGAGCGCAGGGGAGGGGAGGGGGGGATCAGAAAGAACATGACAAGATGGGGGGGGGGGGGGAATCAGAAAAAGCATGACAAGATGGGGGAGTATGACAAATTACTATGTGGGGGCACTACTGTGTGGTTGGGGGTGTGGGGGACACTACTGTGTGGGGGCAATGTGGCGGACACTACTGTGGGGGCAGTATGGGGGACACTACTGTGTGGGGGACACTACTGTGTGGGGACAGTGTGGCGGACAATACTGTGTGGGGACAGTGTGGCAGACACTACTGTGTGTGGGGGACAGTGTGGCGGACACTACTGTGTGGGGGCAGTGTGGGGGACACTACTGTGTGGGGCAGTGTGGCCAACACTACTGTGTGGGGGCAGTGTGGGGACACTACTGTGTGTGGGGGACAGTGTGGCGGACACTACTGTGTGTGGGGACAGTGTGGCGGACACTACTGTGTGGGGGACAGTGTGGGGGCACTACTGTGAGGGGGCAGTGTGGCGGACACTACTGTGTGGGGGACAGTGTGGCGGACACTACTGTGTGGGTGGTAGTGTGGGGACACTACTGTGTGTGGGGGCAGTGTGGCGGACACTACTGTGTGGGGGCAGTGTGGTGGACACTACTGTGTAAGGGGCAGTGCGGGGGACACTATTGTGTGAGGGGCAGTATGGCGGACACTACTGTGTGTGGGCAGTGTGGCGGACACTACTGTGTGGGGGCAGTGTGGGGAACACTACTGTGTGGGGGCAGTGTGGCGGACACTACTGTGTAAGGGGCAGTGTGGGGAACACTACTGTGTGGGGGCAGTGTGGCGGACACTACTGTGTAAGGGGCAGTGTGGGGACACTACTGTGTGGGAGGCAGTGTGGCGGACACTACTGTGTGGGGGCAGTGTGGGGACACTACTGTGGGGGCAGTGTGGGGACACTACTGTGTGGGGCAGTGGGGACACTACTGTGTGGGGGCAGTGTGGCGGACACTACTGTGTGGGGGGCAGTGTGGCCGACACTACTGTGTGGGGGACACTAATGTGTGGGGGGCAGTGTGGGGGACACTACTGTGTGAGGAGCAGTGTGGCAGACACTGCTGTGTGGGGGCACTACTGTGTTGGGGACACTAGTGTGTGGGGGAAATTACTATATGGGGGCAGCGTGAGAGGCGTTGCTATTGAGGAGGCATTGTAGGGGCAATTCTATTATTTCTGGGGATAATAATAGGGTATTATTATTACTGGGGGCAATCTAGGAGACATTATAACCTCTGTAGACACTATAGGGACATTTGGGGTCATTTATCAACCTGGTGTACAGTAGAACTGGCTTAGTTGCCCCAGCAGCCAATCAGATTCCACCTTTCATATTTGACAGCTCTTTAGGAAATCCAGTTCTACTTTACACCAATTTGATAAATGACCCCAATTATGTCTATTAGGAGGTTGATGGAAAAACTGAGAAATCTAACGTGTCTGTGTTACTAACTCTGCAGAGACGAAATGCGACTGAAATAATGTGTCTTGGCGGTCTGGGTCTAACGAAGGAGAAGAGGAAAGAGAAGGTCTACATGACAGGAGATGTCCCTGATGTAAGAGGTATGTGCCCAAGTAATGGGGGGGTGCCAGAGAAAGGACCCGCCCCGGGTGCCAAAAACCCTGAGCACGCCACTGTTCCCCGCTCCTATGGTCTTAGGTTTGCCGTGGTTGATTAAACATAACCCTACTATTGATTGGCAGGCAAGACAGATCATTGGTTGGAGTGAATTTTGTTCGGACAATTGTCTTAGTGCATCTATCTCAGGGGTGTCTACTATGGTTTTACCTCAGTATCTCTCAGATTTTACGGATGTCTTTTTGGAAGGTTGGGCTCAGGAGTTGCCTCCTCATTGTGAATATGATTGTCCAGTTAATCTCATCCCGAGGGCTAAATTGCCAAAGTCTCGGCTGTACAATCTTTCTCAACCCGAAAGAGAGGTCATGCGGAAGTACATTGCCGAGAGTTTGGCAAAGGGTCATATTAGGCCATCTAAGTCTCTGGGCGCAGTTGGTTTATTCTTTGTAAAGAAAAAGGATGGATCGCTTAGACCTTGCTTGGATTTCCGGGAATTAAACCTCATTATGGTCTGTGACCCATATCCCCTTCCTTTGATTTCTGACCTTTTTGATCAAATTGTTGGAGCCAAGGTATTCTCAAAGTTATATTTAAGAAGGGCCTACAATCTGATCAGAATCAAGGAGGGGGATGAGTGGAAAACGGCCTTCAGACACGCACGAGGGTCATTTCGAAAATCTGATTATGCCTTTTGGGTTAACGAACGGGCCAGCGGTGTTTCAGCGATTTGTCAATGACATTTTCCTTTATTTGGTGGGAAGGTTCATTGTAATTTACTTGGATGACATACTAATTTACTCTCCTGATCTGAAGACCCATCAGGATCACGTGAGACAGGTTTTGTCAATCCTTCCGGAGAATACATTATATGCTAATTTGGAGAAATGTTTGTTTTCTGTTCAGGACTCAGGAGCTTCCGTTTTTGGGATATCTGCTTTCTGACTCTGGTATTCGTATGGACCTCGAAAAGGGGTGGGCGGTTCTGGAATGGGACCAACCGGAGAATCACAAAGCTTTAATGCGGTTTTTGGGGTTTACCAATTATTATAGAAAATTTATTTTGAGCTACTCTACCATTGTAAAACCGTTGACCGATATGACTAGGAAGGGCATAGACTTTTCTTTCTGGTCGGAGGAGGCATTGCAGGCCTTTTCGGCTATTAAGGAATGTTTTGTGTCTGCTCCCATTCTGATGCAGCCTGATGTGTGTCAACCATTCGTGGTGGAGGTCGATGCATTAGAGGTGGGGGTTTGAGCAGTGCTGTCGCACGGTTCCTTTTCTGGCAAGTGGCGTCCGTGTGCCTTCTTTTCTAAGAAGCTCTCGGTCGCCTAGAGGAATTATGATGTAGGAGATAGGGAATTTCTGGCCATCAAATTGGCCTTTGAGGAATGGTGTCACTAGTTGGAGGGGGCATCTCATCCCATTACGGTATATACTGATCATAAGAATTGGGCTTACTTGCAATCCACCAAGCACCTAAATCCTAGACAGGCTAGATGGTCACTGTTCTTTACTAGGTTCAATTTTGTGGTTACTTTTTGCCCGGGGGTTAAAAACATCAAGGCAGATGCTTTGTCTCGTAGTTTTCCTGGGGGAAGTGATTTGGAGGATCCTGTTCTGATTTTGGCTGATGGGGTGGTTGTCTCCGCTCTGTACCCCGAGTTGGAGATGGAGGTGTTGGGGGCCCAGGAGAGGACTCCTGATTCTTGTCCCCCAGGGAGGTTGTTTGTTCATGCTGGACTGCGATACAAGGTATTCAAGGAACATCACAATACTGTCCTTGCTGGACACCCTGGTGGCAAGTCCACCTTTGATCTTATTTCTCTGATGTTCTGGTGCCCCGGGTTATGTAAGAGTTTTGAGGATTATGTAGCAGCTTGTGAGACCTGTGCAAGGTCAAAGGTTGCTCACACTCGACCTTCTGGTTCACTTCTTCCTATGTTTATTCCATCTCGTCCTTGGACGCACTTGGATTTTATTACTGATCTGCAGAGTTCCTCCAGGAAAACTGTGATTTTGGTGGTTGTGGACTGTTTTAGTAAGATGGCTCACTTTGTATCATTAGCTAGTCTGCCCAATGCTAAGACTCTTGCTCAGGTTTTTGTGGATAACATCGTGAAATTACATGGTATTCTCTCGGATGTGGTTTCTGATAGGGGCACGCAGTTTGTTTCCAGGTTTTGGAGGGTGTTCTGCTCTCGTCTTGGTGTTCAACTTTCGTTCTCTTCGGCTTTTCATCCGCAGTCGAATGGGCAGACTGAGCGTACTAACCAAAACCTGGAGACCTACTTGAGGTGTTTTGTGGCTGAGAACAAGTAGGACTAGTCCTCATTCTTATCTCTAGCAGAGTTTGCTTTGAATAACCGTAGGCAGGAGACCACGGGTAAGTCGCCATTTTTTGGCGCATACGGTTTTTATCCTCAGTTTGGTACCTTTTCTGCGACTGGTTCCTCTGGGATGCCAGAGGAGGAGAGATTTTCTTCTGCCTTGTCTTCTATCTGGCAGGAGATCCAAGTCAATTTGGAGAAGATGGGTGAGAGGTATAAGCGAATGGTAGACAGGAGACGTGTTACTGGTCCAGACCTGTGTGTGGGTGATCTGGTGTGGTTATCTACTAAAAATATTAAACTGAGAGTACCATCTTGGAAACTGGGTCCAAGATTTATTGGACCTTACAAAATATCTTCGGTTGTCAATCCAGTGGCGTTTCGTCTGGATCTTCCACAGATCTGGAGGATCCATGATGTGTTCCATAGGTCCTTACTTAAGAAATATGTGAGACCGGTGGAACCATCGCCATTGCCTCCTCTCCTAGTTCTGGTTGATGGCAACTTAGAGTTCGAGATCTCTAGGGTTTTTGACTTGTGTGTTCTTCGGGGTTCCCTTCAGTACCTGGTACACTGGAGGGGATACGGCCCTGAGGAGAGGATGTGGGTTCCGGCTGTAGATGTTAGTGCCAGTCGGATAAAGTTGGGCCTGGTTGTCTGGAGGTCACCCGTAGAAGGGGGGGGGTACTGTCCTGCCCTGTTCTGGTTATGTGCGGAGGTCTGTCAGGTTGGCAGCACGTGTGTCGTTTTTTTTTGTTTTGAACTTGGAGTTGAGCTGTATCCGCCTCCTTTCAGGTGCACTGCGTGGGGTAGTTTGTGTGAGTTTAAATCATGCCCCTTCCCAGTGTCCTGTGCGGGTTATAGCTTCTATCGTGCTCTGAGGAAAGGTGGATTCGCTGTTTCTGCTCTGTTACAAGATAAGTTGGTTCTGGTTTTCTTTTGTGTACTGTCTTGGCTGTTAGAGAGACACCAGCCTCCTCCAGGATTAGAGGAAGCAACCTGCCTCTTTCCCCCTTTTCCACTATCTCAGGGACTTTAGGGAATCTTCAGTCTTAGTCTTAGGCACGGGGACACATTGATTCCCACCTTTAGGGTCTGAACGTGTGCACAGTAGTCTAGGGTCAGTTGGTAGGATATAGGTAGGAGGGGATACCCAGCTTCTGGCCTAGATGCTTGTTTTGAGGTTTTCTGTGTGTTTATTGTATCTTGTATCCTTCCCGCCGTGACATTGCCCTTACAGGAGAACAGACAACTGCTTCAGTAGTAATCAATAGCATATCAATAATGTTAGAGAGGAACAAATGAACATTATATTCCAAAGCCCATTGCCTGACACTTAAAGTGCTAGTGCAAACTTGATACCATAATTAATGGCCATCAAACCTTTAAGAAGAGCCATTAGGAAGTATACAAAAGACAAGACCGAATATGCCAATAATAAAATGCCAGTGCACAAATAGTCCCTATATATTGAAAGGCATATACACCCCCTCGCAAAATTCATTCAATCAGTACCTATTATGCAGGGTCAGTCTCCCGTATCCCGACGAGCGTTTCGCATAGAATGCTTCTTCAGGGGATCATATTATTCATCTTATCACTGCTGTTGCGTTCCACTGTGGAACGCACATGGCAGTCTTACAACTCTAGGATCTTCTTGTGTGCTCCGGCATAGAGCACACCAATCAATACAGGTGCAATTAAGATCTCTTTTACAATAGTTTTAGTTATTTAAACACGGTACTTCTCATGCGTTCCACTCTGGAACACATAGGTGGGAACTTCCACTTCTGGTACCCGTATTTTTAGGATGAGATTTATGCCTAATTGATTCAGTATTACTTTTTATTTTATTCTTAAGCTATTACTTTTATTTATATATGTATATATGTATCCAGGAATAACTGAATCAATTATTTAATGTCACTCTGATCTGATCAGATCCCAGAAGTGATGTCATCACATTTCCAGTTTCCTGACTAGCTGATTGCATATCATGTGTTATTTCCTCTATATATATGCTGTCATATATGTATTTTATTCATGTTCTTGATAAAGGGGTCCTATCCTAAAACGCGTCAAGCTTATTAAACTGATTAAAGACTTCTGCTATACCTGTGAGCCCCAGTGTCATCTTTTGGGGACACAGATGACACTTTTACAACTGACAGGTGACCTCGGCGGGGGAGGTACAAGTATAGCAAGTATAGGTGTCTTGAGTTTATCCTATACTTCCCTCCCTGGTAAAGTGAGTCCTTCACTTTGGCAATTAGTTATTTCTACAGTCACAATACGTGATTGAAATATATATATATATATATATATATATATATATATATATTTCTTCTTGTTGTTTTTATAATATACTTTTTATAATACATTTAGTATAAGACTTACTACTTTGTGCATTATTTTATGCACTTAAACTTTGTACTAATTTCTTATGTATCTATACACCTATCTCCAATAGTGGTGAATCATTTATTTGGATAAAATTCAGATTACTCCTTTTGTCAGGGTCCTTTGGCGCCCCCACGGTGCTCCCAGTTTGCCACTGGAAGTAGCACTGTATGCCTTTTCTTCCTCGACCCATATAATTTCAGCAGTCTACTGGTGTATACTGATTCCTTGGTTTGGGGAGCTGCCTTCTTTCATACATCCACCTACTTTTTTGTCACCACTGCACTCATCCATCTTTCGGTAGTATGCTTTGGCTCCTCACACCTAGTTCCCTTCTTCCCTTTTCCTGCAACCCTTCTGTACTTTTTTTGCTCCACTCCTTTTTTTCATTTTATTTCCACATGGCCCAGCAGAGAGAGAAACCACAGTTATCAAGTTTGCCTGACCGTTTATGCCAAAGCCTGCTGGAACCAAGAGAAAGCCTGAAAATTGTTTTGGTTGCAAGTTTACCCAAGTGCTGCTGTTAAAGTTTATCAAGGTCTCGACTCAAATTATTCTTCATCCCCAAACTTAACTATTACCCTTTATTGGCTTCGGCATTTTGCAGGTAGATACAGGTAGGTTTAGTTCTGATACTGTATCTTTGCAGTAAAATTGCTTCTGCAACCATTTTCACACACAAGGCTTGCTTCTGGTACAGTATCTGGGGCCAACAACTATATATTTAGGGCATCAGAAGTCTTAGGTATATGCTACACACACCACAGGTTCTCTGCATCAACTGCATGCTCTAACTAAATAAGATCAAGAGTTTTCTTACTGCATTTTTCTTCAGATCTCTTATCCCTGCAGCCCAATCCTGCATCTGCACCTCATCATCAGTCCATGAGACACCTTGATCTCCAAGCAGCAGTCGTATTGCCTCAGCTCTCCCTGGGAAAACACAGAAGAGTTTAGCATTATAATGTATTGGGTAAAAGCGGAGACTATTTACTTTTGGTTGATGGTTACAGGTAGTGTTGAGCGAATCAAAGTGAAACTAATTGAATTTGATCCGAATTTCAAAAAAACTTAGCAAATCAATTTTTTCCTAAAATGGCGGCTAAGCATGTTACAAAGTGAAAGTAATAAGTCTGGGAAGGAGATATGACCCACAATGCCGTGCAGCCAGCCAGTAAGCATATAGCAAACCCCTGTGATGTCACAGCCCCGCTCGGTCTCTGCCATTTTACTGTTAGCTGAGCATAGGAAGAGACGTGGCAAGTGCTAGGTACAGTGTTTTAGCAATCTTTTAGTTGTAGAATATTGGATAGGGACAGTGCAGGTACAGTGTAGAGAGCTTGTAGGGAGAATTTTCAGATACTGTAGGGAAAGCATAGAAAGACTACATCTGTGCATCTTGTTCTACTGCCTTGTTCTACTGCTGTGCCATTCATTTATTGATCTGTCCTGTTATACATAGACTGAATATCCACCAGACTCTCAACAGCCGGTCTAATATACAGGAGCGTGTACCTAGTTAGTCTGCTATTCCATTAATAATTAATCAGTCTAGTTATATGTAGACGTACAGTGCATGACACTCGTTGTCAACAGGCAGTGTAATATATAGGCGCATTTTTCTAGTCTATCTGATGAGCGATTCATACTTCATCTGTTAATTACTGATTCAGTTACTGTACACTATGGCCAACATACAGTTGCCTGGGCCTTCAAAAGGAACAGGCAGTGGCAAAGATGTTGCTTTAGCTGGCACATTAAGCAGCAGAAGATGGGGTGGTGGTAGCAGCAGCCACAGCAACAGGCCAGAGCAGCCACTGTCATCCAGCGGTCATGTTTTGACCAACAATCCAGCTGTGCTGAAATGGTTTACTTTGCATGCAACTAGCAATGATGACAGTCAGGTGGGAAAATGTGTTGTGAGCGGTCAGAGATGTGGCCTTGAGACTGGTGAAGGTGACATAAGTGACAAACAGACATTATTGGATGATGATGAGTGGGTGAAGAGGGGGCATAATCATCATGATCAGGGAATCAGGATGGCAGCAGGCCCGTGACATAGCAGCAGGGTGGCAGCATGCCGATGAGCCAACAGGGTGAAAGCAGTGGGAGATCTGGAGCCAAACACGCTCCGGGGTAGACCATCTATCAGGAAACAACTAGCGGTGCACAGGTTTATAAAGGCAGCAGCAGGCAGTTAGCATGGAGTGGTGGGGGTAAAATGCCATACTCGGCAGTGTGGGAATATTTTATCAAGTCGCTGGAGGACGTTAGCGTGGCGGTATGCAGTATATGTGGGCAGAAGGTGAAACGAGGTTAGGGTGCTAATGTTGGCACCATGGACCTGGTCAACACGTGGAGCATCACCATAAAGTGGCCTGGGAAAACCGTGGCACAAATGTAGTGGTACAGCCTGACTCAGCAACCACTGCATCTCCCAACGGCCTGCACGCCTTCTCCAGAAGTCAGGGCTTCTCAACTTCAGCAGAAGGAAACTGTCATTCTTTCCCTTCGTCTATTGCTCCTGATGCTCCTGCTCCTCCTACTCCTCGTCACGAGTTTTGCCAGCAATTGATCAATGAGGCGATTGGAAAGAGGCAGCAGTATGTGTGCACTCATCCAATGGCGCAGAAGATAAATGTGCACCTGGCCAGGTTTCTGGTACTACAGTCCCTCCCTTTCCATATTGTGGGCTCTGTCAATTTCACAGAACGGATGGCTTGTGCCCACCCAAGGTGGAGAGTCCCAAGCCATCATTATCTAAAAAAGCTGTACCAGCCCTGCACACATATGTTGAGCAGAAGGTGGGCCAGCCCTAGAGCCTATCAGTGCCTGGTACAGTTCATGCCAGCATTGACATGTGGAGTTATGACTATGGCCAAGGACAATATATGTCGTTTACAGCCTTCTAGGTTAATGTGGTTCTGGCTCAGGCACACCAGCAACTTGGCCAGGTGATGGCAATGCCGCCTGCATGTTGTAATCGCGAGATTTCTGCGCCAATATCCTCCTCTGCTTTGTCATCCTTCACCTTGTCCTCATCCTTCACTGTAGGCACAGATCAGAGTGGTCTTCCAGCATACTACCTATGCAAAGCACAGCGTTGTCACGTGGTTCTGTAACTGGTCAGCCTAGGCAATAGAAGTCATTAACCACTACCCGACCGCCTAACGCAGGTATGCCTCCTGCGGGCAGCCGGGTTATTCCTCCTTGACGCGCCGGTGCGTTATCTCATGAGAGGCGAGATTTCCTGTGAGAGAAATATCTTTGTAAATGACAACTTGTTAAAATTTTTCTACAAAGTTGACAATAAAAAGTTGTCATTTACAAAGATATTTCTCTCACCCAGCATGGGTATATGTAAAAATGCACCCCAAAACACATTGCTCTACTTCTTCTGAGTACGGCGATACCACATATGTGCCACTTTTTTGCAGCCTAGGTGCGTAAAGGGGCGTAAAGTCCAACGAGTAGCTTTAGGCTTTACAGGGTTGCTCACAATTTAGCCCCGCCCAAAATGCCAGAACAGTAAACACACCCCACAAATGACCCTATTTCGGAAAGTAGACACCCCAAGGTATTCACTGAGGGGCATAGTGAGTCTGTGGGAGATTTTTTTTTTTTGCCAGAAGTTGGAAACTTTATTATTATTATTTTTTCCTAAGAAAGTGTCATTTTTCGCTAACTTGTGAAATAAAATTAAATTATACATGAACTCACCATGCCACTCTGCGAATACTTTGGGGTGTCTTCTTTCTAAAATGGTGTCATTTGGGGGGTATTTATACTATCCTGGCATTCTAGCACCTGAAGAAACATGACAGGTGCTCAGAAAGTCAGAGCTACTTCAAAATTTGGAAATTCACTTTTTTGCACCATAGTTTGTAAACGCTATAACTTTTACCCAAACCAATAAACATACACTTATTGCATTTTTTTTTATCAAAGACATGTAGAACAATAAATTTAGAGAAAAATTTATATAGAATTTTTTTTTTTAAATTTTACAACAGAAAGAGAAAAATGTCATTTTTTTGCAAACATTTTGGCCATTTTTTATTAATATCAAAAAAAGTAAAAATGTCAGCAACAATGAAATACCACCAAATGAAAACTCTATTAGTGAGAAGAAAAGGAGGTAAAATTCATTTGGGTGGTAAGTTGCATGACCGAGAACTAAACCGTGAAAGTAGTGTAGTGCAGAATTGTAAAAAAGTGGTCTGGTCATTAAGGGTGTTTAAGCTAGGGGGGCTGAGGTGGTTAAAGTCCTGCATGCAGGACTTCTTTTCCATATGAATAAAGCCGATTTCAGAGGCAAATGGCCAAAACTGAAGCAAATTGAGCATAAGGCCTCTATGACATAGTCAGTATTTTGCATCAGGATTTGATCATGATTTGGAAGGCAAAAGCAGGAGTGGGTCCAAAACACAGAAGACATGCATTTCCATCACGTCATCTCTGTTTTGGACCCCCTCCTGTTTTGCTGTACCAATGCTGATCAAATGCTGACAAAATGCTGAGCTCAAACTACAGGACCCGCTTTTTTTGGCCTGTTCAGAAGAACAGAAAAAATAAACAGTGATGTGAACAAAGCCTTACCGCTGATACTTTCCACACTGTCTTTGGGCCTCTCCTTGAATTTTGGGCCCCTGCATGGTTAAGTTCATGCTGATAAATTAGAGCTGACACTAACATTGACCTGTAAGGCGGAGTTCACACTTTTGTTATTTGGTCAGTTATTTCCATACTACATAGTACAAAAACACCTTCCAACATTAAGTGATAACTTTTAATAGATAATTTTAAAAGAAGTAATGTAAATAACCTGAAGGATGAGCTTCAACAACCTTTTAACTCTGATACAAGGTCAAGTCTGATAAATGCGGACAGATATCAATAAGTAAGGCAATACCAATGGAAAAGGTTATGCCCTCTCTACTTACAGTTAGTAGACATGCTTGCTCCATGCGGACAGTTTTCATCCACAATCCCTCAAGAGGGGAATAGGGGGCAGTATATACGTGCAAGAAGGAACTGCACCAACACCTCTACTTTTATACAACAATCAAGGGAATTGAAGAATAGATTTCATCAGAGGGGATATCCTGAGAAAACACTTAAGGGGGCATTCCAACACTCCCTGTCTATTGATCGAGAAAAACTTCTAACACCAAGGGTGAAAAAAGAACAAGAAGGCATTGTGAGAATAATTGGAACGTATGATAATACCCATGATAGAATGTATGAAATTTTAAGAAAAAATTGGGGATCTTACAGACTGATCAGGACCTGGTGGACATACTACCACCAAAACCATCCATTACATTTAGGAGGGGACGGTCGATCAAGGACCGGTTGGTTCATAGTATGTATACTAAACCGAAAACTCCAGGCACATGGCTTGATCGTAGTCCTTTGGGAACCTTCAAATGCAGTGGGTGTATTGCCTGCCCATACATCCTAGTGTCAAAAAGATTTACAAGTGTATCGACGGAAAAATCCTTTGATATAAGGGAATTCTCTAATTGTAGAACCAGTGGAGTGGTTTATCTTATAACATGCCAATGCCCCCTGAATTATATAGGGAAGAGAGCTGAGAAGGAGGATAGGGGAACATCTGGGGGATATCAGACATAGGAGGGATACACCAGTGGCTAATCATGTCCTTGAATTTCATGGGGGGAAACCCCAAATGTCTGAGCTTCCAAGTTATTGAAGTTGTCCATCCATCTCCGCGCAAGGGAGATTGGAAAAGGAAAATACTTCAAAGAGAAAGCTATTGGATCTATTGATTACGAACGACCAACCCAGAAGGCCTAAATGAACAATTATCATTTAGTTGCTTTCTGTAACTATATATCCATATATTACCATTTGTATCCTTGATGGGTCCCCTGCCCTCCTCTTGACTCTCTATGTGATAATAACTAAACCTCCATACAGCGAATCTTTATCCTTTACTATTATGTAAAGTTATCAGGGTTTCATTACTTTGAATATAGGCCATAACTGTTTATATCGGACCGGAAAGGCCCAATCTGTTCAATATTATTTTAATGTTTTTTGGGATTATCATAATGAACGTTTGATCCTCCCTTTTATTCAATTGTTCTCTCTGATAGTGTTACATTTGAGATTTGGGGTTTAATTAGATCCCCTAACATACAGCGGTCTATCCTCCCCTTCCTCTCTAATACAAAGAGCCTCCCTAGTGTCTTATTGAACTATCAATTTCCTTATATGTCATTAATGTAAGCGCAAATGCCCCAGTTAGATTTGTACAGTGCGAATGTTCTATTATCGCTCCGAATATGGCTCAGCTACTTCCTGGAGGGTTGAGCGCAGGTTGCGTTCCACACCTCTGTTTGGACCTTTCTTAACTTCCTACCTAATGCGGTGAGATGCAGGCTGCGTTACACATCTTGTCATATGACAACATCCGGTTTAGCTGTGGAGCGCATATATGTTCCACATCTCGTCATATGACAACATCCGGTTTAGCTGTGGAACGCATATGCGTTTTCTTCAACTAAACAGTATTCTGAACTAAGAGTTAACTCTGGGTATGTTAAAAATCACGCGATTCTTACAGGGCATTTATGAGCAATCCTTATTAGTGACATAGAGTTGCTCTTTCAGGCAGTATGTGCTTTGGAATATCAACAAGCAGGAGGAAGTGGAAGGGAAGTAACTAATTATCAGTGGACCCATATAAGGCGCCAGTTTTCAAAGCATCAGTGAGACGCCTTCATCTCAGTGCCTTCATCTGAACACAGGTCTGTCTTCATTTCCCTATCTAGGGACGATACACTCCAGATAATTATTATATCATATACTGGGTATCTTTGTTCAGGGTCTATAACCTAAGACCCTGAACCAAGAAATTCCTGTCTACTTGGATCTTATACCTAAAAGTCCAGGTATACAGTCCCCTGACGAACCAGTTTTTTGCTGGGGAAATGCCGCGTTGGGACGCATGATTTTTACCTTGCGGACAATCCCCCTTTTTTTCACATGTTTTGTTGTAGACATTATAGCATCTTTTGTCTCTCCTGGTCTATCTTACTTATCTTGGTAAGGGCTTGACTAGGGTGATTAGCAGTGTTAGGAACGTGGACAGGGGACCCTCACCATCAGGGGGTTTCCCTGGGCTAAGGGACAGATAGGGAAGCTAGGGTGTAATAGGGATTATCTATATCTTTCCTTTTACCAGGCTATCCAACATATGATATGATGTATCCCCACGATTCCTGAACATGTCTACTAACTGTAAGTAGAGAGGGCATAACCTTTTCCATTGGTATTGCCTTACTTATTGATATCTGTCCGCATTTATCAGACTTGACCTTGTCTCAGAGTTAAAAGGTTGTTGAAGCTCATCCTTCAGGTTATTTACGTTACTTCTTTTAAAATTATCTATTAAAAGTTATCTTTTAATGTTGGAAGGTGTTTTTGTACTATGTAGTCTGTAGACTTCCTCAGAATTGTAACTGCCAATAGGAGATTTTGTTTAATCAGTTATTTCCATAACTTATTGTGAGGAAACATTTTTTTTGCTTTACTAAATGATGCTGTATGCTTTTTTTTTTAGCTTAGCTAGGGGTTATTCAGGAATGTTGGTGGCCTGCAAGATGATGAGCACAGCCATACGTACATGTGAACTGCCTGTCAATCAGACGAACAGCAACTGTTTTGCTACTAGAAAGGAATAGCTATGCATGTTTCTGCACTGCATAGTGATGTACACCAGAATACATTCTCCCTAAAGTTTAACTGCAGTCCGAGATAGACCTGATTTAATGCGCTTTGTGACATATTAATTTTTTGAGGAAAAATTTGGCAAATCGATCAAATTAAATTTTTGAAAACTTCGTTCATCTGATCTCTAGTTATAGGTCTCATATGAAGTGGGGGGCATGGTTTTGCCTCAACTGCAAAAGGGAGAAAATTCCTCAACTTGCTGCAGGACCATTTTATGGGACAGTTTGTTGAAGCTCCCACTAGGGGCAATGCTCTGTTGGATCTGGTAATTTCTAATGATGCAGAGCTTGTTGAAAATGTTACTGTTTGAGAAACACTAGTTAATAATGATCACAATATAATTATATTTTAATTATATTTAGGAAAGATAGGATCAATAGAAAAGGTGGTGGTGTGTGCCTGTATGTGAGGAGTGATATGAAGACAAGTGTGAAAGAGGCAACCGTGGGTGAGGGTGGTGAGGATGTGGAAACCTTATGGGTGGAAGTTGAAAGGGATATAAATACTGAAAAAATTATACTTGGTGTCATCTATAGACCCCCTAACATCACAGAGGAGATAGAAACGCAACTGTATAACCAAATAGAGCTGCACAGGCTGGTAGAGTGGTCATAATGGGAGATTTTAACTTCCCAGACATTGACTGTGGTCATGGGTCTGCCTCAACCGCAAAGGGGAGAAAATTCCTTAACTTGCTATAGGACCACTTTATGGGCCAGTTGGTAGAAACTCCCACTAGGGGCAATGCTCTGTTGAATCTGATAATTTGTAATGATGCAGAGCTTGTTGAAAATGTTACCGTTCCAGAAACACTAGGTAATAGTGACCACAATATAATTATATTCCCCCTACACTATAAGAAGCAAACTCTGTCAGGCAGGGCAAAGACACTGAAATTTAAAAAGACTAATTTCCCCGGGTTGAGGGCAGCATTTTAGGGCATAGACTGGGATCAGCTACTGTCACATAATAATACTGAGGATAAATGGGAGAGCTTTAAACCCACATTGAGTAATTGCACTAAAAATGTATTCCTTTAGGTAACAAGGCTAAAATTACCCCCCCCCCCCCCCCATGGCTTACAGCTACTGTAAAAAGGGCAATAAAAGACAAGAAGATTACAAAGAGCTTAACAAAATCTGTAAAAAGGAGATAAAATTTACAAAAATACAAAACGAACAGCAGGTGGCAAATAAGAGAAAAACAAATCCCAAAAAATTCTTTAAATATATAAATGCTAAAAAAACACGGTCCGAGCAGGTAGGGTCCCCTAAATAAGGGTAAAGGGGGGCAGTCGCTGAAGATAAGGAAAAGGCAGAGTTACTAAATGGGTTTTTTAGCTCTGTATATGCAAAAGAAGAGAAAGGAACTGATATCTGTGGTGCTGGGGCTGTTAGTACATCCAGTAATATACCTAATTGGCTAACTGTACATATGGTCCAAGATAAGTTAAAAAAGGTAAATGTGAACAAGGCTCCGGGTCCAAATGGATTACACCCAAGAGTGCTTAAAGAGCTCAGTTCAGTCATTGCTGTGCCCCTGTTTATCATTTTTAAAGATTCTCTAGGTACTGGTACAGTGCCAAGTGATTGGCAATTGTGGTGCCCATATTTAAAGAAGGATCACCATAGGTCCTTCACAGGTAATTATAGACCAGTTAGTTTAACTTCTGTTGTGGGAAAAATGTTTGAAGGACTCTTAAGCGACTGTATACAGAAGTAAGTGACCAACATGGGTTTACCAAGGACAGAAGTTGTCAGACTAACCTGATTTGTTTTTATGAGGAAATGAGTATTAGCCTGGACAGAGGGTTGGCTGTGCATGTAGTGTTTCTGGATTTTGCAAAGGCTTTTGATACTGTCCCTCATAGACATTTAATAGGTAAAGTAAGGTCTATAGGCTTGGAAAATATAGTTTGTAATTGGATTATAAACTGGCTGAAGTACTGTGTCCAGAGAGTTATGGTCAATGATTTCGATTCAGAATGGTCCCGGGTTATAAGTGGTGTACCCCAAGGTTCAAAGCTGGACCCTCTATTATTTAATTTATTTATTAATGATATTGAGGACAGGATTAATAGCACCATTTCTATTAGAGATGAGCTAATTTTTCAAAAATTCGATTCGGCCGGTTCGCAGAATTTTTGGGAAAAATTTGCTTTGATCCGAATTTATTTGAGGTGAATCGTGTTAAAAAACGACTATTTCCGGGCTGCAGAGAGCCTTTATAGGGGTGTAGAACACTGTGCCATGCAGTAACACACATAGGGAGTCTGCTGTGTTAGTGAAACAATACTGTGAGTTAGTATGACAAGCACATGTGTCGCTCTTAGAATCTCTGCATACTTCACTTATTTGGGCAGTCACGGAGCCAAAACTGACCAAATAACTCAAGTATCAACCCAGCCTTACAGGTAGATGTTAGCGTCAAGAAGAAGCACACTCGTTTTACACCCTCGTCAGCTGATTCCACATAGATGTCTACAGAACCTGGTCTATTAAACGCTTATATAAGTAGAGCACCCCGACAGACTGGAGAAGGTGTCAGCAGTAAGTTTGTGTTGACGTCACTGATTAATATTCCTTATTCTCTGATCCATCAGAACAATAACTCAGAAAAAACGGATCCTGTCTATTGGAGCATCTGCCTTCACTCGGTCAGCATTTGCTCGATAATCCATCAGTATTGCTAAAGGCAAAAAAAACAGGAGTGGATCTAAAACAGAGATGACACATGAATAAAATATTTGCATGTCTTCTGTGTTTTCTACCCACTCCTGCTTTTGGCTACCAAATCATAAGCCAATTCTGATGGCACCATACAGGCCTTAAAGCTACTACACAGACAGGATCCATTGTGCGTCTCATTTTTCCTTACTTCTGACAGATCAGAAGAAGTGTCAAATAAATGATGATGTCAGCCAGGCCGAAAGCCAAAATAGTGGACCAGTCATGAAGTGGTGAGGTAGAAGCAGCATGAGGGGACCACAGAGTGGCCCAATGACAGAGTCTGGAGGTGGCAGCAGCAGCATTGGGAGAAGGCCACTGAGTGGCACAATGACAGAGTCTGGAGGTGGCGGCAGCATGAGGAGATCACAGAGAGGCACAATGACTGAGTCTGCAGGTGGCGACAGCATGAGGAGACCACAGATTAGCCCAATGACAGAGTCTGGAGGTGGCGGCAGCCGAAAACCGCACCATAGCCCAGAGAGCCGGCAATGTCCGTGAACAGTTGTATATTCTCATTAGTCACCTCTCCTTCTGGGAAACAGGATATCCCATTATAATCCAAAAGGAAGGAATACCACATCCGTAAATCGTTTTCAAGACCTTTGGTAGTCTAATGAAATGATGTGGCTGCTTAATCCCTGCCGTCGCCAGCAACAAACGACCAGAAAAAACTCGACCCATCGGAAAAACTCTGCATGCAAATGCCAATTGGCCTAACAAAGTCTGGAGTTCACGTAACAAGAATGCAAACATAAGACAATATTTGTCCTTAATCACCTGAGTTTATCTGCAGTCTAAGGACCATCTGCTCAGTATCAATACATATCCCCAGGAAAGACTATGACCTAGAGGGCCCTTCTGTTTTGTCCTCCACTATTGAAATCCTAAACAAAACCATAAAATAACGAAATGTAGCAGGCGAGCGCAAACATCCTAACCGTCTGCACCTATAAAAAGGAAATCATCTAAATAATGAGCAGTCAAAAGATTCCCTTTTTCCTTTTTAATTAGGAACGAGCTAAACAATTCAAAATAGCAACAAGAAATAGCCCATTGGAAGGCACATGTCAACATAATAGAAACCATTGAGGTAGCAACCTGACAATTGAAAACAGTCCGCCCGGGACGGGAGAAGTCTAAACGCGGATTCAATGTCCGATTTTGCAAGTAAAGCACGAGGGCTCGCCTTGACTATCAACTGAGCGGCCCTGTCAAAGGACATGTAAGACACCGCAGACTCCACAAAAGTACATATCTCTGAACCGCAATCCATCAGGCTCAGGCAAATCCACAGCTTGTGGAGTAACCATTCCCATACCCACATTGGTTTTTTACGGCCTGTGCAACATTGCTTTTAATACGTCTAACATATCACCACTACTGGCTGCAGAAACATCTGTTCATGCTTGCTTGCAAGCCAACTCACCCAGCGGAGTCACTGTACTGGAGTGCTGAAAGCCACTACAGCTGGTGTCGTCATATCAGTACCGGCTGTCAGACACAATCCTTCCTTCGC
Organism: Bufotes viridis; assembly: GCA_033119425.1. Lineage (NCBI taxonomy): Eukaryota > Metazoa > Chordata > Amphibia > Anura > Bufonidae > Bufotes > Bufotes viridis. The sequence continues at coordinate 108,775,009 of CM065594.1, forward strand.
GTCTCTTCTGTGTGTGCTTAGATCACCTATCACGACTGTCCACGCTGAAGTATGATGAAGGCGAGACCGTGCGTCTTCTGTAGGAACTGCGGGACCGCCTGTTACTTCGGCTTCTATGCGAGCGCCGTCTGTAAGACTTCCTGCTGCAACCATGCAACCTAAATGACCGTCTGAGCTGGAGGAGGATGGCGTGCGATGGCGGCTGCGACGATAATCGCTTGCCACAGATTCCCTTCCACTAACTAAGCGCCTACCATCAATAGGGACATCAACCTGAGTCCGCTGAGGAGTGTCTGGAATAATATCAGCCTCAAACATATCCTCAGCACTGTCAAAGTTAGGATGGGGCTCCACCTGATGGCCACTAGTTGTAACTGCAGCCCCAATAGCAGATGAGGGCAGAACTGCAAGGGAAGCCACTTGAGGAGCTGGGGAGGAGGCATAGAGGCTGGAACAGCAGGAGCTGCACCCTGTTTTCTCCCGAAACACCTAGCTAGCCAACCAGGAGGTTAGGAGACTGCAGGAGGGACCATGGGCATCACATTTGCATGCTCAGGAGCCACAGGTAGGGAAGCTCCTTCAGTCTGTACTGTGTGAGGGGGAGGGGGAACATGAAGGGGGGCTGGAAACTGTCCCATAGTAGAGCCAGCTGGTTCTTGTGAGGAACGGCTGGCCTGTCCTGCACTCCTAACTGGTGCTCTTCTCCTCTTTCTCTACACCACAGGGGAAGGTTAAAGGCGGGCGGGCGGTACTGCCTAAAGGTACTTTCACACTTGAGTTGTGAGAGAATCCGGCAGGCAGTAGCCGGAACTGCCTGCCGGATCCGGAAATCCGCGTGCAAGGGGAAAGCATTTGTAGACGGATCTGGATGCGGATCCGTCTAACAAATGCATTAAAACACCAGATCTGTCTCTCCATTGTCATCCGGAAAAAACGAATCCGGTATTTATTTTTAAGGCATTTTTAAAGGTCAGCGCATGCGCAGACCGGAAAACCGGATCCGTTTTGCCATAACACTTGGTGCCAGATCCGTCATTAATGCCGGCATTCCGGAAAGTGTTCCGAAATTTTGGACGGAGAAAATACCGCGGCATGCTGCGGTATTTTTTCCGGCCAAATACCGTAAGAGTGACTGAACTAAAGACATCCTGATGCATACTAAACGGATTGCTCTCCATTCAGAATGCATTCAGATAAATCTGATCATTTTTTTTCCGGTATTAAGCCCCTAGGACGAAACTCAATACCGGAAAACTTTAACGCAAGTGTGAAAGTACCCTGACAGGCCATGTGCTGGGAGATGCGGCCACCTGTGGAGCCACTGTGCGCTCCAGTCATCGGACTCCAATAAAGAAGCCAACCAGCCTGACCCTTTTTTACTGAGCTTCTCCTTAAACCTTTCACCCCAGGAGGTATTTTTTTTTTTTTTTTCATTTTGCAGTCTCTGCCATCCCAGAACCATAACTTTTTTATTTGTCTGTTCACATAGCCATATGAGGGCTTGTTTTTTTGTGGGACAAGTTTCACTTTCCAACACCACCATTTATTATTGCATATGATATAGTGGCAAGCGGGAAAAAAATTCCAAATGGGGTGGAATTGCAAAAAAAAAAAGTTCACCACAGACATTCAATGTGTGTTAAAACTGACCAGTTACTTTTATTGTACAGGTCAGTACAAATCTGGCGATACCTTATATGTATAGTTTTTCTTGTGTTTTAATAGTGAAAAAAAATTATTAAAAGTGGTAAAAAATATTTTCCGTTTTATTTTTTTGTCACCATATTTTGACCCCTATAACTTTTATGTAAATATGTGTACCAAGCTGTATGGGGGCTCATTTTTTTGTGGGGCGATCTGAACTTTTCATTGATACCATTCTGGGGAGTGTATGACTTTTTGATTACTTTTTTATTTAATTTATTGTAGAAAATGAAGCGACCAAAAACGGCGAACTGGCCATTTGGACGCTTTTTTCCATTTTGCTGTTAGGGAATAAGTCTTTATATTTTTATACTATGGGCGTTTTCGCACATCGCGACACCCATGATGTGTATTTTTTAACTTTTTTAGTTCTTTTATTTTTATTTTGGGAAAAGGGGGGTGATTTTAATTATGTTTTCTTTGATTAAACTTTTTTTTTTTCTTTTTACACTTTTTTATAAACACTTTCGGTATTGCTCCCATTTTGCATACACAAAAGACCCATTACTCTCAAATATTGTTCACAAATCTGTTTAAATCTATGTTAGTGAGCACTTCTCTGTTGCCAAGATAATCCATCCCACCTCACAGGTGTGGCATATCAAGGTGCTGATTTGACAGCATGAATATTGCACAGGTGTGCCTTAAACTGCCCACAATAAAAGGCCACTGGGCTGGTGTGGTTACACGTGGTCTGCGGCTGTGAGGCCGGTTGGATGTACTGCCAAATTCTCTGAAACCTTTGGAGATGGCTTATGGTAGAGAAATGAACATTCATTGCACGGGCAACAGCTCCCTCAAACGTTGTGGCTTTGTGCTGTGTGATCAAACTGCACATTTCAGAGTGGACTTCTATTGTGGGCAGTCTAAGGCACACCTGTGCAATATTCATGCTGTCTAATCAGCACCTTGATATGCCACACCTGTGAGGTGGGATGAATTATCTCGGCAAAGGAGAAGTGCTCACTAATACAGTTTTAGACAGATTTGTGAACAATATTTGAGAGTAATAGGTCCTTTGTGTATGTAGAAAATGTTTCAGATCTTTGAGTTCAGGTCATGCAAAATGGGTGCAAAACCAAAAATGTTGTGTTTATATTTTTGCTCAGTGTAGTTCCCATAGGGAACTATACCAATCAATCATCTGATTGCTATTATCATAGACTACAATACACTTGCATTGGAGTCTATGATGATTTTACTACTTTCCTATGGAGTCCTATTACAGGCAAGGGCTCCGTAGGAAATACTATGCAGCAGCCTCCTGTCATTCACAAAGACAAGGGCTGCTACATACACGCTCTGGCTCCTCCGATCGCCACACGGGGGAGCCGGAGCACCACTGAAAGCGCGGGCTTTCGGTTTTCAGGCCGCTCAGATGCCGTGGTCAGGATTGACCATGGCATATGAGGGGTTAAATGTCTGCCATCAGCATAACTGCCGGTTGCAGACATGAGCCGCCTGTGTCTACTATAAGAAGCAGGCGGCCACCCGTGGCTATGGCGCCCGCAGCGCTGAGGAGCGGGCGCCATCATTAAAGACGCAGCCAGGGCCGTACCATTACGCCGCTGGTCGGAAAGGGGTTAAAGAGGACCTTTCATGGGTCCAGACATTATGAAATAAGTAGGGGTTTCTGTAGGGCATAATTTATGGATGTGATATCGCTTACTAGTGTGTCTGTCCGGTGCTCCGTTAACCCGCTGTGGCCCCCGTTCACTTTGCCCACCTGATATGCTAATGAATAGCATAGGTACAAGGAGAAGGAGTCTGCCCTTTTTCTCAATAGGCATCTCCTTCTCCTTTTTTTTTTTTTAGCTGTGACGCCCTCCGCTGTGATTGGACCACCAGGGAGAAGGAGACGGCCATTGAGAAACAGGGCAGTCTCCTCCTCCCTGTACCGATGCTATTCATTAGCATATTAGGCGGCAAAGTAAATGGGGGGCACAGCAGGGGAACAGAGCGCTGGACAGACACACCAGTAAGTGATATTACATCCATGAATTATGCCCTACACAACCCCCTACTTATTTCATAATGTCTGGACCCATGAAAGGTTCTCTTTAAGGAGAGTCATCAGTATTTCATCGGCCATATTTGAATAATGGGGCCTAACTCACTTTGCCTACTTAATGCTGTAACCACAGAAGGAGATTCCTCCCTGGCTAAGAGCGGGCAAAGAGGAAGTGAGGGAGGAGCACTCTCCATAAATATTGCTCAGCAGCAGTGTGACCCACTCACAGCCAATGAGGATCCGCCGCCTACCTCCTTCACTTTAATCCCTTAACTACCTTATGCCCTCAAGTCAAGAGCTCCCAAACTAAACACAGCCCAGGAGCTCACAGGATCTTCCAGGTCCTGTACTTTCAGAAAGTGAACAGCCCATGGTAAGTGTTCAAGCCTACACTATGGCTGGTGACACCAACAGTGGTACTGTAGCTGGTGACAATAACAAGGGCACTTTATGTAGCACTACAGCTGTTACTTCCACTCAGTATGGGAGCGGGACACAATAAATAATGAGGGCACTGTGACTGGGTGCTTATAATGTTATGCAGACATTGAAGCTATCAATGTTCTATTTTAAATATTATTGGATCTATGAACACAGTATGCAAAATCAGCTATTACACCATAATGGCTCTTACACTTCTACAGCTCTGCCTATGTGCCAGACTTCACTGCAATTCTGGCAATTTGTTCACAATGCATAGTTGCCTTAGGCTAGTTTCACACTAGCGGCAGACATGTCGTAGTTTTATTTCGGCCACCTCTCAGCGTGTTTGCCGTGCTGCCGCCGGAGTACCGCCCCCATTATAGTCAATGGGGCTGGAGTGTGAAACCAGCCTTACACCAATATTCATGGCAACAAAGACCTATGTAATATACGTCTATAAAGAAAATCGTATATAAAATATTAATAAAGCTACCCGAATGCATCAATTTTGTCCAGCTCCCTTACGTTTTATTGTGGCAATGGGAAACAATAAAATCTGGAATGTGGCCCTCACACCAGAAATTGTAATGCATCCATGATTTAAGAAAGGAACATTCATGCAAGAAAGTTATTGTGTGTTGTAGACTGGTTATATTTACCTCTTAAGGGGAAGTAAGTCAATGTGTATCCAGACACTGCAAGAAAGATGTAAGGGTTAAACATACAGCAATATGCATCAACTGCCTGGTAAACATGCAATTGTTAGTGTTAGATAACCGATCCATGTAGAGCCTCCGTAGTTAACTGAGTGGCGCATGTGATATATATGGTGCCAACTCAAAAGCTTTTACTATAGAGCACGATATAGCAGAACTATAAGAAAACATACAAAAGTCTATAAGGAATCACGGCAATAGACTATTTATAGTGAGCTGTAGTTACTTATATGAGTAGTAGATCTCAGGTTGTGTCTGTGAAGAATACAGTCCGCCTCACCACAACTTTTATATAGCTCAGGAGTGACCTGCTGAGTCACGATGATGTAAGCTGCAGAGCACAGAGAGTGCACAATTTAACTCAATCATAACAAGGGTTGTTTTGGGTATCAGTGTACAGAGTAAAATGTCATCTTTCTGAGATCTTTTTGTACATAGCCTCCTTCCCCTCCATTTTTTTGTGGGACAAATAGGGCATACTTGCCAACTTTTGAAAATTAACTTCAGGGAGATCTGATATAGAAGCTCACAAAATTGTTGAATATACAGTAGCTTACTTACTAACATTTTAGTTGGTAAAATCAGCTCATCTAAGAGCCCCTTCTCCAGAAGTCCTTCACTCACTGCGCCTGTGCTGAATACTGAACGGGACGCGAGATACATGGCAGACAGGGCCGGCAGGAGGAGACCAAGGCTGCCTGACTCTGTCAATCAAGTGCAGCGGGGTGCGTCCAAAGGTGAGAGAATCGAGCTTCTAGGAGCATATATAGAATATATAAAATAGAGGCTAATTAGCATATTATAAAAGTTAGATTTCTGGAGTAACAGGGGCATAGATACAAGTAGGAATAGGCTAGTTAGGTTCAGTTGACATTAGTACATTGCTAATGTCAGATAGTTTAATAGGGTTAATTCTGATGACAGAAACCCTTTAAATCCAGACCCTTAGCTGCTGTTTCCAGGTAGGGAATAGCCATTAAATCCAGAATTGGCGCTTTCTTGATAAGTTAATGAGCCTATTTGTTGGAGTGTGTGCAACGCACCTCCCCCCAGAGGCCTATCGCGTCCCAGGTTTTGTGGAATGCTGAATCGTGTAGTGTGGCCTCTCTTTATGTGTTACGGTGCTCCTACCTGGATACAGCAGAACCCCAGGCTTTAACTCCATAGCATTAAAAAAGGGGAATAATTGAGGGATGAAAGAAAAAGAACTTGAGTCCAGACCTTTTTGTCAAATTCAACGGCAGCTTTACTTGAATAAACTTTCATACAAACAATTTGCAGGCTTTGTCTTGGTTCCAGCAGGCCTTGGCATAAACTGGCAGGAAAACTTGATAGCTTTACTTTCTTTCTTTGCTGTACTAACAGGCTTGCTTAAACACTCTGCTTTCTTTCTTTATGCTGCACTAAACTCTGCTTAAGTCTGGTTTCTGTACTTTAGGTCTGTTCTGGTATCCGTAGATGGGGTGCTGGGGACTGTTATTTCCCTCCTGACACTCAGTAAATAACTTATTTTCAGCCAAAGAATTATTCCTCTTGCTGATTTCTCTTAAGGTGACCGAATAATGATTTCCTCTGGTCCCTATGGCTTCCAGACTTCTGCTTCCATCATCAGCAAAGCTTAGGTTGCTCTGACTGACTGTTAGCACGCCACATCTTACTCCTGTCCAGACTAGCTTAGAACTAGAACTAACTGGAACTGCTGCCCCTCCCTACTGGTAAGAACCAGTACTGTCCCATTCTCTCTAACTATAGCTCTCACATTTACACTGCCACCTGCTGGTGAACCAGGCATATAACATGTAATAACAGTTGCATAGAAAGATTATATCATTGCACAATGTAGAGGACCTGGAAAGAAAAACATAAGATGACATTTATGTTAGCCCATTAGAGACAGTAGTAGGGTGTAGAAATGGTAACACCACTCTGAGGTGTTACATGTGCACAGAAAGCAGCTTTAGACAAGTTTAAGACTCATAAAAGTAACTAGGAAAGCATCCCAGAGAAAGAGTGTATATCAGCATCCATAAAAATTTGGGCAGCCATGAAAAGAGAATGTGCTTAGAATCTGTGAAGGTTATGCAAGAGGCTATTAGATTTTGCAGCTTTGTCCAGGTCTAAAGGCTTTGCACACTTGGTAATAGCCCAACTGCTTGCAAATGGGTTTGTGCTACTGAAGGAAACGCAGATAGTGTCTGGGATTTGTAACACACGTCTTTGGCTAGATTTGGAACATCATTTGTCCAGGGGTTTGTCCTGATTGGCTCCCAGCCTGACAGATAGCCTGGATGAGCTAATCAGTGGGGCAGCCACTGAACATTTTTTGGACAGAGAAATACCGCAGCATGCTGCGGTATTCTTTCCGTCCTGGGATGCGGAGAAAAACGGATCCGTCATGACCCCCAATGCAAGTCAATGGGGACAGATCAGTTTTCTCTGGCACAATCTGCCACAATAGAAATCGGATCCGTCCTCCATTGACTTTCAATAGAGTTCATGACGGATCCGTCTTGGCAATGTTAAAAATAGTTAAAGTTAATAAAACCGGATCCGTTCAAACGGATGCATGCGGTTGTATTAACTGTAACTGAAGTGTTTCTTTCCGACATAGAGCCCCGACGACGGAACTCTATGCCGGATCTTCTAAACACAAGTGTGAAAGAGGCCTAAGGCTGTGTGTGTCTGAGACAGGCAGTGCTTTCTAGCTGCACTGCCATACAGTACAGCTGCAACTGCTGCAGAACCTCAGAAGCAGCCACCTGCAAGAACATTTTTTTTTGTTCTCAGCTGCTTTTTTCCCAAATCTGAAGTATCAAGTTTATTCAAAGTACAATTAGCATTATGCTGCAGGGCTGACTGCTGAGCAATTAGTGTAAATTTTTTTAAATGCATCAAATCTATCTGTGCTAAACATGTTGCACTATAGCATAAGCATTGTACAGCAATAACACCATCTGCTGCTGCTGCTGAGAAATAGTTTTTTTTTTCAGTGCATCATATCTGTATTGTTTTTTAGCGTGTTGCGTTGCTGCAAAAGCAATAACGTCATTTTTCTACCAGTGAAATTGAATGGAAATTGCACTATACACAGAAATAAAACTACCTTCTCTGCACAGTTTAAGTGTTGGTGTGGTGTGGGGGAATAACTGCAATACTAGTGTGCCAAGCGTGTTTTACAATCCAGCAAATACTATTTTAAATAACTGAGTGAAAACACCTGAAATAGTAGTCTGAAATCTGGGACAGGGCATCTCCAGACAGTTCAAGTGTTGGTAAGGGGTGCAAAAATAGCAACACAAGTGTACAATGTGTTCTTTACAATCCAGAGGGTAGTGTTTTAAATCTCTGAGTGAAAAAAACAGAATAGTAGTCCAAAATCTGGGAGAGGGCATCTCCAGTCAGTTCAAGTGTTCGTGAGGGGGGCAAAAATAGCAACAAAAGTGTACAATGTGTGCTTTACAATCCAGAGTGTAATGTTTTAAATCTCTGAGTGAAAACACTTGAATTAGTACTGTTCATGTGGGGTAAAAATTTCAGTACAAGTGTTCAATGTGTGTTTTAAAATCCATAGAGTACCATTTTAAATATCTGAGTGACAACACCTGAAATAGTAGTCGGAAATCTGGAATAGGGCATCTCCAGATACTTGTTGTGGGGGGAAAGAATCTCATAGTAGGCTGACAACTTGTATTTTAGACTAGAGAAATCTTTTTTTCTGAATCTGCGTATTTCATCACATCAGACATTATGCCCAAATCTGTTAGTGGTTAGTGGCAAATCTGCATTTTTCCCAAGTAAATTGTCAATAACAGTGGCTTCAGTGTGTTTGTAGAAAAGAAGGGACATTTAATTGCGTCTCTCTGTTTTTGAATTCCCGTAAAACAGACTTGCATACCATTACATACTTTGTAATATACATGATCTCTTGAGAAAGCCAGGAGGGCGAAACGCGCGTCGGGACACGGGCAGTGCAGCGCTAGAGAGTGACATCAGGTACGTCTTATATGGGTTACCGGCTATTCTAATACCACTGATGTTGTTATGCAGCTACTAGCATTTTGCTTAAGCTCCATTTGATGTATGGCATATGTTACAACAGATTATGCCAAAATCGACACTAGCACCCCATGTATAATGCTATTGACTCTTATTTCTATACTCTGATGTCACACTACGCTAGACAATCACCCCCGTGAGGGTTTGTTATCCTTTGTGTTTTGCACCACCAACCATATATATACATGCTTTTACATTGTTTGGACTTTGATCCTCTTTTATATATTATGTAATAAAGATATTTACTTATTTTTATACAACCCGGTATTGCTGTTTTGTGTTATCTGTTGAAGGGAGTCCGGGATTTGGAGCGACTATCCCACGCTCATATTTGGTATTTGTTACTGTCATTAGGCCAAATGTCTGGAATACGGAAGGGTAGTAGCAACACAAGCTATCCGGCCAGAAGATGTAGTACTAGTAGTAGGCCAGAGTTCTCCCTTGCTTTGGAAAGATACAACATTATCAATGAGGAGAAAGAAAGTGAGATTGTGGATTGGATGGCTCATTCCTCCTCTCAGTCATAGCAGGATAATGTGGAGGTGACTTCTGAGTCTGACACCATGCCTTGGAGCCATGGTTTAAAGTATACCTCCTGCTCCATCTCCTTGCAGTCACTGCGGGCACTGCGGGCACAACATTACTCTCACGCCCCCTCCTTCCTATTACGTGTCAAGAATTGACATGCGGTGTTGGAACTGATCGGCCTGGGTGGGAGTAGCCACATAGGCGAGCAGTTGCTAAAATACAACAAGCAGCAAACATCTCGCTGGCTGTCACCCCACCAACTCCATCTGGGTAAGGTGATCAGCGACAATGGTCATAACATAGTGGTCACACTGAACCTGAGGAAATAACACATTCTCCTTGCATGGTGCACATAATTAACCTAGTTGTGCATCAGACCGCCTCAGCAGGGGGCATGTGTTCTTTCAAGATCAGGCATTGGCAGCGCATCAGAGACTCCTGTTGGGTGCTGAAGCCATTCAAAGAGGCCACAAAATTTGACAGTAAGGACAACTGCAGCATGAACTATCTCATTCTCCTCATATTTATCCTAGAATGCTAACGGTCATGCAGCAAGGGACGATGGCGAAAGAAGAACAGCTAACGCATCTTGCTGTCCGCACTGTAGCTTTTCGGGACCCACAAGGAGAAACTGAAGAACTGGCTGCTTAGGCACACTGACCAGATTAGCGAGCTGTATACTTGCTTGCTTATGAACTGACAGGTGTATCATTCCCATGAAGCAGTCTGATGATAGACCCTCTAAGAGGGAGACCAAGTTACCAGGAAACACTGTGTACGCAGCTTTCAGCAAGCAGACTTCTGTGCGAGTGACTAAAAGGGAGGTTCCTCTCTGCCCCCTGCAGGGTCACCCACCTCCCGCCACCACAAGCAGCAGTAGCAGCAGCAGCAATCAGTTTAGTTTCTGTAATATAATGTGGCATGCCAGGCTGAGGTAACTCAGCAAGAGGAGAGCTTTCGCCTCAACACCCAGGTTCAGTTCTACTTAGACTCTGGCCTATCTCTGGTGCATACCCTGACCCCATGGACTTCTGCGGAGGCAGACTAGAACAGTGGCCCAAACTGGCCCTGTAGACTCTCTGTCTTCTTTGTTGTCCAACCTCCAGTGTCATCTCAGAGAGGGTTTTCAGCACCGCAGGGGGGTAGGGGAACACTCAAACCGACTGAATTCTATTCCACCAGTGTCCAAAACATCAAAATGATCCAAGTCTTGATTCTGGAGGATTTTCATACTTCTGAGGCCAATGAATAGATCTGGCCTTGCTAATGGTGCCCCATCTTGCCACTGTTACTGTCTGTCCCATCATGTTCCATATTGCTGCTGCTACTGCTGCCTCCATCATTCGACTGCCTTCATCATGCCAATGCTGCTGCCTGCCAACATGTACCATATGGCTGTTGCTGCCACCACCGCTGCAACTCCTCGGAGCAACGGATTCACCACTACCTGTCACAGTATGGAGTGGGGAAACTCCCACCGTACAATGTCAGGGAAGAAAGGAATGCCACCAGGCCTGAAACCAAGGATAAGGGAGCGGTACACCTCCTAGCACATCCCTAATCCTCGCCCTGACTCCTAAATGCATGAGTGGACCTAGAAGGTAGGGCGGCTCATTGTCAGTAAACCTAGAGCCCTACTAACCCTGAAGATCCCTGGTAGTAAGGTCAGGGCCAGAGATGACCTGTTATTCTAAGACACAGAAGAGCAGGAGTCTCTGCAGGCCGAACAGCAAGGAGGGGAGCAGAGAGTAAGCAGAGGACAAACTCAACAGCTAAGTGTCCTGTGGCAGAATGACAACAGACCACAGGATCACACTGTCACTTACCTGCCCACAACAACTAAAAGGAACGAGTCATCTGCACCACAACCGATGGATTCTGTGAGAAGCCCTGGAACCCAAACACACAAATCTGGACTCAGCACCAACACCAAACACAGGAGCAGTAGTAACTGCCTGGACCAAGATGCATGGCAGACCCAGAAAGCGCTGATTAACTTAATTGTAGTTCCCCCTCCGGGGAACCCCAGGGACCCCCTTCCGGAGGTACAGACAAACAAGGGAATGTCTAGCATACATGCTGGACAACAACAAACAACAGACCAGACATGTAACTACAAACTAGACATAACAAATCTCCAAATCAAATCCACACCAAACATAACAACAGATAAGGTAGGGAAACGACAAAGAGGAGACAAAGGGAAGACAAGGAGATGACATCCCAGATGACATCGATGTCAAACTAGGATGGCCCTCAGACAGCATCCAAAAAATGAGCAAGCTCCTTCTCATACAAAAGGCAGACAGAAAGGAAGGGCAACAGCCTTAAAGGGAAAGCACACATGCATGCAATAAAACACATACCCACGGCAACCAGCATGCGTGGCAAAAGTGTCACGGCAAACTACCACCAAGCCGTGACACTACCACTACTACTGCTACCAGCCATAAACAGCCAATCTACTACCTTATATGTTCCATGCTATGCTGCCTCTGCTCCCACTACTATTGTAGCCAAGTGCCTCTATAACTCTACCCTTTCCATATCCACATGTACTGCTGCCCACTCTGCTGCCCACTCCCAATTAACGCTTTAGGCCTCTTTCACATGAATGATACAGATTGTGTCAGGATGAGTTTAAGATGCATTCAGTGAAACTCGCACCATTTTGCAAGCAGTCAGTTTTGTCTGCAATTGCATTCAGTGTTTTTTCCTTTTTGGTGCAATTTTATTTATGTGTTTTTCACACTCGTGAAAAATAACAGAAGATTTATAAACAACATCTCCTAGCAACTAATTGTTAAAAATACATTGCATCCGAAATGCGTTTTTCACTGAATCCCCAATCACTTCTGTGGTGCCAGTGCTGCGTGAACAACAGAGAATATCAATGCAATGTTGTAGAGGAGGAGAAGCCAAGCAGATTGATATATGTACTGGCAAGAAATAATAATTCTAAAGATAAGCAATCTAATACACAGTGGTAATAGTACAATATTTTATTCAATCTTTAAAAAAGGAGTTTTACATGATAGACATGACACAAAAATTATTAAAAACAATTATTGGAGGTAGAAACAGTCAGAAGGTAGGACAATATTAAGGAAGGTGCAAGTTCATATGTTTATATCTTCGTCAGTCAGAATACACGATAATAGTATAGCAACAAAAAAATATATAAATAGAAGACTGTGACGGACCTAAATCAGCAGCGTATAAGAAGTATATATATTATATAAGGTACACAGAAATAAAAGCAGAAAAAGTCCATACCAAACAAAACAAGAAGGTCACCACCAGGTGCACTTAAGTGCAAAATGGGAGTTGTAGTACATCCAACAACAGCAAAAATACAGTTCCCACAATGTACAGTGCAAATCTCTCCAGATGGTTTTGTATTGATTTGAGCAAGGACGGAAATTATCATACTCATTTCTCCCTATCTTTCTCAAATTTCTTCCTGCATAATTTTTGACAGGCAATCTCACATTTGCAGTCATGCAACTGAGGTGTACAGGTTTTTCAAAGATATAACTGCCCAAGTCCTGTCCATGTGTGAAGGGCATCTTAACCGTATTCCCCTCACTAAAGTAAAGTCTAGATAGCTTAGCTAGCAAGTTACCTTACTGACTCTACTGCTAAGCCATACAGATTTCTGAACCTTCTTGTCTCTTTCTCTTGGTGAGTCTTTGTAACTTTAGTCTGGTGAAAAAAGGAGCACATGGAGTTGCTTCCTCGCTCTTTCTCCATTTGCTGGAACTCTAGGCTAGAACTATCTAGACTTAGCAAGGGGCAGATCCAGGATCCACACACAGGCTTCCTGTAAGGGGCTGTGCCGGAATTGATTAACATCTAAGCTGGAAAAAAATTCCAAATGGGGCAGAATTGGAAAAAAAAAAGAAAGAAAATTCCACTACAGTTTTATAGGATTTGTTTACGACGTTCCCTATGCAGAAAAATGTACCTGTTACCTTCATTCTCCAGGTCAGTACGATTACAATGATACCACACTTCTGTAGCTTTTCTTGCGTTTTAATATTTAAAAAAAATAAAAACCTCTAAAAAAAAGTTTTATTTTCACCATAACATAGTTAACATAGTATATAAGACTGAAAAAAGACATTTGTCCATCCAGTTCGGCCTGTTTCCTACAAGTTGATCCAGAGGAAGGCAAAAAACCCATGTGAGGCAGAAGCCAATTTTCCCCACTTGAGGGGAAAAAATTCCTTCCCGACTCCAATCAGGCAATCAGAATAACTCCCTGGATCAACGACCCATCTCTAGTAGCTGTAGCCTGTAATATTATTACACTCCAGAAATACATCCAGTCCCCTCTTGAATTCCTTTATTGTACTCACCATCACCACCTCCTCAGGCAGAGAGTTCCATAGTTTCACTGCTCTTACAGTGAAGAATCCTTTTCTATGTTTGTGTACAAACCTTCTTTCCTCCAGACGCAGAGGATGTCCCCTTGTCACAGTCACAGTCCTGGGGATAAATAGATGATGGGACAGATCTCTGTACTGACCCCTGATATATTTATACATAGTTATTAGATCTCCCCTCAGTCGTCTTTTTTCTAAAGTGAATAACCCTAATTTTCAGGGTAATGTAGATCCCTCATTCCAGTTATTACTTTAGTTGCCCTCCTCTGAACCCTCTCCAGCTCTGATATGTCTGCCTTGTTCACAGGAGCCCAGAACTGTACACAGTACTCCATGTGTGGTCTGACTAGTGATTTGTAAAGTGGTAGGACTATGTTCTCATCACGGGCATCTATGCCCCTTTTGATGCAACCCATTATCTTATTGGCCTTGGCAGTAGCTGCCTGACACTGGTTTTTGCAGCTTAATTTGCTGTTTATTAAGATTCCTAGATCCTTTTCCATGTCAGTGTTACCGAGTGTTTTACCATTTAATATGTACGGGTGACTTGCATTATTCCTTCCCATGTGCTTAACTTTAAATTTGTCAGTGTTAAACCTCATCTGCCATTTCTCTGCCCAAGCCTCCAATCTATCCAGATCCCTCTGTAGCAGAAAACTGTCCTCTTCAGTGTTAATTACTTTACACAGTTTAGTGTCATCTGCAAAAATAGATATTTTACTGTGCAGGCCTTCTACAAGATCATTAATAAATATATTGAAAAGAATAGGGCCCAATACTGACCCCTGAGGTACCCCACTAGTGACAGTGACCCAATCTGAGTATCTACTGTTAATAACCACCCTCTGTTTTCTGTCACTCAGCCAGTTATTTACCCACATACAGACATTTTCCTTCAGTCCGAGCATCCTCATTTTATATACTAACCTTTTATGAGGTACAGTGTCAAATGCTTTGGAGAAGTCCAGATATATGACATCCATTGATTCGCCGCTGTCAAGTCTAGAACTTACCTCCTCATAGAAGCTGATTAAATTAGTTTGGCATGACCGATCCCTCATGAAGCCATGCTGATATGGCGTTATTTGCTTATTTTCATTGAGATACTCCAAAATAGCATCTCGTAGAAACTCTTCAAACAGTTTACCAACAATAGATGTTAAACTTACCGGACTATAATTTCCTGGCTCTGTTTTTGGACCCTTTTTGAATATTGGCACCACATTTGCTATGCGCCAATCCTGTGGAACATTCCCTGTCAGTATAGAGTCCGTAAATATCATAAATAAAGGTCTGGCTATGACATCACGTAATTCCCTTAGGATACGGGGGTGTATGCCATCCGGTCCTGGCGATTTGTCCATTTTAATCTTTTTAAGTCGTTGTTGTACTTCTTCCTGGTTCAGACAGGACACTTTTAATGGGAGATTTACTTTTACATTCTGCATTTCATCTGACAGTTTATTTTCCTCAGTGAATATAGTGGAGAAAAAAATATTTAATAGTTTTGCTTTATCCTCGTCGCTCTCTGCAACACCCCCCTCATTGCTGAGTTTTTTTGTAGTTATGTCTACGGAACTGTATAAGGGCTCATTTTTTGCAAGCGATCTGTACTTTTCAGTGATACCATTCTAAAGTGTGTGCGACTTTTTCATCACTTTTTATAAAAAAAAATTGGGGAAGTTAAATGACAAAAAATGGCGAATTGTCCATTTAGAATTTTTTTCCAATACGTCATTCTCCATTTTTGATAAATATTGTTATATTTTAATAGTATGGATGTTTTTGGATGTGGTGATGCCTATAATGTTTTTTTTTTAATTGTTTATTTATTTTGAATTTGGGGAAAGGGAGGCAATTATATATATATATATATATATATATATATATATATATATTTAATGTTTTATACTTTTTAAAACTTTTTATCGTTTTTTTTTTTACTTTTTTTAAGCCAACCTAGGTGACTATCTGGGTATATATGCATCACAGAACATACCATTCACAAATACAGTGCTGCCACTGGCCTGTATTGGAATATTCCAGTGGTGCCTGAAGGTCCCAGCCATCACCGGTGCATAACAGCTTACCTGATTTCAGCCGAGGAATGCTAATACGGGCGTGGGAGTGCACGGCTCCCGCATATGCACCGCTCAGATGCTGTAGCCACATTTGACCACAGCATCTGAGGAGTTAAATGTATGTGATCGCATACATTTGCCCTGGGCCTCTGCTATTTGAAACAGCAAAAACCCAGTGGCTGCACGCATAAGCAGGCGCCGTCTTTAAAGTGCTGACTTTAAAGGCTATGTGAACGTTTGGGGACAATTTTGTTTTTATTACTGCATCGTACTTATTTTGAGCTATAAATATTTTTTTCAATTAGTCTTTATGGCTATGGAATCAGTTTTTGTGTACAGTACATAGTTGAGATGCTGTAGTAGCATCCTGTGGATTTTCTGTCTTTTCTGTCATCTGGGGAGCAGACGGACTCCTTATCTTTGCCCTCTGACATTAAAAACACTCATTTTAGCTCAGACTCAGTTCATATCTTACTGATAAGAATGTGGCTTAAATAAGTGATTATCACCTCTCAGTAGTTTAGAGATAAGAATACTTATAAGATGACCAAAGTGAAAGTGAAAGTACCAGCCACACAGTTAGTAACACAGTTAACCCTTTGTGACAGAATGGCTCAATATCTTTAACCACTTCAGCCCCCCTAGCTTAAACACCCTTAATGACCAGGCCACTTTTTACAATTCCGCACTACACTACTTTCACCGTTTATTGCTCCGTCATGCAACTTACCACCCAAATGAATTTTACCTCCTTTTCTTCTCACTAATAGAGCTTTCATTTGGTGGTATTTCATTGTTGCTGACATTTTTACTTTTTTTGCCATTAATACAAATTTAACGAAATTTTTGCAAAAAAATGACATTTTTCACTTTCTGTTGTAAAATTTTTCAAAAAAACTACATTTCTATATAAATTTTTCTCTAAATTTATTGTTCTACATGTCTTTGATAAAAAAGTCCAATAAGTGTATATTTATTGGTTTGGGTAAAAGTTATAGCGTTTACAAACTATGGTGCAAAAAGTGAATTTCGGCATTTTGAAGCAGCTCTGACTTTCTGAGCGCCTGTCGTGTTTCTTCAGGTGCTAGAATGTCAGGATAGTATAAATACCCCCAAATTACACCATTTTAGAAAGAAGACACCCCAAAGTATTCGCGGAGGGGCATGGTGAGTTCATGTATCATTTCATTTTTTTCACAAGTTAGCGGAAAATGACACTTTCTGAGAAAAAAAAAAAAAAAAGTTTCAATTTCTGCTAACTTCTGGCAAAAAAAAGAAATCTCAGACGGACTCACTATGCCCCTCAGTGAATACCTTGGGGTGTCTACTTTCCAAAATGGGGTCATTTGTGGGGTGTTTGTACTGTTCTGGCATTTTGGGCGGGGCTAAATTGTGAGTCGCCATGTAAAACCTAAAGGTACTCGTTGAATTTGGGCTCCTTTGCACTCAGGCTGCAAAAGTGTCACTTATGTGGTATCGCCAGTACTCAGAGAAGTAGGGCAATGTGTTTGGGGTGTATTTTTACATATACCCATGTTGGGTGAGAGAAATATCTCTGTAAACTGACAACTTTGTATAAAATTTTTTAAAAGTTGTCGTTTACAGAGATATTTTTCACACACAGTATGGGTATATATAAAATACACCCCAAAACACATTGCCCTACTTCTCCTGAGTACGGGGATACCACATGTGTGACACTTTTTGCAGGCTGGGTGCAAAGGGCCCTAAAACCAATGAGTACCTTTAGGATTTCACAGGGCATTTTTACGCATTTGGATTCCAGACTTCTTCTCACGCTTTAGGGCCCCTAAAATGCCAGGACAGTATAAATACCCCACATGTGACCCCATTTTGGAAAGAAGACACCCCAAGGTATTCCGTGAGGGGCATGGCGAGTTCATGTAAAATTTTATTTTTGTCACAAGTTAGTGGAATATGAGACTTTGTAAAAAACAAAATAAAAAAATATATATATCAATTTCCGCTAACTTGTGCCAAAAATAAAAATTCTGTGAACTCGCCATGCTCCTCACGGAATACCTTGGGGTGTCTTCTTTCCAAAATGGGGTCACATGTGGGGTATTTATACTGCCCTGGCATTTTAGGGCCCCTAAAGCGTGAGAATCCAAATGCGTAAAATGGCCTGTGAAATCCTAAAGTACTCATTGGTTTTAGGGCCCTTTGTGACTTGGCTGCAAAAGTGTCACACATGTGGTATCACCGTACTCAGGAGAAGTAGGGCAATGTGTTTGGGGTGTATTTTACATATACCCATGCTGCGTGTGAGAAATATTGCTGTAAACGACAACTTTTTACATTTTTTTATTCAAAGTTGTCAATTTACAGAGATATTTCTCACACAAAGTATGGGTATATGCAAAATACACCCCAAAACACATTGCCCTACTTCTCCTGAGTACGGCGATACCACATGTGTGCCACTTTTTGCAGCCAAGATGCGCAAAGGGGCCCTAAAACCAATGAGTACCTTTTAGGAGGGCATTTTTACGCATTTTTCTTCTCACGCTTTAGGGCCCCTAAAATGCCAGGGCAGTATAAATACCCCACATGTGACCCCATTTTGGAAAGAAGACACCCCAAGGTATTCTGTGAGGGGCATGGCGAGTTCATAGAAGATTTTTTTGGCACAAGTTAGCGGAAATTGATTTTTATTGTTTTTCTCATAAAGTCTACCTTCTGCTAACTTTTGACAAAAAGTTAAATTGTTCATGGACTCACTATGCCCCTCAGCGAATACTTTGGGTGTCTTCTTCCAAATGGGGTCACATGTGGGTATTATACTGCCCTGGCATTTTAGGGGCCCTAAAGCGTGAGAAGAAAATGCGTAAAAATGCCCTCTAAAGGTACTCATTGGTTTAGGGCTTTGCATCTTGGCTGCAAAAGTGGCACACATGGTATCGCCGTACTCAGGAGAGTAGGGCAATGTGTTTGGGGTGTATTTTTACATATACCCATGCTGGGTGAGAGAAATATCTCTGTAAACTGACAACTTTGAATAAAAAATGTAAAAAGTTGTCGCTTACAGAGATATTTTCACACCCAGCATGGGTATATATAAAAATACACCCTAAAACACATTGCCCTACTTCTCCTGAGTACGGCGACACCACATGTGTGACACTTTTTGCAGCCAAGATGCGCAAAGGGCCCTAAAACCAATGAGTACCTTTAGGATTTCACAGGACATTTTTACGCATTTGGATTCTCATGCTTTAGGACCCCTAAAATGCCAGGGCAGTAGAAATACCCCACATGTGACCCCATTGTGGAAAGAAGACACCCCAAGGTAATCCGTGAGGGGCATGGCGAGTTCACAGAAAAAAAAATTTGGCACAAGTTAGCGGAAATTGATTTTTTTTTTTTTTTACAGTCTCATATTTCACTAACTTGTGACAAAAATAAAATTTTGCATGAACTCGCCATACCCCTCACGGAATACCTTGGGGTGTCTTCTCTCTAAAATGGGGTCACATGTGAGGTGTTTGTACTGCCCTGGCATTTGAGGGTCTCCGCAATCATTACACGTATGGCCAGCATTAGGAGTTTCTGCGATTCTCCTTATATTGAGCATACTGGTAATGAGATTTTTTTCCGTTCAGCCTCTGCACTGAAAAAGAAAAAATGAACGGCACAGATTTCTTCATTCGCATCAATCAATGTGGATGAAAAATCTCTGCCCAAAATGTGCAAAAAAACAAAACGGCACAGATTTCCTCATTCACATCGATCAATGTGGATGAATAAATCTCTGCCAAAAATGTGCAAAAAAAAGTAGTAAGGCCCCATTCACACGTCCGTAAAAATGTCCGCATCTATTCCGCAATTCTGCGGAATAGATGCGGACCCATTCAGTGTGAATGGGGCTGGCGGTGATGCGGAGAGCACACTATGCGCCGCCGCATCAGCATTTATGGAGCTGCGGCCGCAAACTTCCGGGTTTCGGCCCCAAGCATCCGGCCGCAGCTCCGCAAAAGATAGAGCATGTCCTATTCTTGTCCGCAATTGCGGACAAGAAAAGGCATTTTCTATAGTTCTGGCAATGTGCGGATCCGCAAAATGCGGAAAGCACATTGCTGGTGTCCGTGTTTTGCGGATCCGTGGATCCATGGATCCGCAAAACACATACTGGACGTCTGAATGAACCTTACAGTGGGGTAATTAGTGTCAGGGGGTGACAGGGGGTGACATGGGGTGATCGGGGTTAATCAGGGGTTAATCAGTGGGGGGTGGGGTGGATGGGGGGTCTGTGTGGTGTTTTGGTGCACTTATAAAAGTTTCTTTGGTGGTCCCAAGCAAATGGGACCACCAAAGGAACGATCAGCAAGCATATCAGACGCTGTTAACAAAACAGCGTCTGATATGCTCATCTTTAACTTCTACAGCCTGCCAGCGCACGATCAGCGCTGGCAGGCTGTAGCTTACCTTGTCCCCGACGTGATCCTGTGAACGCGCGCACGTGCACGCGCGCGTTCACAGGAAATCTCGCCTCTCGCGAGATGACGCGCGGGCGCGTCAAGGAGGAACAGACCGACCGCCCGCAGGACGCAATCCTGCGTGAGGCGGTCGGTAAGCGGTTAATAAAGGTCAATTGAAAATAATATTTTTAGCCAAAAATGAGTAAAATGCAATCATAAAAAAATTGCTTCCAATGGTATACATAGCCTTTAAAGTGCCAAGGTTGTGAATGGGTTAAAAAATGTGCTAGTTCCCCCTGCTCTGGGGTACTGCACCTTCATTTACATGTGCATTTGCATTATTCAATTCAGTAAAGACCGTGAGTTCAATTTATTTACCAACCTTTGTACGAGTCTCCTGTCTTTGCACCTCACCAACAATAACACCAAAGGGACCCTGCCTTCCATCAGGCAGGAGACCCCAACCTCAGATTCACCCCCCACTTCACTGTGCATGGCTCAGGGAGCGTGGGAGCTGGACAGCTGCCACCGTGAGTACTACCACTATCTGTCATTACCACTGTCTTTACCCATCATGCCTCCCATCTGGGTCATTGAACATGCAGCACCAATCTGTTGCAGCACTGGTTGAGCACTCCCGTTGTTTAGTCATTGGCTCACTACAGAGACTTGACCAGTGAGTATTGGAACACTGCAGTGAAGCACCTCTACAGCAACAAGACAGGGTCTTCTCGTGATAAAATTGTTCATAAAGAGCAGATAAATACAGCAGGGGGCCATGCAGTGGAGCATGCAGCATGGAAGTATCCAGTGCTTCTCTTCCTCTCAATCATAGCTGCACCCAAAGCAGTTTAGTTTACCCTGCTATTGTGTCTGGGGAAAAACTCATATACCGCTGCATCGGAGGTCAAGTGGTGTTCAAAGTGACTCTGTTTGCCTTATTCACCTGAATTGATACACGGAGGCATCCTTTTTTGGGGGGGATGCAAACATATGCCAGACATGGAAAGCCCATAGGTCAGGCTTTAATGAGTGTGAATGCATCCTAGGAGGGGGCCCTGTATAAAAGAAGAGAACTACAAGTGCTAGTATGTCCCGGCAGTTATTATGAGATATTAGAGGACATTATAGGGAGAGAATGTAGAGGAACTATAAGTCCCAGCACAGCCAGACTCTTATTGTAGGTTCTTAGAGGATATTATAGGAAGGGGACATAAGAGGAGAGGAGCAAACTACAACTCCCAGCACATACAGGCTGTTACTATGGGCTTTCAGGGAACAATACAGAGAAGGGTGTAGGGGGAAAAACTGCTATTCCCAGCATGTCTAGGCTGGTATTTTGGGTTATCAGAATATATTACAGGGAGGTGTGTAGGGGACAGAGCTAAAACTCCAGCATTTACCTGTCTCCTAGCCCCACTGCCCCACTTTCTTCTCCTTCATACAACCAGTATAGCACAGGAGCTCTGCGCCCTTATGTTACATGACTATCACACAGGTCCTTCTGCCACCTCTTTCCACTACTGGAACTTCCAGGAGTCTGTAAGGTCTTCCCAAACTTAAAGAGACTACCAGAAAATACAGGAGAGTTGTCAAGTTTAAAATAGGGGCTTCGTATGATGTAATTTATTTAGAGAAAAATAAATTTTACCTTCAATTTTACACATTCCTTGTTAACCAGTAAGGGTATTT
Source organism: Bufotes viridis (assembly GCA_033119425.1). Taxonomy (NCBI): domain Eukaryota; kingdom Metazoa; phylum Chordata; class Amphibia; order Anura; family Bufonidae; genus Bufotes; species Bufotes viridis. The sequence continues at coordinate 108,797,047 of CM065594.1, forward strand.
TCACACTTGCGTTTTTCTTTTCCGACATAGAGTTCCGTCATAGGGGCTCTATACCGGAAAATAACTGATTAATTTTATCCCCATGCATTCTGAATGGAGAGAAATCCATTCAGGATGCATCAGGATGTCTTCAGTTCAGTATTATCTCCGTCCAAAATTCCGGAACACTTGTCGAAATGCTGGATCCGGCATTTTTTCCTATTGGAATGTATTAGTGCATTCAAAATACCGCAATGCCGGATCCGTCCTTCCGGTCTGCGCATGCGCAGATCTGTAAAAATGTGAAAAAAATATATAACTGATCCGTCTTTCAGCATGACAAGCGGAGAGACGGATCCGTTCTTGCAATGCATTTGTCTTCAAATGCTTTCCGTTTACATGCAGATTAACGGATGCGGTCGACAGTTCCGGCGACGGAACCACTTGCCGGAACACTCTGCCCCAAGTGTGAAAGTACCCTAAAGGGACTTCGATCTAGACTTTAAATGCACGGCACCATAAATGTATATACTATATTTATTTTATATGATTGGGGCTCCAGTTACCAGTAAGCACATGGTCAGTGTATTCCTACATGTCCTCAAATACAGATCGTTACCATTGATCTGTAAATCGAGACATACTGTACAGGGAGGTCCAGATCGTCCTCTAGACCCCTCTGTGGCTTCTGCATTTGGGGACACAGTGCTTACTATGAGAAATGTTGTCTGGGGTCTTTGTTGACACGGAACTGATTATTTCAGTTTCCTGTTGAAGAACAGGGTCAGCCTGTCAATGTAACAGCCCGACCATGCTGATAGCACAGTACCCAGTGAAATATGACTTGGATTATCAACCAAACCAGAGGCACCAACCAGTTTGGGAGATGTATACTGGGAGAGAGTATAAAGGGGAAACTGCTGAGGAACTAGAAGACTTTTATGACAATAAGGGAAAACAATACATTCTTTGACAGGACAGGTAAGAGACAACCCCTCCTGACAATACTTTATAATCTGTCACTAGTACCTTTTAGCAAAATATCATCTATCGTTATTAGCATACAGTATATTACCAGAAAGTCAAGATTAATTGGCAGAAAATGGCTGAGCTCCAATGTAAATCTGTGACAACTCCCCTCTAGCCATGTCAATGAAAAAGAACCCCAGGATTTTCTTAGAGGACCTACTATTAGTGATCACCACTACTAATGTTAGAGTCTATGACTAAAAAAAAAAGAAGCACAAAGTATAAGTACATGAAAGGGGCACCGTGCACCAGGAGGAAACCTTTCCTGTCCAGAAAGAACATCGGCAATAGATTAAAGTTTAACTATAGACAGACAAGGTATAGATAGCATTATCTGGTCACAGTACTAGTAAACATGTATGGTGAAAACTAAAGACGGCATTTCAACAGAAGAACCTGATGCCAGTACTTCAAAGCATGGTTGTGGAAATGCTATATTGAGGATAATGTGAAACCTTCTGTCAGACGTTTGCAGTTCAAAAGTTGATGAGTTCTAATTCGATAACTAGGCTGCAAGTGTAAGGCTCTTGAGGCAGTCTTTCTGGGTATGTCTGTATTAAACTACTAGAAGCTTTATCAGAAAGCCTCAACTCAGCTAAAGAGGCATGAATGAAGAATTCAGAAGTGGTTTATTTCTAAGCTGAAATTCTTGTAAATAAATTATAAAACCAGCAGATGAAACGGTGATTCTTTGCCAGAGCTCAACAGAATACTAAACACAGGGAATGAGCTAGAACGGGAAGAGGGAGGGACTGATAACATCAGAGCCTGACTGCAAGAAGGCAACAGGAACAAACTTGTAAAAAGGTAAATTACCTGCAATGTAGCAATATGAAAATGAACATAAAACCATTGTCATGGGATATTACATTGTTTAGATTTCACAATAAAAACAAACATTACAATATTGTCCTTGCATGAGTCCAGTAGTGGATCTTCGACCCTGAAAGACAATAGAACATGATAAAATATCAATAAACAATTAGACATAACAAGTCTTGCGTCCAAAGGTCTTGAGGCCCGTACTCCACAAAAACAAGTCCCAAGTAAGAAACCCATGGGGAAGCCAGAACTTGTCAACACTTCCACCAACCCACGGAATACTCCAAACAGCAAAATTGTATAACACAGCTGGTAGTTCATGGTGGTATGCTCCTCACCATAAGCGGTGTGTGGTGGCTGTGTCCTACTTCAGGAACTTCTTCCCTTAGAAGAAGAAGACAATACACATTTATAGAGAGTGGCGTTTGTGCCTGATTTCCTTACCAGGCTCAGCATTGACCAGCTTATAGGTGGCGTTAGTAGGAATTGAACAGGAATCCTCAGACAAAAAGTCACATGTTGTCATACAGGCCTTTTTCACAATCAGCTGGTTTAACCACTTCAGCCCCCCTAGCTTAAACACCCTTAATGACCAGGCCACTTTTTACAATTCCGCACTACACTACTTTCACCGTTTATTGCTCCGTCATACAACTTACCACCCAAATGAATTTTACCTCCTTTTCTTCTCACTAATAGAGCTTTCATTTGGTGGTATTTCATTGCTGCTGACATTTTAACTTTTTTTGCTATTAATCAAAAATGACCGAAATTTTTGCAAAAAAATGACATTTTTCACTTTCTGTTGTAAAATTTTTCAAAAAAAACTACATTTCTATATAAATTTTTCTCTAAATTTATTGTTCTACATGTCTTTGATAAAAAAAAGTCCAGTAAGTGTATATTTATTGGTTTGGGTAAAAGTTATAGTGTTTACAAACTATGGTGCAAAAAGTGAATTTCGGCATTTTGAAGCAGCTCTGACTTTCTGAGCACCTGTCATGTTTCTTCAGGTGCTAGAATGTCAGGATAGTATAAATACCCCCAAATGACACCATTTTAGAAAGAAGACACCCCAAAGTATTCGCGGAGGGGCATGGTGAGTTCATGTGTCATTTCATTTTTTCACAAGTTAGCGGAAAATGACACTTTCTGAGAAAAAAAAAAAAAGTTTCAATTTCTGATAACTTCTGGCAAAAAAAGAAAAATCTCAGACGGACTCACTATGCCCCTCAGTGAATACCTTGGGGTGTCTACTTTCCGAAATGGGGTCATTTGTGGGGTGTGTTTACTGTTCTGGCATTTTGGGCGGGCTAAATTGTGAGCCGCCATGTAAAACCTAAAGGTACTCGTTGGATTTTGGGCCCTTTGTGCACCCAGGCTGCAAAAAGTGTCACTTATGTGGTATCGCCGTACTCAGGAGAAGTAGGGCAATGTGTTTTAGGGTGTATTTTTACATATACCCATGTTGAGTGAGAGAAATATCTCTGTAAATTGTCAACTTTGTATAAAAAAATTAAAAGTTGTCGTTTACAGAGATATTTCTCACACACAGTATGGGTATATGTAAAATACACCCTAAACACATTGCCCTACTTCTCCTGAGTACGGCGATACCACATGTGTGCCACTTTTTGCAGCCTGGGTGCGCAAAGGCCCTAAAACCAATGAGTACCTTTAAGATTTCACAGGGCATTTTTACGCATTTGGATTCCAGACTTCTTCTCACGCTTTAGGGGCCCCTAAAATGCCAGGACAGTATAAATACCCCACATGTGACCCCATTTTGGAAAGAAGACACCCTAAGGTAGTCTGTGAGGGGTATGGTGAGTTCATGTAAAATTTTATTTTTGTCACAAGTTAGTGGAATATGAGACTTTGTAAAAAAAAAAAAAAAAAAAAAAACAATTTCCGCTGACTTGTGCCAAAAATAAAAATTCTGTGGACTCACCATGCCCCTCACGGAATACCTTGGGGTGTCTTCTTTCCAAAATGGGGTCACATGTGGGGTATTTATACTCACCTGGCATTTTAGGGGCCCCTAAAGTGTGAAAATCCAAATGCATAAAAATGGCCTGTGAAATCCTAAAGGTACTCATTGGTTTTAGGGCCCCTTTGCGCACCCAGGCTGCAAAAAGTGTCACTCATGTGGTATCGCCGTACTCAGGAGAAGTAGGGCAATGTGTTTTGGGGTGTATTTTTACATATACCCATGCTGCGTGTGAGAAATATCGCTAGTTAACGACAACTTTTTACATTTTTTATTCAAAGTTGTCAATTTACAGAGATATTTCTCTCCAGCATAGGTATATGTAAAATACACCTCAAATACATTGCCCTACTTCTCCTGAGTACGGCGATACCATGAGTGACACTTTTGCAGCCAAGATGCGCAAAGGGCCCAAATTCAATGAGTACCTTTTAGGAGGAGCATTTTTACGCATTTTCTTCTCACGCTTTAGGGCCCCTAAAATGCCAGGGCAGTAGAAATACCCCACATGTGACCTCATTTGAAAGAATCACCCCAAGGTATTCCATTAGAGGCATGGCGAGTTCATAGAAGATTTTTTTGGCACCAGTTAGTGGAAATTGATTTTTTATTGTTTTTCTCACAAAGTCTCCTTTCCGCTAACTTTTGACAAAAGTTTAATTTTTCATGGACTCATTATGCCCCTCAGCGAATACCTTGGGGTGTCTTCTTTCCAAAATGGGGTCACATGTGGGGTATTTATACTGCCCTGGCATTTTAGGGGCCCTAAAGAGTGAGAAGAAAAATGCGTAAAAATGCCCTCCTAAAAGGTACTCGTTGGAATTTGGGCCCCTTTGCGCATCTTGGCTGCAAAAAAGTGTCACACATGTGGCATCGCCGTACTCAGGAGAAGTAGGGCAATGTGTTTTGGGGTGTATTTTTACATATACCCATGCTGGGTGAGAGAAATATCTCTGTAAATTGACAACTTTGAATAAAAAAATTTAAAAAGTTGTCGTTTACAGCGATATTTCTCACATTTTTTCATTCGCATCGGTCAATGTGGATGAAAAAATCTCTGCCAAAATCAGTGACTGCGGTGCGGTGGGCTGGGTGCTAGCTACCTAACAAGTAGCTAACTAACTGGCAGTGATAAGGGACCCTTATGCCCCATTCACACGTCCGCAATTCTGTTTGCGGAACGGAATTGCGGACCCATTCATTTCTATGGGGACAGACTTTGTCCCGCTCGGATCCGGAATTACGGATCCGCGATTCCGGGTCTGCACTTCCGTTCCGCAAAAATATAGAACATGTCCTATTCTTGTCCGCAATTGCGGAGAAGAAAAAGCATTTTCTATATAGTTCTGGCAATGTGCGGATCTGCAAAATGCGGAAAGCACATTGCCGGTGTCCGTGTTTTGAGGATCTGCGGATCGGATCCACGGATCCGTGAATCCACGGATCCACAAAACACATATGGACACATAAAGGGGTGTGATCAATGACAGGGGGTGATCAGGGGTCTAGATGGGGTGATCAAGGGGTTAATAGGTGAGGGGGTGGGGGGGTTAGTGTAGTGTTTGGTGCAACTTTACTGTGTTACCTGGTCCTCTGGTGGTCGATCCCAGCAAATGGGACCACCAGAGGACCAGGTAGCAGGTATACCAGACGCTGTTCACAAAACAGCGTCTGGTATACATGTTTGATGCGATTTATATCGCATCTACAGCCTGCCAGCGATTGATCATCGCTAGCAGGCTGTAGTATAACTCTCCAGACGCGCGCTCCGCGTTCACAGGAACTCACGGGTCTTGCGAGAGGACGCGCCGATGCGTCCACTCAGAAGATCCCGCCCGCAGGACGCAATCCTGCGTACGGCGGTCCGGGAGTGGTTAAAGAGGACCTGTCTCCAAAAAACACAGTGCAATCTGACAGCACCATGTTGTAGAGCAGGAGAAACCGAGCAGATTGATATTTATTTTTATTGGAAAATATTCAGTAAAACCTGCAATTTATATATCTACATCTCTGCTTTTTCTACCATCTGTTAACAGCATTGGTACAGGATGGAGGGGCTATCAGTAATTGATAGCATTGTGTGTATAAGTGTGCATAGAGACATGGCTGTCAGTCACTGATAACCCCTCCCTCCTGTACCGATAGCACTTCACAGGGTTGGAGATATAAATGTAAAAATTACATGTTTTACTGAATCTTCTCTCACAAAATATATATCAATCTGCTCAGCTCCTCCTACTCTATAACATCGTGCTGTCAGATTGAATAGCATTTTTTGGTGACAGGTCCTCTTTATGGTTAGTGGAGATGTAATGCCAATGCTAGGAGAATTGATGGCCATGCCCAATTTTACTTTCATAACGATCAATTTCCACTGCTCGGACAAGTTGCATAATATCCAAGTCTTTGTTTTGGAGTCAGTTTGACCTATTTAGGACAAATCTATAGTGTGGTTTGTTGTTGGTTTCTGAAATCTTCTCACAGTCTACTGCAACTATGGCTTTAATCAATATGTCGGATAAGTGTGTGGATTTCAGTTCTGATGGTAGCTGAAAGGGAGCTGGGAGCATAACAATTTGGGACTTTGAGTTGTTTATTTTCAAAGACTTCTATGATTTCCACCGGTATTGGTTCTCAAGGTAGGGGAATGTGCCAGTCTGTGTTTTCTATGATAAACTGTCTTAGCAACATCTTGCCATGAATAGTGGCTGAAGTTGTGAACCAAAGATGATCACAACAGATCTCATTTGGTAAAAGTCTTGTCACTGGCTGGCACTTGGAAAGTAAATTTATCTTGTTTGATGTTTCATAGCAAACCTAGTCTGACCTGTAAATGAGGAACATCAGAATCAAGATCAAGGTCTTTTAAGTTGGTTGCATAATCATGAAGGGAAGTGCTTTCAATAACGCTTGTCCCCCAGACAGCAGTATCTGTGTTCAATTGAGGAGATCAATCACTTGTGGCTGATGATGATTTAAGTTAATCGTCTACATAAAAATTCTAACCAAAAGGATGATTGTCAGAGCTATACTGTTCTCACCTTCCTGGGCTGTCCTTTTTAGTCACCAGATTGCTACAGAAGGGGAGAGGCTGTTGCCAAGAAATTGACCGATAATTTATGACCATGTTGTTGACAGTATTGTCCTTGTGCCATAGTAACCTGATATAATTCCTATTGTCTTTCCTGACAATTAATCAATATGATATTTGTTGGATATCGGCCACTACTGCAACAGGTTCTTGTCTGAGGCAAATTAGCAATCCTTTGAGGCTTCATCCTCTTCTAATAGTGGTACAGGTTCTGCATGATCTCTGTCAAATGTTCATAGTGCGCCCTGCACTGATGAATGGCAGGAAAAGTCTAAGGCTTACTGTATTAGTACACCATAGACTTTCTCCAGGGTATGGGTGCCCACCGAGAGGGCTCTGAGTGCCGCCTCTGGCACCTGTGCCATAGGTTAGCCACCACTGACTCATAGTATATCTGCCTTGCATCTGGTGGCATTAGAGATCTCTAATGCTACCTTCCATCTCTTTCTTCCATGAAGTCCACACAAATGTTTTTCCATCTGTGGTGTCTGGTTTAGGATACATTTTAAAGTGGAGAATCTAGCAACTGCTTATAAGGGTCCGTTCGCATCCGTATCCGCACTTCCGTTCCACGGAAAAAGATGAACATGTCCTATTCTTGTCCGCAGTCACGCAGGCATTTCTATTTAAAGTGCCGGTCATGTGTGGTCCGCAAAATGAGGAACTCACATGGCCGGTGTCCGTGTTTTGCGGATCCGCAATTTGCGGACCGCAAAACACTTTCAGACGTGTGAATGGACCCTTAGACTGTTTGGTACTTTCAATCTCAGAGAGTGAAATTACCAAAGGGTAAAGATGTATCATGCTACCCAGTTGTTCGAATCGTCTTGAGCAAACTCTTTTTCTACAACCTTGAAAAATTCTTTATTCTTTCTTTTCTCTTCAATTGTCAAATTAAACACTGTTGATTCAAGGCTATCATCCCAGGACATGGACGAGTGGAAGTTATCTTGGAGGTCATGCTGCCATTTACTGTTTCTCTGCTTCTCTTTCAAGCAGTAATAGTGCGGGCCTGGTTGGAAATAAGTGCTGCAACTATTTGGTAAGAAATGTATCTTAAATGAGAAAATCTTAGTACTTTTCTTCATATGGTCTAACTGCCTATCATTCCAGTACATGGACGAGTGGAAGTTATCTCAAAGGTCATGCTGCCACTTACTGTTTCTTCTCTGTCATGCAGCAATGGTGCGGGCATGGTTGGAAATAAGTACTGCAACTATTTGGTAAGACATGTATTTTAAATGAGGAAATCTTGGTAGGTTTCTTCATATGGTCTAACTGACTAACTGTCTATAGAGATGTTGCCCAAATGACCCAGCCTTGATCAAGACATTGGGCAAACAGAGCATCATCAGGGGCCAAAGTCATCAATTGCAATTTGCAGACTGTGTAATTTTCAGACTGGTTATGAAACCTGCTAAGGCCATTCTCAGTAAGTTTGTGACGGTTCATGCACCTAGGAAACTCCTTTTTTTACATCAACTTTATTTAAAAGATTTATTTTAAAGATCAAATGCATAATAAAAATTACACATTGTATGTACTGACTTTTCACATAACTCTATGTAAAGTGCTGATACTGTATGTTGAAATCTCTCTTGGTATCTTGCTATTTATGAGATTGCTAAATCTGCAAAAATGTAACTTTCTATTTGCTTTAAGATTTCTTGCCAGAGTTGATAAAATCATGTTAATAATTCACCACGAGGCAAATGCTCAAAATATACAGGTAAATATAAAGGGCGTTGATGTGTAATAGGATATATATATAAACTAGCCAGTAAAACTAACAGACTTTGTATTAGTTGGTATAATGCAATGCTATTGGGACACTATTTGCAGGTCCAATTTTTTGTTGCATGGCGCCCCAGGTTGTACTTTTTATTGTCACCCCCTTCCCTATATGGTGTATTGTTGCTGTACAGTGTACAGATAACCAGACTATACTGTGCCTAATTTTAAACACTATACAGTATAGTACCCAAACAGAGCCAGACTGGAACTGAAAAGCTTTCCTGGCACACAAACCACTCCTCCCCACATTTTATGCACATTGTGTTCAATTTTGCTTGATCAACCCACTCACCGCTCCCTTAAATATATAATCCACACCATCAACACAAAAACGCAAATAAAAGTGGAACATAGGAAAACATAATCACATGGGCAGAGGCAGGTGCCACTATTTATGTCCATTGTCCATTGGACAATATATAAGTGCATACTGGGGGGAATGTACCCACCAAAGAGGGTGCCACTGCCTTGAAATGGCTGCAGCGCTGACATCTAATGCAGAACAAGACCTCAGTGCCAGGTAAGAGAAGGGTCCGCTTAAGAAGAGGCAGCAAGAGAATTATAAGTACCATTGGGCAAAAGAAGAACCAATGCCCAGGTCCAGGCATGCTCAACCTGCGGCCCTCCAGCTGTTGCAAAACTACAAATCCCATCATTCCCTGACAGATATCATCCTAGAGAAAGGTAAGTTGTAGTTTTACAACAGCTGGAGGAGCGCAGGTTGAGCATCCCTGCCCTAGTCCATACATCAGCCCCTGGGAATGTTTGATTTGGAAGGTTTAATAGAGTATGGAGATTCCTCTTCAAGACCCAGGTGTCAGGGTCCCTCCCATGACAGAGGTGAGAAGATCGGAGAGACTGGCGGCACGTGAGGGTATCTGACAGTCTCTCTATTTTCTCCTTGCAGTGTTGTTGTTTGGTAATGACCACAACTCTTGTCATGTGCAGCTTGTAAGTCATTACTGAGGCCCTATTTAGTTCTGACTCACATTGCTTACCATGCGGTTGTTATTTTCTGCTGGAGTTGGTTGAGCGGATGTGTTGTTACTTTCGATCTCCTGCTCCTCCATTCTGCTTTAAGCTAAGCGCATTTTGTTTAGCATTTTGTTGTTCGCTTGTGTTAGTTGCTTTCTAGACCTCAGGGAGACACTGGTTCCTTAATCTGGGAAGGAAACAGTAGTCTCATTACCTGCCACCACTCCTAGGGCTTTTCACGGTCCCCAGGGCTTAGGTTCCGGTTTATGAGTACTCCCACCTTCAGGGTCTACTCATATTGGCAGGAGTCAGGGAGAGGTTTTAAGCATTCCTAGGAGGTCACCATCTCTCTCCCTTAGCTTTGAGGCCTAGACTCCTGTCTATTTCCTTCTGTGTGTTTTCTAGTGTTTTCCCCTCCCCTATACCTGTAACATTATCAACCGCCCTAAACCATAATTTTGTTTGTGTCAGTGCAGCGATGGATACTGTTTCTGCACTGGTTGATCTTTTGTAGGGACTATCTTTGGAGGTGGCTGACCTCCACACTGCCGTCTCGCAGTTTTAGAGACTATAGGTGGCGGCTTCCAGCAGTGGGAACCAGGCCTGCCCGGAACCTAAGGTCACTCTCCCGATTAGGTTTTCCGGGGGAAGCGACAACTTTGTTTGGTTCAGGGAGTTGTGCAGACTCTATTTTAGACTACGGCTTAACTCTTCTGGGGACGAGAGTCAAAGAGTGGGGATTATTATTTCATTACTGAAAGGTTGACGCTTAGTCTTGGGTTATTTCTTTGCCGACCAGATCACCATCCCTCCGGTCGGTAGATTAATTTTTCAGAGCTCTGGTACTTATCTACAATGACCCAGATCAGGTCCTGCATGGCCGAGACTAAGTTGCATGGTTTACGGCAGGGAGAACGTTCTGCTGAGTCGTATTGCTCTGAATTTAGGAGATCGGCAACTGATACTGAGTGGAATGACCCAGCTCTCCATAGTCAATTCTGTCAAGGGTTATCCGAGAACCTGAAGAAAGCATTGGCATTTCACGAATATTTGGAGGCAGCCATGTCTCTGGCTATACGTATTGATAGACGCCTAAGGCAGAGTTCTAAGGTTTTATATGGGGCGGCCTCTTCCGACATTTTGGGTAGGGAGGCTCTTGAGCTCTTGTCTGATGATGAGCCAATGCAGTTGGGGAATGTCACTCCTGGACCTGGTAACAAAAATGTTAGGGTTAAGAAAAGACTCTGCATTTTCTGTAGTAATGGGGGACATTTTGTTAACGTATGTGGGTGGGGAATCTGAGAATGTACTTTTGTCATTTACCGGTAGTACCCGACTTCTCCTGCCTGCCAAGGTTGCGCTAGACTCCAAAACTGTGAGAATTTAAGTATTTATTGACAGTGGGACAGGGGTTAACCTAGTGGATGGCCAATTTGTCCGTATGCATGGTTTGACAACAAGCACATTAGACATAATATTTTGGTGTTTGCAATTGATTTCACTCCACTCTCACAAAAGTATTTGTCACAGATAGTGCAGGACATTCGCCTAAAGGTGGGAAATTCTCATCAAGAATCCATTTCATGTTTTGTGCTGAAGGGTCTGCCTGCTCCTCTGGTGCTAGGTTTACCGGGGTTATCCAAACATAACCATACCATCAATTGGCAAGCGAGACAGATACTTGACTGTCTTAGCACGTCACTTTCTGGTTCAACCACTAAAGTTATACCTTTTTCAATTCTGATTTTTCTGATATATTCTTTAAAAGTGGAGACCAGGAGATGCCTCCACATCAGGAGTATGATTGCCCCGTCAACTTTGTTCCCGGAGCTAAGTTTCTCAAGTCTTGGTTGTATAATTTTTCCCGAAAGAGCCGTCATGCGAGAATATATCACCGAGAGTTTGGCCAATGGTCATATTAGACCATCCAAATCATCAGTGGCTTCAGGGTTCTTCTTTGTTAAGAAAAAGGACGGAACTCTTAGGCCATGTTTAGACTTCCGTGAGCTTAATCGCATTACTGTCCGTGATACTTTATCCCCTTCCTTTGATCCCGGATTTGTTCAATCAGATTGTCAGTGCCAAGGTGTTCTCAAAGTTGGATTTGAGGGGGGCATATAATCTGATAAGGATGAAGGAGGGGGATGAATGGAAGATGGCCTTTAATACCCCTGAGGGTCATTTTGAAAATATGGTCATGCCTTTTGGGTTAACTAATGCTCCTGCGGTTTTTCAACATTTCATCAATGACATCTTTCATCATCTGGTGGGCAGGTTTGTGGTGGTGTATCTAGATGATATTTTAATTTATTCCCCTGACATGGAGAAGCATCAGGATCATGTGAGACAGATCTTACAGATCCTAAGGGAGAATAAATTGTATGCTAAGATGGAGAAGTATGTATTTGCGGTTCCGGAAGTGCAATTCCTGGGTTACCTATTCTCATCTTCAGGTTTTTGTATGGATCCGGAAAAAGTCCGTGCTGTGTTGGACTGGGATCTACCCGAAAATCTGAAAGCGCTCATGCGATTTTTGGGGTTCACTAACTACTACCGTAAATTTATCTTGAATACTCGACTGTTTTTAAGCCATTAACAAATATGACTAAGAAAGGTGCGGATTTCTCAGTCTGGTCTGATGAGGCATTATATGCCTTTTCAGCGGTGAAGGAGTGTTTTGTTTCCGATCCTATACTGGTTCAACTGGATGTGTCAGAACCATTCATTGAGGAAGTTGACGCATCCGAGGTAGGGGTTGGAGCAGTCTTGTCGCAGGGTATTTCTCCTAGCCAATGGCGCCCAGGTGCTTTTTTTTCCTGAAAAAAACTCTCTACTGCTGAAAGAAATTATGATGTAGGTAATAGAGAGTTGCTGACCATTAAGTTGGCTTTTGAGGAATGGCGTCATTGGTTGTAAGGTGCGATTCATCTCATTACGGAAATTACACTACTGATCACAAAAATCTGGCTTATCTGAGAGTCGGCTAAATGTCTGAAACCCAAGGCAGGCCAGATGGTCGTTGTTTTTTACCAGATTTAATATCGTTGTCACCTATTGCTCTTGGGGTAAGAACGTCAAAGCAGATGCTTTGTCACGTAGCTTTCCTGGGGGGGGGGGGGGGTGTTGATTAGAATCCTGGCCCGATATTAGCTGATGGGGCGATTGTAGCCGCCCTTTATCCTGAACTTGAGGCAGAGGTGGTTGGAGGCCCAGGGAGATGCACCTGACTATTGTCCTCCTGGGAAGTTGTTTGCTCCTTCGGCACAAGGTGTTCGAGGAACATCACAGTACTGTTCTTACGGGACAACCTGGGAGCAGATCCACGGTTGATCTAATTTCCTGGAGATCCTGGTGGCAAGGATTGTGTAAATGTATTGAGGGCTATGTGTCAGACTGTGAGACTTGTTACCTTGCCAAGGTGACACATACTCGGCCTTCAGGATCTCTACTTCCCTTGTCTATCTCATCCCGACCGTGGACTCATTTTTCCATGGACTTTATCACAGATTTGCCTAGTTCCTCAGGGAAATCTGTGATTCTGGTGGTTGTTCATCGCTTCAGCAAGATGTCACACTTTATAGTATTATCAGGTCTTCCTAATTCTAAAACTCTCGCACAAGTGTTTGTCGATAACATCGTGAAACTACACGGTATTCCCTCTGATGTGCTGTCTTATAGGGGGACTTAATTTGTTTCCAGATTCTGGAAGGCATTCTGTCCTTGCCTGGGGGTCTAAATGTCCTTCTCTTCGGTTTTTCATCCTCAGTCGAACGGACAGACTGAGTGCACTAACCAGAATCTGGAGACTTATTTGAGAAGTTTTGTCTCTGAGAATCAGATGGAGTGGTCTTAATTTCTGTCGTTGACTGAGTTTGCCATAAATAACCGTAGGCAAGAGTCCACTGATAAGTAGCCGTTTTTCGGAGTATATGGGTTCCATCCGCAGCTTGGCACATTTTCTGGTACTGAGACCCCTGGTATACCGGAAGAAGAAAGATTTTCCTCTTCGTTTTCATCTATTTGGCAGAAAATTCAAAACTATTTTTAAAAAAATGGGCAAAAAGTATAAACGTATGGCTGACAAGAGACATATGAGTGGTCCTGACCTGAGAGTGAGTGATTCTGTGTGGCTGTCCACAAGAAACATTAAGTTGAAGGTACCTTCTTGGAAGTTGGGGACAAGGTTTATTGGACCATATAAGATCTCTGTCATTATTAATATTGCTTTTCGTCTTGAACTCCCACGGGCTTTAAAAATTCATAATGTGTTTCTCACGAATTCTCTGTGGATCTCTTCAGTATCTCGTTCACTGAAAAGGTTATGGTCCAAAGGAAAGAATGTGGGTTTCTGTGATCGACGTTAATGCCAGGTGGGGGGGGGGGGGTACTGTGACGGTCCCTCCCATGACAGAGGTGAGAAGATCGGAAAGACCGGCCGGCATGTGATGGTATTTGACAGTCTCTCTGTTTTCTCCTTGCAGTGTTGTTGTTTGGTAATGACCACACCTCTTGTCAGGTGCAGCTTGTAAGTTATTACTGAGGCCCTATTTAGTTCTGATATTTCCTGCTAGAGTTGGTTGAGCTGGTGTGTTGTTTCTTTGGATCTCCTGCTCCTCCATTCTGCTTTAAGCTAAGCACATTTTGTTTTGCATTTTGTCTGGGAAAGAACCAGTAGTCTCATTCCCTGCAACCACTCCTAGGGCTTTCCAGGATATCCAGGGCATAGGTTACGGTGTATGAGTATTCCCACCATCAGGGCTTAATCATATTGGCAGGAGTCAGGGAGAGGTCTAGGAATTCCTAGGAGGTCACTATCCCTCTCCATTAGCCTCGAGGCCTAGACTCCTGTCTATTTCCTTCTGTGTGTTTTCTGGTGTTTTCCCCTTCCCTATACCTGTGACACCAGGGGATTCCCTTTCATGCCCCAGAGAGTATAGCGGCTGCAACTAATTGGATATCCTGAGCTGAACACTTGGTGGCATGAAGGCCTAACATTTCCCCTGTAGCAGGGAGGTCCCCTTGAGAAACAATATGGATTGTATATAGTCAAAAGGACTGTGTCTCCTTGAGCCATTTAAGAAGCTTTGTTGACACTAAGAGTATATACCCTTCATAAGAGACTATAACTAAGCATGTGCTATGCCTTTAACCCCATAACGCATAATGCCATACATGTATGGAGAGGGCTGCTTAGCTGAGCCTGCTCCATACGTGGTGGGTGCTAGCTGTATAATACAGCAGGCACCTGGCCGCAATGACCTGGATATGCGATGATGACAAAACTGGTTATTTAACCCCTTAGATGCCACAGTCAATAACGACTGCTGCATCTGTGAGGTTAGGCCGAAGGAGGGGGCTCCCTCTGCCTTCCGATTAGAGCCCCTACAGTCAAAATACGTGGCCTGTCATGGTAAGCTGCCTGTAAAGCTGTGTGCGAGGAGCAGCTTCACAAACAGGCAATGAAAATCTCATACACCACAATAGTCCTCTATTATGGTCTATGGGACAAGCGATCAGAAGATCGCAGGTTATAGCCCTCGATGGGGGCTAAAAGTTAATAAGTAAAAAGCAAAAAAAAAATGTTTAAAAAAATATAAAAATATTAAACATTAAAATCACCCCCCTTCCCCATTTTTGCATATTAAAATAGACAATAAAAAAATAAACAATACATTTTGCTGCGTCCAAAAATGTCTGAATTATTAAACTATAAAAATATTCTTCCTGTGCCATAACGAGTCACCTTGTCCTCCCCAAAAAATTGAATAACAGTGATCAAAAAGTCATATGTACCGCAAACATGGTACCAATAAAAACTACAGTTTGTCCAACAAAAAACAAGCCCTCATACAGCTCTATAGACAGAAATTTTAAAAAGTTATGGATGCCAGAAAATAGCGATGCAAAGAAAATTTCGATTTTTTTTTTTTTACACTAATACAAAATAAATATACAAATTTGGCATTGCCATAATTGTATTGACCCGCAGAATAAGAAAGTAATGTCATTTGTAGCGCACTGTAAATGTCGTAATATCAAAACCAAAAAACATTGGCTGAATTGTGTTTTTTTTTTCGACTTTACCCCACAAGGCTTTTTTTCCCGTTTTCCAGTACAAGACATGTTAAATTAATTGTGCCCTCATATGGTTATTTGAACATTTTTTTTAAAGTTCAATTTTGGGAAATTTTGGCTGGTCCTTAAGAGGTTAAAGGGGTATTCCCATCTCAGACAATGGGGGCATATCGCTATAGGACTATAGGACCCGCACCAATATCGAGAACGGAGCGGGGAGAGCTGTGGCTGGAGGACCCCAGATTTCCCGGCATCCGTCCACCACCAAGCATTGCTCCCCGCCTCTCCCATAGAATTGAGTGGGAGCTCACCGCGCATGCGCAGCCCATGCTCCCATTAATTTCTAATGGGCCGACGGAAATAGCCGAGCCAGCGCTCGGTTATATTTGTCGGCCCCATAGAAAATGAATGGAGGGTGGCTGCGCATGCGCAGTGCGCCCTCCTTCACTTCCTGGGCTCTGTTCTCAATTTAGGTGCGGGTTTCAGTGGTGGGACCCGCACCCATCAGACAATGGGGGCATATCCTTGCGATATGCCCCTATTGTCTGAGATCAGACAACCCCTTTAAGCAACTATGTGATTATATGTGTGTTTTTGAACCAGTGTTCTTACAAATACTTGTTAGCGATGATCTGGCAATCCTTGGCCAGTGTAATACAGGCCATACTACAAACTAATCCTGCCTTATTTTTTCTGTTATTGTAAAGAATCTATGAAACAAACACTAAGGACTATATCACATTAAAAGCTTTTGCAGGCTATTGTGGGGAGAGAAGTGTTCCTTCCCGGCCTTCGCCTGCTCACTAGTGGAGGAGACCGCTGCATTTACATGCATAGATCTCCTCTACAGTATGGGTAGTGTGGGGAGTCGCTCTGGTAGATAGCGGTGCGGGTGCAGTACCGAGGCAAAACAAGGAGTCCAGAATTGTGCAACAAACAGTGTTTTATTCACACTAACACAAAAATAAACAGAAACAGTCTCTTGGTGGTAATTCACACAGGCCAGACACAAGGAGGCAAAGCAAAACAGGCCAACACAGGTTCAGTCACCTGGGAGGTGTAGGTGCAGGTTCGCACCACGCTGTCGGCCCCGCCGCAGGAGAATCCAGCTTCAGGTAGCCAGGAACAAAACACCTCCTTGCTGAGCTCTTTCCTCCAGGACAGAGAACTCCTCAGCCCTGTTAGCAGCTCCAGGATAATCACCTCCCCAGCTGCTAAGGAGGCTGCCTTTTAAAGGGGCCGGATAAAGTCCGGCCTGGACCGTGGGGAGTAGGCACCCACCCTACACTTTACCTACTCCCAGTAAGAGCCGGCCCGGATTAGCTTTTGCAGCCAAACTAAGTCACAGAGTCTAGCAGCACTAGCTGCTGCAGACAAAAACCCGGCTCTCACCTCACCGAGGCCAGCAACCTCGGTGACACGTACCTGCCATCGCATATGATACCTTGCACCCTCTTACACACCCCCCTTTGTTCAACCCTGAGGGGTGAACACACGTGAGGCAGTGGACGCGGGACAGGGCATCTGCGTTGCCCTGCAAGCGGCCTGCCCTGTGTTCCACGGAGAATTTGAAATTTTGAAGGGATAGGAACCACCTGGTGACCCGAGCATTCCTCTCCTTGGCCTGACTCATCCACTTGAGGGGGAATGGTCGGTCACCAGACGGAACCTCCTCCCTAACAGGTAGTAGCGGAGAGATTCGAGTGCCCACTTGATAGCCAGGCACTCCCTCTCCACTATACTATATCTGGACTCAGCGGGACTGAGCTTACGGCTCAGGAAGACAACGGGATGTTCTTCCTCGTTGACCTCCTGCGACAGTACCGCACCGAGGCCTACCTCCGAGGCGCCGGTCTGTACGACAAACTCCTTGTTGAAGTCGGGTGTCACCAAAACCGGGACCCACACAGGGCCGACTTCAACGCGGAGAAAGCCTCCTCCGCCTTCTCACTCCAGCTAACCCTCCCAGACTTTCGCCCCTTCAACAGGTCTGTCAATGGCGCTGCTATTGTGGCAAAGTGGGGCACAAACCTCATGTAGTATCCTACAATCCCCAGGAACGACTTTACCTGCCTGGTGGTGACCGGTCGGGGCCAGTTGCGAATGGCCTCTACCTTAGTTACCTGAGGTTTGATGACTCCCCGCCCAATTACATATCCCAGATATTTGGTCTCTTCCAACCCAATCGCACACTTTTTGGATTGGCGGTTAGTCCAGCTTTCCTCAGGGCATCCACTACCGCCTGCACCTTGGGTAAATGGCTTTCCCAGTCGGTGCTGTGGATGACTACATCATCTAAGTAGGCCGAGGCGCACCGACGATGTGGTCGCAGCACTATGTCCATTAACCTTTGGAAAGTGGCGGGGCGCCATGCAGGCCAAAGGGTAACACCTTGTAGTGATATAGGCCCCGTGGGTAACAAACGCGGTTTTTTCCTTAGCCGTCTCCGTTAAGGGTACCTGCCAGTACCCTTTAGTGAGGTCCAGCACAGAAAAATAACGGGCTTGTCCTAAATTTTCAACAAGCTCGTCTACTCGGGGCATGGGATACGCGCCAAACTTGGATACTTCATTTAACTTGCGTAAAGTCGTTGCAGAACCGCAACGCCCCATCCGGCTTGGGTATTAGGACTATGGGACTGGCCCACTCACTTTTCGACTCCTCAATGACATCGAAGCTTCAACATTAACTGCACTTCCTCCGCGATGGCCCGCCGAGCCTCGGGTACCCGGTATGGTTTTAACCGGACCTTGGCCTGAGGCTCAGTGACGATGTCATGTCGGATGAGAGACGTGCGGCCAGGGAGGTCCGAGAACACATCCGTGTTCCGACTGAGGAACTCCCTGACTTCCTGAACTTGTTTGGAAGACAGGCTGTCTGCAATTTTACCGTGGTTACGGCTTCACAGGCCTCGAACTGTGGGGCTGGACCCTTTTCACCTAGAAGCCCTGGCCGGGGGCTGTGGTCGTCGGCCGCGGTCCCTATCTTTCCACGGCTTTAGTAAATTCACGTGGTACACCTGCTCCGGCTTGCGCCGCCCTGGCTGGTGTACCTTGTAATTTACTTCCCTACCTTCTCGATCACCTCATAGGGCCCTGCCACCTAGCTAGGAATTTGCTGTCAAGGGTGGGTACCAGAACCAAAACCCGATCTCCCGGATTGAAGTCCCGCACCTGAGCCTGACGATTGTACACCCTACTCTGGGCTTGTTGTGCTGCCTCCATATGCTCCCGGACCAAAGGCAACACCCTTTCCATCCGTTCCTGCATCTGGGCGACATACTCAATGACACTTTTGTGGGGGACAGGCTGTTGTTCCCATGCTTCCTTGGCGATATCCAACAGGCCCCGAGGGTGTCTGCCATAAAGCAGTTCGAAGGGCGAGAACCCAGTAGAGGCCTGGGGCACCTCTCGCACTGCGAACATGAGATAGGGCAGAAGCAGGTCCCAGTCCTTCCCATCTCTAGACACCACCCTCTTTAACATATTTTTTAGAGTTTGATTAAACCTCTCAACAAGACCGTCTGTTTGCGGATGGTAAACGGACGTCCGTAACTGCTTTATACGCAACAATTTACACAGTTCCCTCATTACTTTGGACATAAAGGGGTCCCTTGGTCTGTCAGAACCTCTTTGGCAGGCCCACACGGGAAAACATCTCCATTAACTCTTTGGCAATGAGCTTAGCTGAGGTATGTCGCAGAGGCACCGCCTCCGGATACCGAGTGGCATAGTCGAGAACTACCAGAATGTGTTGGTGGCCCCTAGCAGACTTTGGTACAGGCCCAATTAAATCCATAGCGATTCGCTCAAACGGTACTTCAATAATTGGCAGAGGTACCAGAGGACTACGGAAATGTGGCTGGGGGCTAGTTATCTGACAGGTTGGACAGGACTTACAATAATTTTCTACCTCCTTGAACACACTGGGCCAATAAAACCGCTGCAGTATGCGGTCCTGGGTTTTCTGCCACCCCAGGTGTCCCCCAAGAACATGTTGGTGGGCAAGCTCCATGACAAGCTTGCGATACGCTGTGGGCACCACCAACTGTTCAACAGGTTCACCTCGGATTTGGTTCACCCGATACAACATATCCTGCAGAACAATAAATCGTGGGAACATTAATTCAGCCCCTGGTTTCTGGGGTTTACCATCAATTTCCAGCACATTCTCCCAGGCCCTGGTTAGGGTTTGGTCCCGTGTTGTGCGGTCCCAAAATTTTCCCCGGAGACATTGAGGTCTGCCAACTCAGGTCCCGGTGGCAAGTCCTCCGTGTCTCCCACCATTACACTCAGTGGGGTTGTCTCCCCACTACCGCTGCAGCAGTGGTCACCCCTACCGCTGGCCCTTCAGACTCGGGCTCCCAGGGTTCTGGCCTTCCAGTGGTATCAGGCCACTCTGCTAGGGTTACCCCTGTCTCAGGGCTATTAGACACCTTCACCTCAGGCCACAGTGATGGAAAACCAGGGAAGTCTCTCCCAATTATCAGTTCATAGGGTAGCTTTGTGGAGATCGCCACCTCACAAGTCCAGGTGCCGGCCGCCGTGGACAGAGACATTACAGCAGTGGATAGTCCTTTAAGTCTCCGTGAATGCACACCACACCCACTTTCCGGCCCGTATACTGGGTGGGCTGTACCAGGGCAGCACTTACCAGGGTTACCAGGCTCCCTGAGTCCAACAGCGCCACTGCCAGGTTATCCCCGACTTGCACCTGGCACAGATGACGACTGTCTATTGTCTCGGGGTGCCGGTCGCACACAGTCTCCGGGCATACATGGAAGGCCGGTACCCATAATTAGTCTCCATGGGTTCCCCCACTGTGGACAGTTGGCCCTTATGTGTCCAGGCTCCCGACACTGCCAGCAGACCACTGGGGACGGATCTGCAAGAGGTACATCCCGGGCGGGTTTGGCCGGCCGCCGGGACTGGGGTGGAGACTTCCGGGTTTGACTGGCCCTCCCAAAAGAACCCCTTGCAGGTTTCTGGTGGCCTCATATCGCTCCACCAGGTCGACCATCTCAAGGGCATTGGTGGGGATACCTGGCCGATCCAGTGTTGAAGGGGGTAAGGCAAGGCCCTCCAAAACATGTCAGCCAGCAGCCGGTCCAGCATAGCAGTCGGACTTAGAACCTCAGGCTGCAGCCATTTTTGCAACCTGTGCAGCAACTCATAGTACTGCGGCCTGGCGGGTTCAGCCACTTTAAAGTCCCACTGGTGGACCCGCTGAGCCCGGACCAACACGTTTACCCCCAGTCTGGCCAGGATCTCCCCTTCACCGTGGGATAGTCAGCAGCCTGGTCGTCTGCCAAATCAAAAACTTGCTGGGGTCCGGATGCCAGGAACGGAGCAACCACCTCGGCCCACTGGTCACGGGGTAACTTTTCCCTCACGGCGACCTTCTCAAAGACCGCTAGGTATGTCTCCACGCCGCCTGCGGGGTCATCTTTGGGATCGCCGCACGGACCGCTTCCGAGCATCATGGACGTGGTGGGACGCTCCTGCCGCCTGTAATGCCATCACATGTTGTAGCAGTAACTGGTTGGTCTCCCGCTGCTGCACGTTAGCTTCTACGAGAGCCTTCACAGCAGCCTCCATGTTGCCAGAGATCACAGGCTGCAACTTTGCCGGCCTAATATAGGACATTCACTTTTGCTCCGCACAAAAACAAAGTTCGGGCGTTCACGCCAGCCTCACTGCGCATGCCCGCATCCGACACCAAATGTGGGAGTCGCTCTGGTAGATAGCGGTGCGGGTGCAGTACCGAGGCAAAACAAGGAGTCCAGAATTGTGCAACAAACAGTGTTTTATTCACACTGACACAAAAATAAACAGAAACAGTCTCTTGGTGGTAATTCACACAGGCCAGACACAAGGAGGCAAAGCAAAACAGGCCAACACAGGTTCAGTCACCTGGGAGGTGTAGGTGCAGGTTCGCACCACGCTGTCGGCCCCGCCGCAGGAGAATCCAGTTTCAGGTAGCCAGGAACAAAACACCTCCTTGCTGAGCTCTTTCCTCCAGGACAGAGAACTCCTCAGCCCTGTTAGCAGCTCCAGGATAATCACCTCCCCAGCTGCTAAGGAGGCTGCCTTTTAAAGGGGCCGGATAAAGTCCGGCCTGGACCGTGGGGAGTAGGCACCCACCCTACACTTTACCTACTCCCAGTAAGAGCCGGCCCGGATTAGCTTTGCAGCCAAACTAAGTCACAGAGTCTAGCAGCACTAGCTGCTGCAGACAAAAAACCCGGCTCTCACCTCACCGAGGCCAGCAACCTCGGTGACACGTACCTGCCATCGCATATGATACCTTGCACCCTCTTACAGTAGGAATGATCACTAATGCTATCTCTCGTCCCCTTTCCATAAGAAGTGCTTCATAAACAGTAGGTTAGCACTGCTCTGTTATATCTGAATGGCTTTTTTAAAATTTTTGACTTAAAAACATAAAATGAATAAAGTGTGAACGCGTTTTTGGAAGCGATCTGCTTTGAGTGTCTGAGGAAGGAAGCAGATGACGAAAATGCGTTCACTCATTATTTATTTTTTGCACTCTTTACACAAGCCTCAATATAACCAAAAATACATATTATATGGGAAGGGGGTATTATCACAGCCTGCACTCCAGAATTCTGGCTTAAAAAATTAGCAAAATAGGGTATTTGTGACTTTTTTGTGGTGACTCGAACAAACATTTTACAGCTTTTTGCATTTTTACACCACTCACTCCAGTTTTGAAAAGGGCATGGGAAAGTGGGTGTCCTAGTACCATCCTGCTATCCGGGGCGGTCACAGGCGCTGCTCCGCTCTTCTCTGCTTTTTTTTTAGCTCGGATAGCCACCGTACTCCTGTGTCCCACATTAGAGGCTGCAGCCAGCACCAGGCTGCAACGCCTCTTCCTGTCTGCCTTAGGTTGTGCATCTCCTGTCTCTTAAAGGGCCAGTGTCCAATTGTTTCAAATCTCTGACAGCCAATAATTGGACACCTGTGGGTATTCCCCTGGAGGACGGAGGAAGGCATCTGAGCTTTAGGTTCCTAGTTGTCTAGTTAACCTGTGAAGGTGTAGTACAGTATTATTTATTATTAAAGCACCATTCATTCCATGGAGCTGTACACATGAAAAGGGGTATAAATACATAGTACAGACATTTGCAATAGCAATAAAGAAGACAAGTTACAAACTGGTACAGAAGGAGAGAGGGCCCTGCTCACAAGGGCTTACATTCTACAAGTATTCTGATTGTCTGCCTGTGTACTGACCTTCTGCCTGCTAACTGACTCTGCCACCTACCCTGACCTTACCTTTACTGCCTGCCCTGACCTCAGACTAGTTTCTTGGAATAGCACGAACTTTGCCTGACCTGATCTCTGCCTGTTCACCAATTATGAGTATTGGCTGACCCCTTGGTGCTTCACACTGGTGTCTCTGACCCCCATGAATCAGCCGCCATCCACACTAGGACTATTACAGGAGGTGGTGGCCTGGTGGGGTTAAATGATGAAAGTCAAGATATCACCAGAAAACACCCTTAGGACTAGCCCACAATCAAACTGGTTATTTTGAACTGTGGGTTCACACTCAATGGCCTTTACATTGGTTGTGGTTAGCTATGTTCTTAAATTTTACTACAGTTTTATTAATTCAGTTTAGTTCAAACTCACTCCAGTGATGGGGAGGAACTGGCATATAAAAACTGAATTAGCATTTCTAGACAAAGCTGTTAGGTTTAACGATACACCATGTTTTATCAAAGAACATGCACTGTGTGATAAATTTGATACAAAGTAGGCCAACGCAGACGCCTGCAAAACTGACTTTTAATATTACACTCTTGATAAATTTCCCTCATAGTGGCTAGATACCAAGGAGGAAGGGGAATTTATCAAGCCCTGCTCTCCAGAATACTAGCTACAAAATGTTTCAAAAAATAGAGCTTTGCGACTCTTTGGGCTAATTTGCGCAAAAAGTTTGCAACTTTTGGGGAATTTATATAAAAAATAGAGCTTTGCAACTCTTTGGGCTAATTTGCCCAAAAATGTTGCAATCTTTTGGGTGTTTATATCAAGATCACATTTAAAATCTGTTTTTCCTGAGGCTGCATTAACGTATATTGCACCAATCTTATCAAATGTTACACATTAGATAAAGGAAAAATGGTCAAGCACTCAAGGCATATTTTCAAGATTTTTTAATGAGACCATATGTGATAATGAAATAAAATAAAACTGTATAAGCACAATAGGCAATATTAGACAATAATAGTCTCAGTCCAGTATCTGACAGTAAAATAAGGTAGAATTCGCTGCGGGCCTAGCAGCTAATAGATTAAAATAATGATGCATCCATCAAAACAGTCAAATAAGTCCATTTGATAAGAATCCTCCTAGTATAAAAGTCAAAAACCTTTGTGAGATAAACAGGAAAATGAGTAGGTGTATGCTAGCATTTAGGTTCGTCCTCTATATTATTGCATCTATCTATGCATGTGCTAATTGAAAGTCGTCTTAGGTATGTAGATGAACACTTCTCTTGATAGGGTCACAACACCATATTAAATAGCATTAAGAGTGTTTAAAACCTTTCTAAGCAACTTTGCACTTGTGATCAATAACGCAGTACCAGATACAGGCATCTGTCTATACTTGTGCCATTATGTGCCATAAATAGCCAGGTATTAAAGGGCTTCTGTCACCCCCCTTAACCCATTTTTCACTAGCTGACATTAGCTATTTGCTAATGTCAGCTGAGTTGAAATATATATTTATTACCTTGTCCGAAGTTGTAATTTACGTGAAAAAGCCACTTTTATTATATGCAAATGATCTTCGCTACCAGCAAGTTGGGCGTTTACTTGCTGGTAGCCGCCGCATCTCGATGAGTTATGCACGCCCCCTTCCTCGTGTTGATAGACAGGCGCAGCGCTTTCTCCTCCTCGCACTGGCCTGTCTGAAGATAGAGCCACGCCTCGCCGTGCCGCTCAGTGGTCGGCGCAGGCTCTCTGAGTGAAGGACGCGAGCTTTGCCGCTCCGTCCTCAGTGCGCCTGCGCCGATTACGTCACCGCTGCACCGCTCCCTTCGGGTGTGGCTGTGCATGTCAGCAATAGGCGGCACGGCAGCGGCCAGCTGCTCGAGCCTGAGATCTAGCTGCACGAATACAGGTGGCCTATCGCACGTAGATTGCACTAGCTCTGCGACACAGGCTAATCTTCATATATATGTAAGTCAGCTGACAGTAGCAAATAGCTCAGTCTGGCCAGCGACACAATGTCAGCTGATAATGACAAAGCCCTTAAGAGTCTTAGAGTTAGGGCTCTTTCACACTAGCGTTTTTGTTTTCCGGCATAGAGATCCGTCGTCGGGTCTCTATGCCGGAAAAATCCTGATCCGGATTATCCCAATGCATTCTGAATGGAGAGAAATCCGTTCAGGATGCATCAGGATGTCTTCAGTTCAGGACCGGAACGTTGTTTTGCCAGAGAAAATACCGCAGCATGCTGCGCTTTTTGCTCCGGCCAAAAATCCTGAACACTTGCCGCAAGGCCGGATCCGGCCTTAAGCTAAACGTCGTTTCGACGCATCGCCGGATCCGACATTTAGCTTTTTCTCAATGGTTACCATGGCAGCCAGGACGCTAAAGTCCTGGTTGCCATGGAAAAGTGTAGTGGGGAGCGGGGGAGCAGTATACTTACCATCCGTGCGGCTCCCGGGGCGCTCCAGAGTGATGTCAGGGCGCCCTACACGCATGAATCACGTGATCGCATGGATCATGTGATCCATGCGCATGGGGCGCTCTGACGTCATTCTGGAGCGCCCCGGGAGCCGCACGGACTGTAAGTATACCACTCCCCCGCTCCCCACTACTACTATGGCAACCAGGACTTTAATAGCGTCCTGGCTGCCATAGTAACCTCAAAGCATTTGGAAGACTGATCAGGATCCTGATCAGTCTTCTAATGCTTTCAGGCGACTTGCGTTCTGACGGATCCGGCGGGACGGAAGTGCCTGCCGGATCCTCAGAACGCAAGTGTGAAAGAGGCCTTAGGCAGATGAGTACTTGACTTGAAAGGGTCGCGGCACCATATTAGACTGTATTTGGAGTATTGTAAACTTATCCAGCCATGTTTGCCCTTTTAATTTATGATACCACAGTACCAGACACAACACGGATCACTGCAGCCCAAATTGTAAATAGGTGCATTCACAATACCCCTTTAGACTTCACTGGTATCTGTGGTGCTGCAGGGCATTGCTGTGTAGATGCCAAAGGTGCTGAATAAAGTGGATGATTGATTTCAACTGTTAGTGGGGGCAGGAAAGAAATTATGTTGGATAATAAAATCCATAAATGAAAATCCAGGAGGATAGATGTGATCAGACTATTCCCAGGCTGGTAATTTTGGGGCTAAACGCGTTTCATGGCTCCTCGCCTCTTCCTCAGTAGCCAGAACATATTGTTTGATAAATTTGTTGTATCTTTAAAGAGATTCTCCAGGCACTTTTGACCTATGGAGCCAAGATAGTTTCCGCAGTACTTCTGTTACCTCTGTTGCCGATTCTGTCACCCTTGCTGCGCTCACATGACCACTGGGACTGGATGCTGGATCTTTCATTCAGTTCCCGACCAGATTTTTACCCGAATCTTCCTGTTTAGCTGCATAATGTAAATGGACATGAAAACTCAGGAACACTTCCAGTTGAAACCTGAGTATAAGCTCTGATCCAGTTCCAGTGGTTACATGAGCGCAGCAGATATGGCTGCCGGGATCAGATGGCTGCCGGATTTTTAGAAAAGCCCCGATAACACCTTTAAATCTAACATTTTTGTCTAGAAATGATACTTTAGTTTTTCTACCCCCCTCGCCAACTAGAGTAAAAAGTCTCAGTTGATAAATCTGGAGTGAACAATTATTAACATAGCTGACCACACCCACTTTCCTGACCACTATTAAAACTGGAGTAAGTGGAATAATAGTGCAAAAAGTTGTAACATTTTTGAGCAAGTGACCCTGAGAAGTTGCAAATCTCTATTTTGTGACTTTTCGAAGTCAGAATTGTGAAGTGCAGAGCATCATAAGTAGGTGTGATTAGCTATGTCAGCTGGTGTCCATCCAGACATCACTTTTTTAAAAAGTTGTAAAGAAAAGTCACAATCTCCTGGAGAAGAATTTCTAGACAAAAGTGTAAAAGGGTTTATCCAACCCCAGAAATGCCCCCCTCATATCTTCGGGCCCCTCATACACAATATACTTAACTTGCTCCCCGGCACCCACATTGCTCCTGATCCCCACACGGCCGCTGTTGCATCTCCCATCGCAGTGACCGGGACAAACCTACCTAGTGTCACCCGTCACCATTGCGGCCTGCTATTGGCTGCCCCCCAATGCCGGATGTTTTTATCCTCGTGACGGAGAAATTAGAGATGAGGGAATCAAAAGTTGACAAAGTGGAATTAGATCCGAATTTCAGGAAAAATTTGATTCGCACCGAAGTCGAATTTCCTCACACTTTGTGGTAACGAATCACATTGTTTCCTAAAATAGCTGCTGCACGTGTGAGGACATGGAGCAAAGTACTCTGGGAATGAGGGATCACCAACAATGCCATGCATGCAGCCAATCATCAGCCAGCCAGCCCCTGTAATGTCACTGCCCTATAAATAGCCTCAGCCATCTTGGATTCTGTCATTTTCCAGTGTACTTAGTGCAGGGAGAGACGCAAAAGGCGCTAGGGACAGTGCTAGGAAAGATTTAATTGTGCTGAAAAAAATAATTATAGTTCGGGGAAGGATCATTCAAGGTTTAGGGAAAGCATAGGGAGGCATCATCTACATTATAAAAGGAGAACAGAGTCGAATAGGGGCGTGTAAAGCCTGGGCAATAGGAGCGATTCTATTACACCTTGCTGCACTAATTGGGGATCCAAATTGCTGTTATACTGCTGCTTTTAGGTTTGCACTATATGGGAACTCAGTAATTCCAGCAAACCTTGCTTGTTATTGGGGTGCAAGTGCTGTGTGATACAGCCATTTATTGGGTGTATTAATAGGAACTATACGTACATCTTATTAGCCATTTTGGGGTGAACGTGCATTTCTTTATAGACATTTTTGTGGTGTATTAATAAGAAAAATAAGTGCGTGTTATTAGCAGTTCAGCGATGAACATACATTGTTTTATAGACATTTTTGTGGTGTATTAGTAAAAAAAAAGTACATCTAATTAGCTATTCAGCGGTGAACGTACATTGTTTTATAGACAGTTTTCTGGTATATTAAGTAAAAAAAAAGTACATCTAATTAGCCATTCAGCGGTGAACATACGTTGTTTTATAGACTTTTTTCTGGTGTATTAATAAGAAAAAAAGTACGTCTAGTTAGCCATTCAGCGGTGAATGTACATTGTTTTAGAGACTTTTTTGGCGTATTAATAAGAAAAAAAGGGCTTGTTATTATCCGTTTTGCGGTGAACGTACATTGATACATAAACATTTTTGTGGTGTATTAAAAAGAAAAAAAGGCTTGTTATTAGCCGTTAAGCGGTGAACGTACATTGTTTTATAGACTTTTTGGGGTGTATTAATTTACAGGTCAGACAGACAAGTTAAAGGCCCTTTAAAGGGAACGGGCAGTGGCTAAAATGTTTCTGGCACAAGCAGAAGTAGCAGCAGAAGAAGGAAAGGTGGCAGCAGGAGTCGCAGCGAGAGGCCTGAGCTCCCAGTGTCATCTAGCAGTCGTGTCTTGACCAGCAACCTAGCGGTGCTTGAATGGTTGAGTCAGTCTTCGACTTCGTTGCAATTGAAATCAGACACCCCCAGCCAAGAGTCGGTGGCTTCCTCTGACATGACGCTTAGTTGGCATGGCCCGGGAGCAGGCCCTGTGTCCCCAACTGTCCTCAACCTGCCTGTGTCATTTTCTGTGCGAGAAGTATTATATGCCGTAGGCTCGGCTCCACTTTTCATCAAGGATGAGCTACTAGAGGACATCCAGCAGCTACTGCCCAGCCAAGATCTGGAGGAGACATCCACTGCTTCCACCAGTAGGCGGGCAAGTACTGATGATGAGAATCGCGTGGGAGCTGGTGTTGCAAGCAGTCAGGCTCCTAGCCCTGAGACCGTTGAGGGGGACATCAGTGACATGCAGACAGTAGCAGATGATGATGATGTAGCCGATCGCACTTGGGAGCCGGGTAAAGAAGGGGTTTCATCATCATCAGGAGAAGAGGGTGGCGTCTTGCGCTTGAGGCAGTGGCTGAGCCAGCAAGGTGGTAGCGTGACTGTGAGTCAGCAGGGTGGCAGCAGTGGGAGGTCAGTAGCCAAACGTGCCCAGGGTAGACTGCCCACTTCGCAGGAGCCTACCTGCCCCGAAAGTAGCCATGCAGGGGTTCACGGAGCTGTCTGTCCTTCCAATCATTTACTGGTCCTGGTGCTTCTGCTCCTCATCATCCTACTCCTCATCATCATCAGTCATTTCGTCAGCAATCGATCACCAAAGCAATTGCCAAGAGACAACACTATGCGTGCACTCATCCAACAGCACAGAAGCTGAACGTGCTCCTGGCCAAGTTGCTGGTGCTGCAGTCCCACCCTTTACAAGTGGTGGACTCTGCACCTTTCAGAGAAGTGGGCTGACTTCTCTGTCAGTTACAGTCTCTACAGTAGGGACAGGCTGCACCTTAATGGGGCGGGTGCAACTGCCTTGGGGGAAAAATGGTTAGATGGATGGAGGAGCCTTTCACCTAGGATCTGGGGGGAGGGTGGGGGTCATACTAATAAGGGGGTAGATAGTGTAGATAGAGAGCGGGATACACAGAGTGGCCCAGTGACAGAATGGTGAGGCGACAGCAGCATGAGGCGACCACAGAGTGGTGAGGTGGTGGCAGCATGAGGAGACCACAGAGTGGCCCAGTGACAGATGGTGACATGGCAGCAGCATAAGGGGACCACAGAGTGGTGAGGTGGCGGCAGCATGAGGAGACAACAGAGTGGCCCAGTGACAGAGTGGTGAGGTGGCAGCAGCATGAGGTGACCACAGAGTGGTGAGGTGGCAGCAGCATGAGGAGACTACAGAGTGGCCCAGTGACAGATGGTGAGATGGCAGCAGCATAAGGGGACCACAGAGTGGTGAGGTGGCGGCAGCATGAGGAGACAACAGAGTGGCCCAGTGACAGAGTGGTGAGGTGGCAGCAGCATAAGGAGACCAGAGATGCTATCATCTGGGACTGACTAATGAGTTGATTAACACTATATGCTATATAATTATTATTATCGCTAAAAGTGTATGTGCAGCAAGTATGGCCGCCACTCCAGCTGTACATTGTGTGTGTGATCTTGTTAGGTATGCACTACTATAAGAAGTACTGTAGTAGTCATATACACCTTACTTGCGATTGTGCATTCCATTGGTTGTTTTGGTTTTCCTTTAGGGAACTGATCATGTAAAGGTGGGATGACTGAGTACTGAATGTAATGGGATGGGTATTTTTTTCACACTTTACAATATATTATCTGCAGTTTTACATTGCACTGGAAATTCGACATTGCACTGGAAACTGGCACTAATGCACACATGGGGGTTGTAGTACTCACAGGGGTTGTCCTCTCCAGTGCTCCTAGTGTAGTGGTAAAAAGGGCACACCTTTTCTTTCCTTCATGGCACACTCTGATCTTGAAGGCTCTCCTGTCCAGTGGTAATTGTGGTGACCTTCCTGTAGGTGATCTTGAAGTGCAATGTAATGATGAGGTAATGTTTAATGCAACAAGTTCACTGTACTTTACTGCAGAAATTGGTAGATGGTTCACACAAGCACTATACATATTAGGTGGTTTTACAGTAGGCATATTCAATTTCCCAAGACTGTGCATAGGGGAATCTGATGGCATAAATGTCCTCTCTGAGTTCCTTTACAGATAAACACTGCAGCCTTTCTCTCCAACCACAGGGGTACAGTTTCGCTCTTGCAGCATTCTGCACTATCATACTTTCTCTGTGCAATCACAGGGCGGCACCTCTATATAACAAGCTAAGTTCTGTTCCTTTCTCGGGTTGCTGACTTTCTCAAAATTTGGCACTTCAATGCTCACCTAGTTCAATAAGTTTTTCTTCTGTACCCACTGAGGGGGCAGTTTATAACAGGTGGCCAAACTGTCTCTTAATTATGGTAAAGGCCCTGAGGTTTATCACCCTAACCAAGATGCAAGAAAGTCTATACAAATATTTCCAGTACACTCCCTAAATGGCCGCTGTACTCTTCCTTAAGTTCACTTTTTCTCCTCGGAGGTAGGCACTTGTTCCATAGGATTGATGTTCCCTAGCTGCTTCTCAGCTCACTCGCCTTCTTGCTTCTTTCTCTCTCACACCCTGTTCCAGACTGATAACAGCTTCCAGCTAGCTCTCTTAGCTCCTTAATCCTGAGCTGCTACACACTGCTTCTAACTACAGGAAAAGGGGTCAGGCCTGCCCACACCCATTAACCACCTAGTAAATGAATCAGGGAGCAAGGAAATTAAACCCATGCTTTCCTATACACAGCTTTTAGGATGGCAGAGCACAAATACAGTGACACCAACCCCTTGCGGTAGACTTCCACGACACTGCACCCATTTTAAATATGGTGGGATGAACCTCAAGCAAGTCAGAGTATATGCATGGACATGTACTGTACAACTAAGATTGTATTATATCACAATATTACCCAGGCACAGCAATATACCTGCCATTGTTGTATTGGGGATAGCTTCTGCATGTGGAGTGTGTGCTGATGAGTCTCTTAGCATGGGACATGCACATCTGATAGTTCATGATGCGAACCTTGTATCAATTTATGTGAATAAGTGATAATGATTGCATCTATGTCAGTCTACAATGTTTTAAATATATGATGTCACGTATTGCACTTAAATAACTATATTTTATGTAATTAAGACTTCACTGGATTTGAATTATTTTATGACCCATCAGTAATCACTTCATTGCTCACCATGTACCATGATCTGAATACACTGTGGGGGTAATGTTTCATAGTTCTATTCCAGTTTTCAAATTTTAACAACATTTCACCCTCTGGGTAGGTCATCAGTATCTGATCGGTGGAGGTCCGACACCCATGACCTCCGCTGACCAGCTGTTTGAGAAGGCAGCGGCGTCTTCTCTCAGCTTTCCCATAGAAGTAAATGGAGCTGAGCTACAATACCAAGAACAGTCACTATACAATGTACGATGCTATGCTTGGTAGGCACGGAGAAGGTCGCAGAGCTCACAGGGGCGCCAGTGCCTTCTCAAACAGCTTATCTGCGGGGGTCCCAAATGCCAAACCCCCATCAATCAGATACTGATGACCTATCCTGAGGACAGGTCATCATCAGTATTAAAATCTCAGAAAATCCTTTTAAAGCTTGTGTTATAGCACATTAAGTCTGCATATGTGATCTTAATGCTTAAATCATATATTTTACTAAAACCTAAAGAAGATTTCTGCTCTTGCACAAAACGACTGTTACATGAAATAGGGCCAACGCTAAGTTCCTAAAAATAACAGACTTCCTTAACCAGCAAGACTGTAATACTCAACTACAGTTTAGATCGAGAAGGGAACTGCCTTGGCTGCTTTCTACCCTAGATTCAATGTTGTCAGAAAAATATTCAGTCTAATGCTAATATAAATCCCCTTTATCTGATGTAAAGGTGCTCATCTTTTATGTACATACTAAGTGACGCATATGTCACCTTATTTGTAACCCCCTTGCTAAAAACGGTACTCGCTTCTCCCCCGAAGCACACCGCTATGACATTTGTGAAAGTAGCCAAGTGGAACTCCGAGGGGAAATGGATTTGGGTATTCCGGATGAGGGTCTTATTTCGCCCTTTTTTCACTCACTAATTGAGTATAAAACTTAACTTTTATTTCAACAGGTTTTTTAATAAGTTGCTTTAAATATGGAAGTGATATTTAAAATACCGCTATAGGTTTAACAGTATTATCACATGTATATCAAGTTAGTATATGTCTACTGCCTATAGTCTTAGCAGTGACATTCTAAATCTCTCTCCATTAGGTATACTGGTGTATTGCACGCATACACCAGCGCTACCCACTCCAATGTATTCTAAATAATGTTGTTTCCCTGCCTAACTGTGCTCCTACTGCATTCTCTAAAATCAGCTAAACGCTGCCCCCGACATGTTTCGCCAGAAAACCGGCGTCTTCAGGGGAACAGGGTAGTGTTTGACGAGGGGCCGGCGAAGACAGCCCTTTTTAAATACTCTCTCGATGACGTCCTCTCTTCATATCACCCTTAGTGGTTCTCGTCTTAAAACTGTAACCCTTTCAAGGTTGATACTCTATCATTGATTGGGTATCCGTGCAGCAACACTCCTTACCTCTCTTTCCCCTGTATCCACCCCTCTACTCTCCCCTACGGCAGAAAAATGTGCTAAATGAGAAACAGTTTGCAATAGAAGAATAAATAGCACAAAGTATTTTTACAATGGAAATCATAAAATAATCTATATCTTAATAATCTCAGTAATTTAGTGATTCCATTGATCTCAGTGAAATGTTTTTATTTTTGAGTGTGTGAAAGGTAGGCTTCATCTGCTGACCACATAAGGTCCTGCAATGGTCAAAATCTCTATCACCTTGTATGACAGAAACAAAAGGTGAATATTGTTTCTTATTTTTTTGCCTCCTAATCTTTAGTTTCTCAGAAAGTCCAGCCCTAGGTTTGAGCTTCCAATTAAATGTATTCCAGCTAGTTTATCCACACAGTGGATGGCTTTTTGTCCATATTGACCAAACAAGGCAATATCGGCCAAATCCCACCAGTAGCTAACTCCTCTATTATCTGCAAATCTAAATAAAAAATGTCCAAACCAACTTTAGAAACATGATCTCCTAAGTAAAGACCATACATTCAGGCCCGGACTAGCGAAATGGCAAACGGGTCAGATTCCCGGTGAGCATCCTGGCTGCTGAAAGCTTGCCTGTATACTGTACGCTAAGTTGGACTTGGGCTGATGACGTAAGCGGTGCATTTTCACGTGGGATGGGAGGATATCTGTATGTGTGTGTCTCCCAGAAGGGTCTGCTACACTTGTATCCTTGCTGTTAGTGGTGAAGTAATAGCAATACACATCACCAGTGCAGGCAGCCGGTGAGTAGCTGAGCTGATCTACTGCTGTTGTACATCAGTTCTGGCTCCTGCATGGGCTGCTATTAGCTCACAGACACTGCAACTATTCTTTCCTTATTCTTCCACCTCTTGATTCTGCTACATTTAAAAGTATGTCACTGGATTCCTTCTCCCTGGCCCCTCGCTATGAACACCTTCCTATAACCCAGCGTTTCTCAAATAGTGAGGCTCCGTAAAGGGGGGCTCCAGGTGACAGGAGATGAACGCTTCCACTGTGGAAGCGTTCATCTCCATAGTGATCTGTATCGCCGTCCTCTGGACAGCGATACAGATCGCTGTGCTGTGCGGCAGGGAGGGAGAGGCGTCTCCCTCCCTGCTCCTCTGATAGGCTGCGGGCCTTGTGCCGGCAGCCTATCAGAGCGAGTTCAGGCGGCGCGATGACGTCATCGCGCTGCCTGAGCAGAAGTGCAGAGCGGGACACAGGCCGGAAGAGGCCTGCATCCAGCGCTTCCAGGAAGGTAAGTATTGGGTGGGGGACCCTGGACCCTATTGGGGGAGCCTGCACATAATTTGGGGGAGAGAGCCTGCACATGATTTGGGGGAGGGGGAAGCCTGGACCCTGCACATGATTTGGGGGGAGGGGGTTAATGTAGCCTGCACATGATTGGGGAGGGGGTTAATGGAGCCTGCATATGATTGGGGGGGTTAATGGAGCCTGCACATGATTTGGGGGGGGGGGGTTAATGGAGCCTGCACATGATTTGGGGGGGGGGGGTTAATGGCCCTCACCTGTGGGTGATACAAATTATACTATTTACAGTCGCGCGTGGGGCGCGAAATGATTTCTTCTTCCTAGGGGGGGCATGACAGAAAATAATTGAGAAGCACTGCTATAACCCAAGAAAACAAGCAAGGGTCCACAGGACTTAACTGTTAATTTCCTAGTGCCCTACCTTGTGTAATCTGTAGTATGCACTTCCCAGGACCATTTTGATGGGTAAAGGGTGAGAAGAGGGAACAGAAAGTACAGTAGGTGCAAAAGGTTGTCAGATTTATTGACTGAAGAAAAAGCACGTGCAGAAGAGGTGTATTGTATGGAAAAGACAGCAAAGGCAAATATACAGTGTGTTCAGAAAGTCTTAAGACCCTCTCATTTTTTTATGTTGCGGACTTGTATTAAAATAAAAATAAATCCAGTGTTTCCCCATCATTCTGCACTCAATACCTCATAATGAGATAGTGAACATTTTGGAAATTTTTGCTAATTAAAGGCGTTGAGCGCTTCAATGGGGCTGAGAGCAATACCAAGCACAGCCACTATACAAGGTACGGCACTGTGCTTGCTAAGAAGCGCCGCTGCCTTTTCAAAAAGCTGAACAGCAGATAAGTCATCAGTATCAAAATTTCAGAAAACCCCTTTATTTGAAAAGTAAAAACTAAAATCTTATATTAACATAAGTATTCACACCCTTTACTCAGGACTTAGTTCAAGCACCTTTGGCAGCGATTACAGCCTCCAGTCTTCTTGGGTATGATGCCACAAAGTATGTACATCTGAGTTTGAGTATTTTCTGCCACTCTGCAGATCCTCTCAAGCTTTGTTAGGTTGGATGGGAACCTCAGTGGACAGCTATTTTCAGGTCTCTCCAGAGATGTTCAATTGGTTTCAAGTCAGGACTTTGGCTGGGCCACTCAAGAACATTCAAAGACTTGTGTTGTCTTGGCTGTGTTCTTAGGTTCATTGTATTGTTGGCATTTGAACATTCAGCCCAATCTGAGGTCCAGAGCACACTGGATCAGGTTTTACATTAAAACAAATATCTCAGTATTTTGCTCCATTCACCTTTCCCTATACTCTGACTAGTCTCCCTTTCCCTACAACTGAAAATAGAGAGACAAAAAGGTAAAAAGAAAGTTAATCTGGTCCCTTGGGAATTTGTTAAATCCCTAGAAGACACAGTGTTGGGGGCCGCAGGGATGGTGTAGGAAAGGGCAGAGTAGGCAAAAGGACAGTCACAGATAGGCTGCTCGCACAGAGTCTTCGGCTGAAGACACTCAATGTCAGATAGATATATGGGAAAGTGATAAACCGAAACGTGTTCAGTTAGCACAAAGGGGGGAAGGGATAAGAAGTAGTGGGAGCGCCAGTCCAGACTCAGAGTTGAAGGAAAAATGGTCAGATCAAGTCCTAGTAATAGATGTTGCCAGTACCTAACAAAGGTACAATGATGAAATCCATAAATATAATAGATACAGTATGGTGGGTTCCCAACCCGGGGTGTCCAAAGATAAGATACTAAGGCTAGTAAAAGGCCGTTAAACACAATTCTAGAACCAAGTGTCATTAATAAAACCAGGTAGAGACTAAAATAATTAAGAACAAGAAAAAAAGAAAAAAAAGAAATAAAAATTAAGTCCATATAGCACTTACTTCACTAGGGGGCTGTCAACAGGATAAGCACATGACACTGTGACTAGCCCCCCGCCAGGATCGCCTGTAGAATCTCAGTGAAAGATGGCAGCAGAGTACGAGTGCTTCAGATCATTCACCTTTATTGCATTCCTACAACTGAAAGACACCCCACAGCATGCTGCTGCCACTACCATGTTTGACTGTAGGGATGGTATTGGGCAGTGCTTGGTTTCCTCCAAACTTGACACTTAGAACTAAGGGCAAAAACTTCAGTGTTGGTTTCATCAGACCAGAGAATCTTGTTTCTCACAGTTCTTTCATGTGTCTTTTACTGAGGATAAGCTTCTTTCTGGTTATTCTGCCATAAAGCTCATATTGATGGAATACTGCAGTTATGGTTGACCTTCTGGAAGTTTCACCCATCTGCACATAGGAACGTGGAAGCTCAGCTAGGGTGACTATTGGGCTCTTGGTCCAATCTCTTACCAAGACCCCTTCTCCCCCAGTTGCTTAGTTTGCTTAGGAAGCCAGCTCTAGTAAGATTCTCGGTTTTTCCAAACTTCATCTATTTAAGAGTTATGGAGACCACTGTGCTCCTTGGAGCTTTCAATGCAACAGAATTTTTGGTACCCTCTCCAGATCTTTTTCCGCCACACAATCCTGTCTTTGATCTCTACAGGCAGTTATTTCCTCCTGGCTTGGTTTTTGTTCTTGTATGCAACTTTAGCTGTCAGACCTTATATAGAACATGGTGTGTCTTTCCAAATCATATCCAATCAACTGAATTTTTTATAGGTGGATTCAGATTTACATGTAGAAACATATAAAAAATGATCAAGAGCAATGGGAGGCCACCGTAGCTAAATTTCAAGAGTAGCCAAGGGGTCTGAAAACTTATATTCATTGGTAATTTCAGTTTTTCCTTTTCAATAAATTTGAAAACATTTCCAAAATTCTCTTATCACTTTCTTATTATGGGGCATGAATGTAGATTGAAGCAAATTATTATTAAGTTTTAGCACAAAGCCACAGCATAACAAAATATGAAAAAAGCGAAAGGGTCTGAAGATTTTCCGAACGCACTGTAATGAATGAGATGGGGTTAGGTAGTTAAAAAAGATGTGCAGGTATGGTGTGGATCTAGATGTGTTCATTGACTATGGGTATTTAGTGGTATGTAGGGACTATGGAGATTATAGAGATGTGCATTTGATTAGTATCATTTTACATGGACAGAATATTAGCACAAAATGAGCGGTGATCAACAATATTAGCATGTCAATCACCACTCATTGAATTTTTACATCCTGGTAGTTCACTCTTGTCCCTATCTGAAAAAGCAAATGCCTGAACTCTAAGTCTCATGTACACAACTGTAAGTTTGGTCCATGTACAATCCATTTTTTCTGATCCATCCATTTCTATAGATCTGCAGAATATGCGTACAGCATCCATGTGTTGTCCACATCCATGTGGCCATTATGCAAATTATAGAGCAGGTCTTATTATTGTCCATTTTGAAGACAAGAATAGGCAGTCCTACTGATGGGTCAAAACGCAAAGATATTGAGACCGCGCATCCCTTCCTCTCTTGTTTACCACACTAAAGTTGAGACATATAACACACTCCCTCCTCCAATGGAACTTGTTTCTTCTTTCAGCAGTTTTCTTTTCAGTACACTATAATAGCAATAAAAAACTCCTCTGGTGCAATACCATCAAGTATAAATGAATATCTTTTTAATTATACTCACAGAAGGAGAAATAATAACAGCATAAAACACAATTTTCCTCTCGGTTTGCCTGACCCGGGTTTCACTCGTGGAGCTTCGTCAGCATTCAGGGCATCTGCATAATCCTCCTACCCCTCCCTTGTTATATGTCTCAACTTTCTCTGTGTCTAGTAAGTATATAGGAGTGGTGAAGGTACGTGTTCCACGAGGGTACTTCACTACGGTATATGCTCTCTGACATTTCACAGGATCTCCACATGTAAGGAGCCTGGGTCTCTTGGACGACTCGATTAAGCGCCACATCGACATAGCGTGGGAAACAAGAGAGGAAGGGACGCGCGGTCTCAATATCTTTGCGTTTTGAACTGTTGAATGTGAACTGATCCCAACACTTACAGAGACTTGCAGCGAGGAACAGTCCGAAAAAACTGGTGACTGTTGTTCTAAGTCCTGCTGATGGGAGTGAGAAAATTGAGGAATGCACACAGCTGCTATCCATATTTTGCGGCTCTGCGATTTGCAGACCACAAAATGGATAATGTCCTGTGCAGGATGTTTCTGTGTTCCACTTTTATTTTATTACTTGTGTTGATGGTGTGTAAGTGGAATGCATATGTAATGCAAAATTCGCTGCAGAATGCATTGCCACCACTATTACGTGTTACGTGTTTCTGTATGTGGGCTGGTGGGGTTTGTGTGCCAGGCTGTTTTTTAGTCCCAGCCCTGCAACCTTTCCATTCTCCAGATCAAGGTGCGTAAAACACAGACCCCAATGGCATAAATTTAGATATCAGTCTATTAACCCTCTTGTTAATCCTGTCCGTAAACTTCAATTCACTGAAAGCACACCAACCCCACCTCATAGTAATTTAAAGAAAAAAAATCTAGTAGAGGTGCAATACCCCAGACCTTGGGGTATCTGCAATCGATGTATTTTGTGTTCTATTATTATGTATTGTTGTGTATTTCATGTTTTTGGCCATAAGTACCAGTAAGGTAATGGGTGGCAAATACTTGTCAGGAACAGGGCTAACCACCCTGTTCCTCCACTCTTGAAAGAAGTGAGCTGGTCCTGTTTCCTGCCAGGAGGGTTCCTGTGTAACCAGGGAGAGGAGAGGAAGCACATTGCAGAGCATCTGCTCCTGAAAAGGCTTCTCGAGAGGGAACTATTAAACACATCCTCAAGTAAATCCTTGAGAAGTCAGACAGCAGAGTGACCAGCTAACACCTGCATTAAAGACATTGCTGGAAAGTAAGAGACTAGAGCTAAGACACCCATCGCTTAAACTACTGCTAAGCCATTTAAAGCTAACATCTGGACCTGACAGTGGACACCTACAGTTACAAGTGCTAAATAGCAGCCATCCAACCTGCCTCCATATTACTTACTGGTGCCAGAAATTGTATTTGAAATCCGCTGCTGGTGAATGTACCAAAAATAATACTTTGCACTTAGTAAAAGAGACTGTTATACATTAATTTCTGGCCTCATTATTCAAAACTACATTTTCACTGCACCGATCCCCAAAGAGCAACAGCCTCAGGGAGCACATCATGACACATCACTTCATTATGGCCACTATCATCCCCATCCTCTGCACCGGCTCCTCAGGGGCTCACTGCAGAGGGGAAAAAGACAGCAAATGTGTATCATGGTCTTCATCTGGAACACCAAGTCCATGGTATCACATTTGCTTATATCATTGCAACCCAGATGGACAACAATGATTCAGGCTCTGGATTATTTCATGTATCTGAAAAATTTAATCAAACCTGCTCACTTGAGTGTACAAACTGCCTACCAGAAGATCCAACAGCATCTGGCAACATGGTCAGATTCAGTTCATAGCACCACTTAGCAGCCTTTCTGTGCTCCCAGTGGATGAAGATGTGGCCAGAATCCAAGCAGTATAACCTTTAAAAATGAAAAGAACAGTTAAATGAGTGTAGGCAAACAACGTTTAGCGCCATGATGACCATCTCCCAATCGGTTTAATGAATTATTTACTTAAACTATACATAGCTGCAGTAGTGGCTAATACGAATTAAATATGGCAAAAAACAATGACCCACAAATCCCAAATGCCTAAGAAATCTGGACAATAAAGCACAAAGATGAAACTGCAACAAGGGACAGCGATACTCGTGAATCAGGAAATGCAGCGCATTACCACACGGCCGTGCAGCCAGATATTTAATAACTGCAATAACTTGACAAATACTGACATCAGCTACTACACCCAAATGAAACATATGTCTCACCCGAAAGAACTTTTGTTGCGATTTAAACAGTGCACTGTTATCTACAATCATCCTGAGTAGAGTTAAGCAAACACCTGGATGTTCAGGTTCGAGAAGTTCGGCCGAACTTCCTGAAAATGTTCGGGTTCGGGATTCGATCTCGACCCGAACTTCACCCCGAACCCGAACCCCATTGAAGTCAATGGGGACCCGAACTTTTGGGCACTAAAAAGGCTGTAAAATAGCCCAGGAAAGGGCTAGAGGGCTGCAAAAGGCAGCAAAAATGTAGGTAAATCCCCTGCAAACAAATGTGGATAGGGAAATGACTTAAAATAACATAAAATAGAGAAAAATAATAATTAAACATTATAAACTTGAGCCCAAGTGAGTGACAGTGGCACCTGTCACCCAGCAAACAGAGGATGTGTCAGCAACGCCACCACATCTGTCATCGTCACCAAGCATCTCCACCAAATCCCATGAAAGTGTTCAGCTATCAGCTGTCCATCTCCCAAACACTGGAGAGAAAAAGAAATAGAAAGAGGAAGTACCCCTCTATCCATGGCTCTGAATGCCTTATTTCAAACTTCCTGGTCCTTTGAAATGCTGTCATTCTGTCTGGTGGACAGTTTTAAAAACTTTATGGCGGTGGCTATCCCACAGTACGTGTATCCCAGCCACCGCTACTTTTGCAGGCGAGCCATGCCTTCCCTGCACAACCAAGTGGCGGACAAAATCAGGTGTGCACTGCGCAACGCTATCTATGGCAACGTCCACATAACCAACAACACAGTGGGTAAATGTAGCGGCTGGCCCAGAGGCTAGTAGCATTTTTGCGAATGTCCTTCCGCCCCCGAGGATTGCTGGGCATTTCTCTTTGTATCCTGTTACCTCCTCCTCCTCCTACTTTGCTTCCTCCTCCTCCTCCTCTACCACCCCCTCATCCACTCAGCGTAACACCTTCACCACCCACAGCAGCACAGCCAGGGGAAATGACAGCGGTCTGTTTTAAAACTTGTGTGTTTGTGGGAAAAAACCCACAACGTGCAGGAGCTGTGGACAGGCATGGAACAACAGACAGATGATTGGTTGGTGCCATTGAGCCTTCAGCCCGGCCTGGTGTTGTGCGCTAAAGGGGCAAAATGTAATAGCAGGTCTGGGCCTAGCCGGTTTGACGCTCATCCCCTGCCTGCCACATTTGCTGAATTTGGGGTGCAGAAATCTCTAAACACCAGACAGTGAAAATCAATTCAGTTAATCAAACACACACAACACCTCCCCCCCCTTTCACTCAAGCCATTAACAAACTATTTACAAATTTACTTAAAAACATATTAAAATAACTATAATGCAGCTAAACTAATCATACAAACAAACAAAACTATATACACTCCTTATCCTTAACTTAAGGCCAGCCAATTACAAGTGGCTCGGAGAGTGGGTTCCTGCACCAACATAGGCCCTGGCCTGGAACACAATTGTCCAGCAGGGCACAGTTCTGGAGGATGAGGAGGATAAGTAGGATGAGGAGGAGTAGGAGGAACCGTGTTCTCAGCAGGGTGGCACCCAAGCCAACTCACAGGCAGCTGGGTCTCCATCAGCACCTCAGAAGGCTGGGTTAGCATTG
Source organism: Bufotes viridis (assembly GCA_033119425.1). Classification (NCBI taxonomy): domain Eukaryota; kingdom Metazoa; phylum Chordata; class Amphibia; order Anura; family Bufonidae; genus Bufotes; species Bufotes viridis. The sequence continues at coordinate 108,838,939 of CM065594.1, forward strand.
GCGAAATGTGGAAAAGCTTTGTCATCACGCCACAACAACCTGCACCACCAGCAGATCTGAAACGTGTTAGCAGGAGGCAGCATTTTAGCAATATGGTGGAAGAGTACACGTACTGACTGATAGGTTTGCCCTGGGGCGTAGCTACAGGGAAGCATGGGAAGCTACTGTTTTGGGTCCCTGACCTATAAGGGGCCCATCCAGGAGGAGGAGGAGAACTAAAAGACTTTGTCAGGGCCCCCTCAACAGTATTATACAATGAAATTATATACAGTGGCAGTATAGACAGTATAGAAAGCGGATGGAAAATTAACCCAAACAGCCTCACACCCTATACACCCCCCCCTTTCACTCAAACCATTAACAAGCTATTTACAAATTTACTTAAATACATATTAAAATAACTATAATGCAGCTAAAGTAACTATATAAACAAACAAAACTAAATACACGCCTTATCCTTAACTTAAGGCCAGCCAATTACAAGTGGCTCGGAGGGTGGGTCCCTGGGGGAGGGGGGCCCCATTCAAAAATTTGATGTGGTGCCCAATAATTTCTAGCTACGCCACTGGGTCTGGCCCCTTTAACTTCTGGGTCTTAAAATTGGGTACATGTCCTGAGGTCGCCCTTTACACCTTGGAGGTGCTGGCCTAACCTGTAGCCACTGTGTTGTCTGAACGTGTGTTTAGCATGGCTGGGGGCATTATCACAGACAAGTGCAGCCGCCTGTCCGCAGACAATGTTGGCAACTACGCCTTCATTTATTAAAAAGAACCAGACATGGATCCCACAGGACTTGTTTTAACCATATGCAGAATAGACATGTATACAGGCCTCACCCAACCATTGTTGTAAAATAAAAAATAAAAAAACAGTTATTGGATACTACCTTTGGCTTCACAGCCCAAAAAGGCTTCATTTCATGCAAGAATGTAACCGCCAATTGTAAGTTCCCTGTCATTTATGCAGTGCAGGGAATTGTACCTGGCAAAAATGGTAATATTTCACCCAACAATTTAAAATCTATCCTTTGCAGGACAGTATTAAACTTGTCCAGCCACTGCTAAGACACCAGATTTACGGTATTGCTATTTTGGCAATTGAATTTCATCCCAGAACAAAAGCTATTCTTTGACGGACACAATGAAGCTTGTAAAGACACAGCTGAAACCCCAGATTTACTGTATTTCTATTTTTGCAACTGATTTTCACCCCAGAAAAAATATATCCTTTGACAGACACTATGAAACTTGTCCAGTCACAGCTGGAACACCAGATTTACTGTATTTCTATTTTTGCAACTGTATTTCACCACAGAACAAAATCTATTCTTTGACGGACACTAGGGAAATTGTCCAGTCACAGCTGGAACACCAGATTCAGAGTATTGCTATTTTGGCAATTAAATTTCACCCCAGAAAAAAATATACCCTTTTACAGACAGATTTAAATTAGGCCTGCAACAGCTGGAACGCCAGATTTACGGTATTTCTATTTTTGAAACGGAATTTCACCACAGAAAATAATATATCCTATGACGGACACTATGAAACTTGTCCAGTCACAGCTGGAACACCAGATTTACGGTATTTCAATTTTGGCAACTGAATTTGACCCAAGAAAATAATAAATCCTTTGCCGGACACTATAAAACTTGTGCAGTCACAGCTGGGACACCAAATTTACGGTATTGCTATTTTGGCAACTGAATTTTATCCCAGAAAATAATAAATCCTTCGCGAGACACTATTAAACTTGGCCAGCCACTGCTGGGACACCAGATTTACGGTATTGCTATTTTGGCAATTGAATTTCATTCCCGAGAAAAAAAAATATCCTTTGCCAGACACTATGAAACTTGTTCAGTCACAGCTGGAACACCAGATTTACAGTATTGCTAATTTGGCAATTGAATTTCACCCCAGAACAAAATCTATCCTTTGCCGGATACTATTAAACTTGTCCAGCCACAGCTGAAACCACTGATTTATGGTATTGCTATTTTCGCAATTGAATTTCACCCCAGAACAAAATATATCTGTTGCCAGACACTATTAAACGTAGCCACTGCTGGGACACCAGATTTAGGGGATTGCTATTTTGGCAATTGAATTTTAGCACAGAAAAAAATTTATCCTTTGCCAGACAGCAGACAGTATTACACTTGGCTAGCCACAGCTGGAACACCAGATTTAGGGGATTGCTATTTTGGCAATTGAATTTAACCCCTCAATAAATTATAGAAATTTCTATCCTGAGTTTCTAGGGGTGACAATAAGCACAGCCAAACACCTGATGTAGGATATAGCAAAAAAAAACTAGTTTTGATGGATTGATGGACTTAGTGGCAGCTTGTGCTGGTGCACCACAAGACACAAAATGGCCGCCGATCACCCCAGAAAAAAGTGACAGAAAAGCACTCTGTGCAGCCTAAAAACCAGTGAGCAATTAACTAGCAGAAGTTGAATGATTCACAGCTGTAGATCGATCACTTCATTAGGTGTTTTTGCTGACTTTTCACTGCCTAATCTTGCCCTCACAGCAGCTGCGTCCTATCCTTACACTAATCAGAGCAGAGTGACGTGCGGCGCTGGAACACCAGAATTACTGTATTTCTATTTTTGCAACTGAATTTCACCACAGAACAAAATCTATCCTTTGACGGACACTAGGGAAATTGTCCAGTCGCAGCTGGAACACCAGATTCAGGGTATTGCTATTTTGGCAATTAAATTTCACCCTAGAAAAAAATATACCCTTTTACGAACAGATTTAAACTAGAAGAGCTACAGCTGGATCACCAGATTTACTGTATTTCTATTTTTTCAACTGCATTTCCCCACAGAACAAAATCTATCCTCTGACGGAAACTAGGGAAATTGTCCAGTCACAGCTGGAACACCAGATTCAGGGTATTGCTATTTTGGCAATTAAATTTCACCCCGGAAAATATACCCTTTCACGGACAGATTTAAACTAGGCCTGCACCAGCTGGAACACCAGATTTACTGTATTTCTATTTTTGCTACTGACTTTCACCCCAGAAAATAATATATCCTTTGACGGACACTAGGGAAATTGTCCAGTCACAGCTGGAACACCAGATTCAGGGTATTGCTATTTTGGCAATTAAATTTCACCCCCAAAAATATACCCTTTTACGGACAGATTTAAACTAGGCCTGCAACAGCTGGAACACCAGATTTACGGTATTTCTATTTTTGCAACAGTATTTCACCACAGAACAAAATTTATCCTTTGACGGACACTAGGGAAATTGTCCAGTCACAGCTGGAACACCAGATTCAGGGTATTGCTATTTTGGCAGTTAAATTTCACCCCAGAACAAAATCTTTCCTTTGATGGATACTATTAAACTTGTTCAGTCACAGCTGGAACACCAGATTTACTGTATTTCTATTTTTGCAACTGTATTTCACCACAGAACAAAATCTATCCATTGACGGACAATAGGGAAATTGTCCAGTCACAGCTGGAACACCAAATTCAGAGTATTGCAATTTTGGGAATTAAATTTCACCCCAGAACAAAAGATACCCTTTTACAAACAGATTTAAACTAGAAGAGCTACAGCTGGATCACCAGATATACAGTATTTCTATTTTTGCAACTGCATTTCACCACAGAGCAAAATATATCCTCTGACGGACACTAGGGAAATTGTCCAGTCACAGCTGGAACACCAGATTCAGGGTATTGCTATTTTGGCAATTACATTTCACCCCCCCAAAAAAATATACCCTTTTACGGACAGATTTAAACTAGGCCTGCAACGGCTGGAACACCAGATTTACAGTATTTCTATTTTTGCAACTGTATTTCACCACAGAACAAAATCTATCCTTTGACGGACACTAGGGAAATTGTCCAGTCACAGCTGGAACACCAGATTCAGGACGTTGCTATTTTGGCAACCAATTTTCACCCCAGAAAAAAATATATCCGTTGTTGGACACTATGAAACTTGTGCAGTCACATCTGGAACACCAGATTTACTGTATTTCTATTTTTGCAACTGTATTTCACCACAGAACAAAATCTATTCTTTGATGGACACTAGGGAAATTGTCCAGTCACAGCTGGAACACCAGATTCAGGGTATTGCTATTTTGGCAATTAAATTTCACCCCAGAAAAAAATATACCCTTTTACAGACAGATTTAAACTAGGCCTGCAACAGCTGGAACACCAGATTTACGGTATTTCTATTTTTGAAACGGAATTTCACCGCAGAAAATAATATATCCTATGACGGACACTATGAAACTTGTCCAGTCACAGCTGGAACACCAGATTTACGGTATTTCAATTTTGGCAACTGAATTTGACCCAAGAAAATAATAGATCCTTTGCCGGACACTATGAAACTTGTCCAGTCACAGCTGGAACACCAGAATTACGGTATTGCTATTTTGGCAACTGAATTTCATCCCAGAAAATAATAAATCCTTTGCCGGACACTATTAAACTTGGCCAGCCACTGCTGGGACACCAGATTAACAGTATTGCTATTTTGGCAACTGAATTTTACCCCAGAAAATAATAAATCCTTTGCCGGACACTATTAAACTTGGCCAGCCACTGCTGGGACACCAGATTAACAGTATTGCTATTTTAGCAACTGAATTTCATCCCAGAAAATAATAAATCCTTTGCCGGACACTATTAAACTTGGCCAGCCACTGCTGGGACACCAGATTTACGGTATTGCTATTTTGGCAATTGAATTTCACCCCAGAACAAAATCTATCCTTTGCCGGACACTATTAAACTTGTCCAGCCACAGCTGAAACCACTGATTTATGGTATTGCTATTTTCGCAATTATATTTCACCCCAGAACAAAATATATCTGTTGCCAGACACTATTAAACTTTGCCAGCCACTGCTGGGACACCAGATTTAGGGGATTGCTATTTTGGCAATTGAATTTTAGCACAGAAAAAAATGTATCCTTTGCCAGACGGCAGACAGTATTACACTTGGCTAGCCACAGCTGGAACACCAGATTTAGGGGATTGCTATTTTGGCAATTGAATTTAACCCCTCAATAAATTATAGAAATTTCTATCCTGAGTTTCTAGGGGTGACAATAAGCACAGCCAAGCCCCTGATGTAGGATATAGCAAAAAAAAACTAGTTTTGATGGATTGATGGACTTAGTGGCAGCATGTGCTGGTGCACCACAAGACACAACATGGCCGCCAATCACCCCAGAAAAAAGTGACAAAAAAACACTCTGTGCAGCCTAAAAACCAGTGAGCAATTAACTAGCAGAAGTTGAATGATTCACAGCTGCAGATCGATCACTTCATTAGGTGTTTTTGCTGACTTTTCCCTGCCTAATCTTGCCCTCACAGCAGCTGCGTCCTATCCCTACATTAATCAGAGCAGAGTGACGTGAGGCCCTGGAACACCAGAATTATTGTATTTCTATTTTTGCAACTGAATTTCACCACAGAACAAAATCTATCCTTTGACGGACACTAGGGAAATTGTCCAGTCGCAGCTGGAACACCAGATTCAGGGTATTGCTATTTTGGCAATTAAATTTCACCCCAGAAAAAAATGTACCCTTTTACGAACAGAATTAAACTAGAACTGCAACAGCTGGATCACCAGATTTACAGTATTTCTATTTTGCAACTGCATTTCACCACAGAACAAAATCTATCCTTTGACGGACACTAGGGAAATTGTCCAGTCACAGCTGGAACACCAGATTCAGGGTATTGCTATTTTGGTAATTAAATTTCACCCCAGAACAAAATCTTTCCTTTGACGGATACTATTAAACATATTCAGTCACAGCTGGAACACCAGATTTACTGTATTTCTATTTTTGCAACTGTATTTCACCACAGAACAAAATCTATCCTTTGACGGACACTAGGTAAATTGTCCAATCACAGCTGGAACACCAAATTCAGAGTATTGCTATTTTGGCAATTAAATTTCACCCCATAAAATAATATACCTTTTTACGGACAGATTTAAACTAGACCTGCAACAGCTGGAACACCAGATTTACTGTATTTCTATTTTTGCAACTGTATTTCACCACAGAACAAAATCTATTCTTTGACGGACACTAGGGAAATTGTCCAGTCACAGCTGGAACACCAGATTCAGAGTATTGCTATTTTGGTAATTAAATTTCACCCCAGAAAAAACTATACCCTTTTACAGACAGATTTAAACTAGGCCTGCAACAGCTGGAACACCAGATTTACGGTATTTCTATTTTTGAAACGGAATTTCACAGCAGAAAATAATATATCCTATGACGGACACTATGAAACTTGTCCAGTCACAGCTGGAACACCAGATTTACGGTATTTCAATTTTGGCAACTGAATTTGACCCAAGAAAATAATAAATCCTTTGCCGGACACTATGAAACTTGTTCAGTCACAGCTGGAACACCAGATTTACGGTATTGCTATTTTGGCAACTGAATTTTACCCCAGAAAATAATAAATCCTTTGCCGGACACTATTAAACTTGGCCAGCCACTGCTGGGACACCAGATTTACGGTATTGCTATTTTGGCAACAGAATTTCACCCCAGAAAATAATAAATTCTTTGCCGGACACTATTAAACTTGGCCAGCCCCTGCTGGGACATCAAATTTTCTGGTATTGCTATTTTGGCAATTGAATTTCACCTCAGACAAAATATATCCTTTGCCAGACACTATGAAACTTGTTTAGTCACAGCTGGAACACCAGATTTATAGTATTGCTATTTTGGCAATTGAATTTCACCCCAGAACAAAATCTATCCTTTGCCGGACACTATTAAACTTTTCCAGCCACAGCTGAAACCACTGATTTATGGTATTGCTATTTTTGCAATTGAAATTCACCCCAGAACAAAATATATCTGTTGCCAGACACTATTAAACTTTGCCAGCCACTGCTGGGACACCAGATTTAGGGGATTGCTATTTTGGCAATTGAATTTTACCACAGAAAAAAAATCTATCCTTTGCCAGACAGCAGACAGTATTACACTTGGCTAGCCACAGCTGGAACACCAGATTTAGGGGATTGCTATTTTGGCAATTAAATTTAAACCCTCAATAAATTATAGACATTTCTATCCTGAGTTTCTAGGGGTGACAATAAGCACAGCCAAGCCCCTGATGTAGGATATAGCAAAAAAAAAAAAAACTAGTATTGATGGATTGATGGACTTGGTGGCAGCTTGTGCTGGTGCACCACAAGACACAAAATGGCCGCCGATCACCCCAGAAAAAAGTTACAGAAAAACATTCTGTGCAGCCTAAAAACCAGTGAGTAATTAACTAGCAGAAGTTGAATGATTCACAGCTGTAGATCGATCACTTCATTAGGTGTTTTTGCTGACTTTTCCCTGCCTAATCTCACCCTCACAGCAGCTGCGTCCTATCCCTACACTAATCAGAGCAGACATGCGGCACTACGTGACTCCAGCTTAAATAGAGGCTGGGTCACATGCTGCACTTGGCCAATCACAGCCATGCCATTAGTAGGCATGGCTGTGATGGCCTCTTAGGGCAAGAAGTAAAACGCTAGCTTATTGGCTGCTGTGCAGCCCTTCAGAAAGCGGGAAGAAATCGCCGAACAACGGAACCGAACCCGAACTTTTTTGAAAATGTTCGGGTCCGGGTCCATGTCCCGAACACCCCAAAATTCGGTACATCCAGTATCCAGTATTCGGTATCCAGTTCGGGTTCGCTCATCCCTAATCTTGAGGATTCGAATGAGACGCATCGCAAGATTCCCCTAACCTGCTGGAACGTCAGTGCCGTGAGTACTATCCAAGTGATAAACTGACCCGCGAATAACTCGTGTGACGCAGACAAAACAGAAGCCGGGACGCTGGTCTGTAGCCGGCCCTAATGAGCACTACGGACAACCAAAAAGCAGCCGGGGACAAGAGAAGGTAAGCCCACGGATGTGGGTTGCTAATATTAATCCAGAGCCAACATATTGACTTTGATGCGGAACTAGCGATTATTTCCACCTTCGAAACATCGCATCCAGTGTGATTGAAAGCGTGTTGGCCGCACTTGTCTGCTACTAACTTACACTGCAGCTCATCAAACAAGTTATTGTAATCATTGCATTGTACTCTGTGGATATTTTATAACCATATTGCTGTTCAAACCGACACACTCCGGTTATGGGACAAAACGATAGTGCTGCATGCGTGATTTAGTAACACGATTTTTCGCAACATACCAAGGAAGCTTCCACTATATCTGTGTATTTTATGGACACTCCACAGCAGTTTTCCATAGCTAACATAGCTAACATAGCTAACACATGCTGGTTGCCCTAGGAGTCCTTAATCAATTAACATTGATAGACGTTATTTGAATCACTGCATTCATTGGGACTATTAATTAATTTTATTTACTTGTGTTACGTGTATTTTTTACTATTTTAGTTACAATGTATGGTTGATATTAAACTTTTTTGAGACTTATTCTGTGCCGTTCCGTATGTGATATTGTGCCAATCTTCCATTGCCATTAATAAATTTGAAGGGTGAATCAATTTAGATCTGAGCACCTGCTGAGTGAGGTTGGTGAGCTATTTCCATCAGTCCATTGAAATACTGACATCAGCCACTACAACAAAATTATACCAAAGGAATCACATACAAATAATCAATGTTTATTTAATGTAGCAATAAATAGCATACAATTTGTGTTGAGTGAACAGTTCGAGCATAGTTCGGGTTCGTACAGAATTTTCAAAAAAGTTCAGGTTCGGGTCCGTTGTTCGGCGATTTCTTCCCGCTTTCTGAAGGGCTGCACAGCAGCCAGCTAGCGTTTTACTTCTTGCCCTAAGAAGCCATCACAGCCATGCCTACTAATGGCATGGCTGTGATTGGCCAAGTGCAGCATGTGATCCAGCCTCTATTTAAGCTGCATTAACGTAGTGCCGCACGTCACTCTGCTCTGATTAGTGTAGGGATAGGACGCAACTGCTGTGAGGGCGAGATTAGGCAGGGAAAAGTCAGCAAAAACACCTGATAAAGTGATCGACCTACAGCTGTGAATCATTCAACTTCTAATTGCTCACTGGTTTTTAGACTGCACAGAGCGTTTTTCATTCACTTTTTTCTGGGGTGATCGGCAGCCATTTTGTGTCTTGTGGTGCACCAGCACAAGCTGCCACCAAGTCCATCAATCCATCAATACTAGCTTTTTTTTTTGCTATATCCTACATCAGGGGCTTGGCTGTGCTTATTGTCACCCCTAGAAATTCAGGATAGAAATTTCTATAATTAATTGAGGGGTTAAATTCAATTTCCAAAATAGCAATTCCTAAAATCTGGTGTTCCAGCTGTGGCTAGCCAGCTGTAATACTGTATGCTGTCTGGCAAAGGATAGATTTTTTTCTGTGGCAAAATTCAATTGCTAAAATAGCAATCACCTAAATCTGGTGTGGGTCCCAGCAGTGGCTGGCAAAGTATAATAGTGTCCGGCAAAGGATATATTTTGTTCTGGGGTGAAAGTCAATAGCCAAAATAGCAATACCGTAAATCAGTGGTTTCAGCTGTGGCTGGCCAAGTTAAATAGTGTCCTGCAAAGAATATATTTTGTTCAGGGGTGAAATTCAATTGCCAAAATAACAATACCATAAATCAGTGGTTTCAGCTGTGGCTGGCTAAGTTCAATAGTTTACAGCAAAGGATATGTTTTTTTCTGGGGTGAAAGTCAATTGCCAAAATAGCAATACCATAAATCAGTGGTTTCAGCTGTGGCTGGCCAAGTTTAATAGTGTACGGCAAAGGATATATTTTTTTCTGGGGTGAAATTCAATTGCCAAAATAGCAATCCCCTAAATCTGGTGTTCCAGCTGTGGCTAACCAAGTGTAATACTGTCTGCTGTCTGTCAAAGGATAGATTATATTCTGTGGTGAAATTCAATTGCTAAATTAGCAATCCCTTAAATCTGGTGTCCCAGCAGTGGCTGGCAAAGTATAACCCTGGGTTCAGACCTGAGCGTTCTTGAAACGCGCGTTTTTGTCGCGCGTATTTCAGTGCGTTTTTGCAAATAGGAAACGCATCGTCTGCAGCGCGTTCTTGTGATTGACTACTGTGGTGTCAATCACAAACGCAGCGACAAACGCCCCAAAAAAGCTCAAGTACTTGTTTATAGCGTCGGGCGTTTAGCAGCGCGTTCAAACGCGCTGTAAAACGCTCAAGTGAGAACCAGGGCCATAGGAAAGCATTGGTTTTCATGTGTTGAGCGTTTTACAGCGCGTTTGAACGCGCTGTAAAACGCTCAGGTGTGAACCCAGGGTAATAGTGTCCGGCAAAAGATATATTTTGTTTTGGGGTGAAATTCAATAGCCAAAATAGCAATACCGTAAATGAGTGGTTTCAGCTGTGGCTACCCAAGTTTAATAGTCTCCTGCAAAGGATAATTTTTTTCTGGGGTTAAATTCAATTGACAAAATAGCAATACCATAAATCAGTGGTTATCAGCTGTGGCTGGCCAAGTTTCATAGTGTACGTAAAAGGATATATTTTTTTTCTGGGGTGAAATTCAATTGCCAAAAAAGCAATACCCTGAATCTGGTGTTCCAGCTGTTGCAGGCCTAGTTTAAATCTGTTCGTAAAAGGGTATATTTTTATCTGGGGTGAGAGTCAGTAGCAAAAATAGAAATACAGCAAATCTGGTGTCGCAGCAGTGGCTGACCAAGTTTAATAGTGTACGGCAAAGGATAGATTTTGTTCTGGGGTGAAATTTAATTCCCAAAATAGAAATACCCTGAATCTGGTGTTCCAGCTGTTGCAGGCCTAGTTTAGATCTGTCCCAAAAAGGGTATATTTTTTTATGGGGTAAAATTCAATTGCCAAAATAGCAATACCATAAATCAGTGGTTTCAGCTGTGGCTGGCCAACTTTAATAGTTTCCAGCAAAGGATATATTTTGTTCTGGGGTGAAATTCAATTGCCAAAATAGCAATACCCTGAATCTGGTGTTCCAGCTGTGACTGGACAAGTTTAATAGTATCCGTCAAAGGATAGATTTTGTTCTGGGGTGAAATTTAATTGCCAAAATAGCAGTACCCTGAATATGGTGTTCCAGCTGTGACTGGACAATTTCCCTAGTGTCCGTCAAAGGAAATATTATTTTCTTGGGTGAAAGTCAGTAGCAAAAATAGAAATACAGTAAATCTGGTGTCCCAGCAGTGGCTGGCCAAGTTTAATAGTGTCCGGCAAAGGATATATTTTGTTCTGGAGTGAAATTTAATTGCCAAAATAGCAATACCATAAATCAGTGGTTTCAGCTGTGGCTTGCCAAGTTTAATAGTGTACGGTAAAGGATATATTTTTTTCTGGGGTGAAATTCAATTGCTAAAAAATCAATACCGTAAATCTGGGGTCCCAGCAGTGGCTGGCCAAGTTTAATAGTATCTTTCATAGGATATATTTTGTTCTGGGGTAAAATTCAATAGCCAAAATAGCAATACCATAAATCAGTGGTTTCAGCTGTGGCTGGCCAAGTTTAATAGTGTACGGCAAAGGATATATTTTTTTCTGGGGTGAAATTCAATTGCCAAAAAATCAATACCGTAAATCAGGTGTCCCAGCAGTGGCTGGCCAAGTTTAATAGTGTCCGGCAAAGGATATATTTTGTTCTGGGGTGAAATTCAATTGACAAAATAGGAATACCATAAATCACTGTTTTCAGCTGTAGCTGGCCAAGTTTAATAGTGTCCTGCAAAGGATATATTTTGTTCTGTGGTGAAATTAAATTGCCAAACTAGCAATACCATAAATCAGTGGTTTCAGCTGTGGCTGGCCAAGTTTAATAGTGTACGGCAAAGGATATATTTTTTTCTGGGATGATATTCAATTGCCAAAATAGTACTACTTTAAATCTGGTGTCCCAGCAGTGGCTGGCCAAGTTTAATAGTGTCCGTCATAGGATATATTTGGTTCTGGGGTGAAATTCAATTGCCAAAATAGCAATACCGTACCGTAAATCTGGTGTCCCAGCAGTGGCTGGCCAAGTTTAATAGTGTCCGGCAAAGGATATATTTTGTTCTGGGGTGAAATTCAATTGCCAAAATAGCAATACCATAAATCAGTGTTTTCAGCAGTAGCTGGCCAAGTTTAATAGTGTCTTGCAAAGGATATATTTTGTTCTGTGGTGAAATTCAATTGCCAAAATAGCAATACCATAAATCAGTGGTTTCATCTGTGGCTGGCCAATTTTAATAGTGTACGGCAAAGAATATATTTTTTTCTAGGGGGAAATACAATTGCCAACACAGTACTACCGTAAATCTGGTGTCCCAGCAGTGGCTGGCCAAGTTTAATAGTGTCCGTCATAGGATATATTTTGTTCTGGGGTGAAATTCAATTGCAAAAATAGCAATATAGTAAATCTGGTGTCCCAGCAGTGGCTGGCCAAGGTTAATAGTGTCCGGCAAAGGATATATTTTGTTCTGGGGTGAAATTCAATTGCCAAAATAGCAATACCATAAATCAGTGTTTTCAGCTGTAGCTGGCCAAGTTTAATAGTGTACAGCAAAGGATATATTTTGTTCTGTGGTTAAATTCAATTGCCTAAAGAGCAATACCATAAATCAGTGGTTTCAGCTGTGGCTGGCCAAGTTTAATAGTGTACGGCAAAGGAAATATTTTTTTCTGGGGTGAAATTAAATTGCCAAAATGGTACTACCGTAAATCTGGTGTCCCAGCAGTGGCTGGCCAAGTTTAATAGTGTCCGTCATAGGATATATTTTGTTCTGGGTTGAAATTTAATTGCCAAAATAGCAATACCGTAAATCTGGTGTCCCAGCAGTGGCTGGCCAAGTTTAATTGTGTCCTGCAAAGGATATATTTTGTTCTGGGGTGAAATTCAATTGCCAAAATAGCAATACCATAAATCAGTGGTTTCAGCTGTAGCTGGCCATGTTTAATAGTGTCCTGCAAAGGATATATTTTGTTCTGTGGTGAAATTCAATCGCCAAAATAGCAATACCATAAATCAGTGGTTTCAGCTGTGGCTGGCCAAGTTTAATAATGTACGGCAAAGGATATATTTTTTTCTGGGGTGAAATTCAATTGCCAAAATAGTACTACCGTAAATCTGGTGTCCCAGCAGTGGCTGGCCAAGTTTAATAGTGTCAGTCATAGGATATATTTTGTTCTGGGGTGAAATTCAATTGCCAAAATAGCAATACCGTAAATCTGGTGTCCCAGCAGTGGCTGGCCAAGTTTAATAGTGTCCATCATAGGATATATTTTGTTCTGGGGTGAAATTCAATGGCCAAAATAGCAATACCGTAAATCTGGTGTCCCAGCAGTGGCTGGCCAAGTTTAATAGTGTCCGGCAAAGGATTTATTATTTTCTGGGGTGAAATTCAGTTGCCAAAATAGCAATACCGTAAATCTGGTATCCCAGCAGTGGCTGGCCAAGTTTAATAGTGTCCGGCAAAGGATATATTTGTGTTTGTTTCTGTTTAATATGAGTTGGAGGTGTGGCGACCTCCACTTCAGTCGTGCACACCTGACTAGTGTTTCTGCCCTAGATGCTGGTTTTTAATCAGAGTGAGTATAAAGCTGAATGTGTACTCACATTGCCTGCTAGTAGCCATCTGGCTCCAGGAGGAGTGCACAGTTGGCTCGGCATGCATGTTGGTACCTGCATCCCTGGATCTAATGGAGGCTGTTACAGCACCAGAAGGGGTTAATGAGTACGGTTTATCCCAGCATGCATGCTGGGCCCACACTCCTGGATTTTGTGTGGCTGTCGTGGCCCATAACAGGTAGGACTTAGCGTTAGGAGGATTTTATGTGGCTGTCATGGCCCATAGCAGGTCAGATTTAGCGTAAGTACCCACTCTAGGAGACAACCATGTCGGGGTGAGTGGGCTTACTACCTTTTGATCAAAATGTAAACCAATGTCTCCACTGTTTGCATACGATATCACTAATGTCCTCTTATTGCTCCCATCTTGGGCAGAGCTCTTGTTGCAGAGTGCTGTGCATTTCTGTGTTTGAAAGGATATATTTTGTTCTGGGGTGAAATTCAATTGCCAAAATAGCAATACCATAAATCTGTAGTTTCAGCTGTGGCTGGCCAAGTTTAATAGTGTACGGCAAAGGATATATTTTTTTCTGGGGTGAAATTCAATTGCCAAAAAATCAATACCGTAAATCAGGTGTCCCAGCAGTGGCTGGCCAAGTTTAATAGTGTCCGGCAAAGGATATATTTTGTTCTGGAGTGAAATTCAATTGCCAAAATAGCAATACCATAAATCAGTGGCTTCAGCTGTGGCTGGCCAAGTTTAATAATGTAAGGCACAGAATATATTTTTTTCTGGGGTGAAATTCAATTGCCAAAATAGCAATACCATAAATCAGTGGTTTCAGCTGTGGCTGGCCAAGTTTAATAATGTAAGGCACAGAATATATTTTTTTCTGGGGTGAAATTCAATTGCCAAAAAATCAATACTGTAAATCAGGTGTCCCAGCAGTGGCTGGCCAAGTTTAATAGTGTCCGGCAAGGATATATTTTGTTCTGGGGTGAAATTCAATTGACAAAATAGGAATACCATAAATCACTGTTTTCAGCTGTAGCTGGCCAAGTTTAATAGTGTCCTGCAAAGGATATATTTTGTTCTGTGGTGAAATTAAATTGCCAAACTAGCAATACCATAAATCAGTGGTTTCAGCTGTGGCTGGCCAAGTTTAATAGTGTACGGCAAAGGATATATTTTTTTCTGGGATGATATTCAATTGCCAAAATAGTACTACTTTAAATCTGGTGTCCCAACAGTGGCTGGCCAAGTTTAATAGTGTCCGTCATAGGATATATTTTGTTCTGGGGTGAAATTCAATTGCCAAAATAGCAATACCGTACCGTAAATCTGGTGTCCCAGCAGTGGCTGGCCAAGTTTAATAGTGTCCGGCAAAGGATATATTTTGTTCTGGGGTGAAATTCAATTGCCAAAATAGCAATACCATAAATCAGTGTTTTCAGCAGTAGCTGGCCAAGTTTAATAGTGTCTTGCAAAGGATATATTTTGTTCTGTGGTGAAATTCAATTGCCAAAATAGCAATACCATAAATCAGTGGTTTCAGCTGTGGCTGGCCAAGTTTAATAGTGTACGGCAAAGAATATATTTTTTTCTAGGGGGAAATACAATTGCCAACACAGTACTACCGTAAATCTGGTGTCCCAGCAGTGGCTGGCCAAGTTTAATAGTGTCCGTCATAGGATATATTTTGTTCTGGGGTGAAATTCAATTGCAAAAATAGCAATATAGTAAATCTGGTGTCCCAGCAGTGGCTGGCCAAGGTTAATAGTGTCCGGCAAAGGATATATTTTGTTCTGGGGTGAAATTCAATTGCCAAAATAGCAATACCATAAATCAGTGTTTTCAGCTGTAGCTGGCCAAGTTTAATAGTGTACAGCAAAGGATATATTTTGTTCTGTGGTTAAATTCAATTGCCTAAAGAGCAATACCATAAATCAGTGGTTTCAGCTGTGGCTGGCCAAGTTTAATAGTGTACGGCAAAGGAAATATTTTTTTCTGGGGTGAAATTAAATTGCCAAAATGGTACTACCAGTAAATCTGGTGTCCCAGCAGTGGCTGGCCAAGTTTAATAGTGTCCGTCATAGGATATATTTTGTTCTGGGTTGAAATTTAATTGCCAAAATAGCAATACGGTAAATCTGGTGTCCCAGCAGTGGCTGGCCAAGTTTAATTGTGTCCTGCAAAGGATATATTTTGTTCTGGGGTGAAATTCAATTGCCAAAATAGCAATACCATAAATCAGTGGTTTCAGCTGTAGCTGGCCATGTTTAATAGTGTCCTGCAAAGGATATATTTTGTTCTGTGGTGAAATTCAATCGCCAAAATAGCAATACCATAAATCAGTGGTTTCAGCTGTGGCTGGCCAAGTTTAATAATGTACGGCAAAGGATATATTTTTTTCTGGGGTGAAATTCAATTGCCAAAATAGTACTACCGTAAATCTGGTGTCCCAGCAGTGGCTGGCCAAGTTTAATAGTGTCAGTCATAGGATATATTTTGTTCTGGGGTGAAATTCAATTGCCAAAATAGCAATACCGTAAATCTGGTGTCCCAGCAGTGGCTGGCCAAGTTTAATAGTGTCCATCATAGGATATATTTTGTTCTGGGGTGAAATTCAATGGCCAAAATAGCAATACCAGTAAATCTGGTGTCCCAGCAGTGGCTGGCCAAGTTTAATAGTGTCCGGCAAAGGATTTATTATTTTCTGGGGTGAAATTCAGTTGCCAAAATAGCAATACCGTAAATCTGGTATCCCAGCAGTGGCTGGCCAAGTTTAATAGTGTCCGGCAAAGGATATATTTGTGTTTGTTTCTGTTTAATATGAGTTGGAGGTGTGGCGACCTCCACTTCAGTCGTGCACACCTGACTAGTGTTTCTGCCCTAGATGCTGGTTTTTAATCAGAGTGAGTATAAAGCTGAATGTGTACTCACATTGCCTGCTAGTAGCCATCTGGCTCCAGGAGGAGTGCACAGTTGGCTCGGCATGCATGTTGGTACCTGCATCCCTGGATCTAATGGAGGCTGTTACAGCACCAGAAGGGGTTAATGAGTACGGTTTATCCCAGCATGCATGCTGGGCCCACACTCCTGGATTTTGTGTGGCTGTCGTGGCCCATAACAGGTAGGACTTAGCGTTAGGAGGATTTTATGTGGCTGTCATGGCCCATAGCAGGTCAGATTTAGCGTAAGTACCCACTCTAGGAGACAACCATGTCGGGGTGAGTGGGCTTACTACCTTTGATCAAAATGTAAACCAATGTCTCCACTGTTTGCATACGATATCACTAATGTCCTCTTATTGCTCCCATCTTGGGCAGAGCTCTTGTTGCAGAGTGCTGTGCATTTCTGTGTTTGAAAGGATATATTTTGTTCTGGGGTGAAATTCAATTGCCAAAATAGCAATACCATAAATCTGTAGTTTCAGCTGTGGCTGGCCAAGGTTAATAGTGTCCGGCAATGGATATATTTTTTTACTGGGGTGAAATTCAATTGCCAAAAAATCAATACCGTAAATCAGGTGTCCCAGCAGTGGCTGGCCAAGTTTAATAGTGTCCGGCAAAGGATATATTTTGTTCTGGAGTGAAATTCAATTGCTAAAATAGGAATCCCATAAATCAGTGTTTTCAGCTGTGGCTGGCCAAGTTTAATAATGTAAGGCACAGAATATATTTTTTTCTGGGGTGAAATTCAATTGCCAAAAAATCAATACCGTAAATCTGGTGTCCCAGCAGTGGCTTGCCAAGTTTAATAGTGTCTTTCATATAATTTATTTTGTTCTGGGGCAAAATTCAATTGCCAAAATAGCAATATCATAAATCAGTGGTTTCAGCTGTAGCTGGCCAAGTTAAATAGTGTACGGCAAAGGATATATTTTTTTCTGGGGTGAAATTCAATTGCCAAAAATCAATACCGTAAATCAGGTGTCCCAGCAGTGGCTGGCCAAGTTTAATAGTGTCCGGCAAAGGATATATTTTGTTCTGGGGTGAAATTCAATTGCCAAAATAGGAATCCCATAAATCAGTGTTTTCAGCTGTGGCTGGCCAAGTTTAATAGTGTCAGGCACAGAATATATTTTTTCTGGGGTGAAATTCAATTGCCAAAAATCAATACCGTAAATCTGGTGTCCCAGCAGTGGCTGGCCAAGTTTAATAGTGTCTTTCATATAATCTATTTTGTTCTGGGGCAAAATTCAATTGCCAAAATAGCAATATCATAAATCAGTGGTTTCAGCTGTAGCTGGCCAAGTTAAATAGTGTACGGCAAAGGATATATTTTTTTCTGGGGTGAAATTCAATTGCCAAAAAATCAATACCGTAAATCAGGTGTCCCAGCAGTGGCTGGCCAAGTTTAATAGTGTCCGGCAAAGGATATATTTTGTTCTGGGGTGAAATTCAATTGCTAAAATAGGAATCCCATAAATCAGTGTTTTCAGCTGTAGCTGGCCAAGTTTAATAATGTCCTGCAAAGGATATATTTTGTTCTGTGGTGAAATTAAATTGCCAAACTAGCAATACCATAAATCAGTGGTTTCAGCTGTGGCTGGCCAAGTTTAATAGTGAACGGCAAAGGATATATTTTTTTCTGGGATGAAATTCAATTGCCAAAATAGTACTACTGTAAATCTGGTGTCCCAGCAGTGGCTGGCCAAGTTTAATAGTGTCCGTCATAGGATATATTTTGTTCTGGGGTGAATTTCAATTGCCAAAATAGCAATACCGTAAATCTGGTGTCCCAGCAGTGGCTGGCCAAGGTTAATAGTGTCCGGCAATGGATATATTTTTTACTGGGGTGAAATTCAATTGCCAACACAGTACTACCGTAAATCTGGTGTCCCAGCAGTGGCTAGCCAAGTTTAATAGTGTCCGTCATAGGATATATTTTGTTCTGGGGTGAAATTCAATTTCCAAAATAGCAATATAGTAAATCTGGTGTCCCAGCAGTGGCTGGCCAAGGTTAATAGTGTCCGGCAAAGGATATATTTTGTTCTGGGGTGAAATTCA
Organism: Bufotes viridis; assembly: GCA_033119425.1. Classification (NCBI taxonomy): domain Eukaryota; kingdom Metazoa; phylum Chordata; class Amphibia; order Anura; family Bufonidae; genus Bufotes; species Bufotes viridis. The sequence continues at coordinate 108,857,520 of CM065594.1, forward strand.
ATTGCCAAAAGAGCAATACCATAAATCAGTGTTTTCAGCTGTAGCTGGCCAAGTTTAATAGTGTACAGCAAAGGATATATTTTTTTCTGGGGTGAAATTCAATTGCCAAAAAATCAATACCGTAAATCTGGTGTCCCAGCAGTGGCTGGCCAAGTTTAATAGTGTCTTTCATATAATTTATTTTGTTCTGGGGCAAAATTCAATTGCCAAAATAGCAATATCATAAATCAGTGGTTTCAGCTGTGGCTGGCCAAGTTTAATAGTGTACGGCAAAGGATATATTTTTTTCTGGGGTGAAATTCAATTGCCAAAAAATCAATACCGTAAGTCAGGTGTCCCAGCAGTGGCTGGCCAAGTTTAATAGTGTCCGGCAAAGGATATATTTTGTTCTGGGGTCAAATTCAATTGCTAAAATAGGAATCCCATAAATCAGTGTTTTCAGCTGTAGCTGGCCAAGTTTAATAATGTCCTGCAAAGGATATATTTTGTTCTGTGGTGAAATTAAATTGCCAAACTAGCAATACCATAAATCAGTGGTTTCAGCTGTGGCTGGCCAAGTTTAATAGTGAACGGCAAAGGATATATTTTTTTCTGGGATGAAATTCAATTGCCAAAATAGTACTACTGTAAATCTGGTGTCCCAGCAGTGGCTGGCCAAGTTTAATAGTGTCCGTCATAGGATATATTTTGTTCTGGGGTGAATTTCAATTGCCAAAATAGCAATACAGTAAATCTGGTGTCCCAGCAGTGGCTGGCCAAGGTTAATAGTGTCCGGCAATGGATATATTTTTTACTGGGGTGAAATTCAATTGCCAACACAGTACTACCGTAAATCTGGTGTCCCAGCAGTGGCTAGCCAAGTTTAATAGTGTCCGTCATAGGATATATTTTGTTCTGGGGTGAAATTCAATTTCCAAAATAGCAATATAGTAAATCTGGTGTCCCAGCAGTGGCTGGCCAAGGTTAATAGTGTCCGGCAAAGGATATATTTTGTTCTGGGGTGAAATTCAATTGCCAAAAGAGCAATACCATAAATCAGTGTTTTCAGCTGTAGCTGGCCAAGTTTAATAGTGTACAGCAAAGGATATATTTTGTTCTGTGGTGAAATTCAATTGCAAAAAGAGCAATACCATAAATCAGTGGTTTCAGCTGTGGCTGGCCAAGTTTAATAGTGTACGGCAAAGAATATATTTTTTTCTAGGGGGGGGGAAATACAATTGCCAAAATGGTACTACCGTAAATCTGGTGTCCCAGCAGTGGCTGGCCAAGTTTAATAGTGTCCGTCATAGGATATATTTTGTTCTGGGTTGAAATTTAATTGCCAAAATAGCAATACCGTAAATCTGGTGTCCCAGCAGTGGCTGGCCAAGTTTAATTGTGTCCTGCAAAGGATATATTTTGTTCTGGCGTGAAATTCAATTGCCAAAATAGCAATACCATAAATCAGTGGTTTCAGCTGTAGCTGGCCATGTTTAATAGTGTCCTGCAAAGGATATATGTTGTTCTGTGGTGAAATTTAATCGCCAAAATAGCAATACCATAAATCAGTGGTTTCAGCTGTGGCTGGCCAAGTTTAATAATGTACGGCAAAGGATATATTTTTTTCTGGGGTGAAATTCAATTGCCAAAATAGCACTACCGTAAATCTGGTGTCCCAGCAGTGGCTGGCCAAGTTTAATAGTGTCCGTCATAGGATATATTTGGTTCTGGGGTGAAATTCAATTACCAAAATAGCAATACCGTAAATCTGGTGTCTCAGCAGTGGCTGGCCAAGTTTAATAGTGTCCTGCAAAGGATTTATTATTTACTGGGGTTAAATTCAGTTGCCAAAATAGCAATACCGTAAATCTGGTGTCCCTGCAGTGGCTGGCCAAGTTTAATAGTGTCCGGCAAAGGATATATTTTGTTCTGGGGTGAAATTCAATTGCCAAAATAGCAATACCGTAAATCTGGTGTCCCAGCAGTGGCTGGCCAAGTTTAATAGTGTCCGGCAAATTCTGGGGTGAAATTCAATTGCCAAAATAGCAATACCATAAATCAGTGTTTTCAGCTGTAGCTGGCCAAGTTTAATAGTGTCCTGCAAAGGATACATTTTGTTCTGTGGTGAAATCCAATTGCCAAAATAGCAATACCATAAATTTGGTGTCCCAGCAGTTGCTGGCCAAGTTTAATAGTGTACGGCAAAGGATATATTTTTTTCTGGGGTGAAATTCAATTGCCAAAATAGCAATACCGTAAATCTGGTATCCCAGCAGTGGCTGGCCAAGTTTAAAAGTGTCCGTCATAGGATGTATTTTGTTCTGGGGTGAAATTCAATTGCCAAAATAGCAATACCGTAAATCTGGTGTCCCAGCAGTGGCTGGCCAAGTTTAATAGTGTCCGGCAAAGGATATATTTGGTTCTGGGGTGAAATTCAATTGCCAAAATAGCAATACCATAAATCAGTGGTTTCAGCTGTAGCTGGCCATGTTTAATAGTGTCCCGCAAAGGATACATTTTGTTCTGTGGTGAAATTCCAATGCCAAAATAGCAATACCAGAAGTCAGTGGTTTCAGCTGTGGCTGGCCAAGTTTAATAGTGTACGGCAAAGGATATATTTTGTGCTGGGGTGAAATTCAATTGGACAAAAAACTCGTACCTAAAAAAACATATCGTCGATATATCTAAATCCAACAAACAACATTATCCACAGCGTCACTGGGGTTGTCACAGAAAACTAGGGTCCTCTCCCACCAGCCCAGGAACAAATTAGCATACGATGGGGCACAAGAACTCCCCATCGCAGTGCCCCTGAGCTGGTGGTAGTAGGACCCCCCAAAGACAAAAAAGTTACAAGTGAGGGTAAATTCCAAAAGTTGTAAGATAAATCTATTATGCGCCTCAAACTGACATCCTCTAGTGCTTAGAAAGAATCTCACTGCTTCTAAGCCTAAGTGGTGAGGGATCGAGGAATACAATGCCTCCACGTCAATGGAAGCCAGGGACATGTCATCTTCAATACACATACCTTCTAGATGGACTAGTAAATCACTGGTGTCCCGTACATAGGAGGGGAGAGCTTTAACAAAAGGTGCAAGTACATGATCTATGTAGATACCAACATTCCGGGAGATACTACTAATGCCTGCCACAATGGGACGTCCTTTAAGTGGGCTCGTCCCCTTGTGCACCTTTGGAAGGCTATAAAAGGTGGCTACTGTAGGATGTTTATTGTACAAAAATTCGAATTCATCCTTAGAGATAAGATCTTCCTTAAATGCCTCTTCCAAGATGTCAAATAATCTTTTCTGATACATCTTCGTTGGGTCAGATCTTAATACCTCATAGGTGTCTTTATCTTTCAGGATATTAAGACACATATCCTTGTATTTGTTGGTATCGAGTAACACAATATTTCCACCTTTATCCGACGGTTTAATGGTCAGATTACAATCTTTCTCAAGATTGTGTATCGCCTCCATTTCTAGTTTTGAACAATTAAACAAAGGTGTTTTTATAGAAATTTCTTCCAAATCGCGTGATACCTGGGCTACAAAAATGTCGATACAGTTAGGATCTCCCTGTGGGGGCATCTTAGTACTCTTCGGTTTTAGATTAGAAAATGGGCCTGTCCCTTCTGGGGGTCCACTGTCTTGGAGCGTATACAGAAGGTGGACATCCTCCAGAATTTCCATAGGTATCCCCAATTCCCTGCTTTCGCGCTTCTTTTTTAGCGCAAAATGCTTGCGCCAATGTAATTTTCGCTCGAATAAATGCAAGTCCCTTATCCAATTGAATAGGTTGAAACCAGTGCATGGAACAAATGAGAGGCCTTTTAATAGTATACTCCTCTCTACTATGGTTAGGGATTTATTAGTCAGGTTAATTATCTGGCTGGAGTCTCCAGAGAGGATTGTATCCTCGGCTGGCTCCGATTCCGCAATGGGTAATTCACCTCCTCTCCGGTGCACTCACTGTTGAAGGGTTTGTAACGGGTATAGGACAGTGACATTGGCTTCTACTGGAAACACTACCAGCAGCCACTACAAGCTAAGTATACCGGCTTATATCTTTGTTTATATCATTGCATTTGTTCTCTATGCTTGCTTATATCCCCTGATGAACTGGCTCTTGTGGCCAGAGAAACGCGTCGGGATCAGACAGCATATCGTATTTGATTACATATGGTTATGTGGGGTGACCATTCCCTACTATCATACTGCATGTTCATTTGATGATTGGCTGTTTTAGCATATTGTTTGAGGTGGTGGTGTATTACCGTCACTTTTTCCTCCTTCCATCAGGACGAATGGTCGGGCAGTCCTCACTTGGTGATGGTTAGGGTGATTTTTAGGGCATACAGGGACATTTTGTGGATTAGACTAGGATGTTTTAGTGGTCAGTGACCCGGCTCTGTCCAGGGTTTCCTTTTGTCTTTCCTTCCTGCATACCTATATATTCTGTTATTTACATTTTGGGCGTATTTTTAATTGATTACAATAAAGTATTTTTTAGGTACGAGTTTTTTGTCCATAGTTCCTAAGGTACCTGGTCATTATATTTTGGTGTTTTGGATTGTTGTTCCTTCCTTGGAGATATGGCAGGTTTTCTTTCTAGCACTATTGATAAGAAACATTGGTTAGTTGATGCGGATGAGGTATTCTCAGAAAAAACTTTGACCCAGAAAAAATATACTCCCTCTTTTAAATCGTCCTTTAACGACTTAACAAAAACATATAAAGAACATATTACGTCTTGTTGGGAAATACGTTCTTTAGAATGTTATATTCAGAATCAGATGGTCCCTAGGGGTTTACGTATAGCTCTTCTTCCAGCTAAACGATGCAGGAATCCTGAACTGCTAAATAAATGGGAAGCAAAGGCAACTGAATTCTCATTATCCTTTATGACTCTCTTACTGGAACATGAGAAAATTAATTTGAATAATCTAGAAATTAAATTGAAAGAGCAGATTGAAATTACACAACTGTTCAAAGACTTTAGTAAGAAAGAATTAGAACTTAAAAGAGATTTTAGTAAGAAAGAATTAGAACTTAAAAATACCCTAGAGAAATTTCAGTTCAACATAAAAGAACGCAAACACCGACAATTTAATAGGGATTTAAAAGACTTTAAGGAAAACCGAGTTTATACGTATCTTGGTCAGAATACCGTCCAAGAATCGGATTGTACATCCAGTGACACTGAGGCATCTGAAAGTGATAGAGAAGGGACCCAAAGAAACAGAGGAAGAGGGAGAGGGTGCCAAAGAGGGAGAGGACAGAGAGGCAGACGTCATGGTGGTACACAACGTTTTTTAGGAGAGGAGGTGAATTACCCATTGCGGAATCGGAGCCAGCCGAGGATACAATCCTCTCTGGAGACTCCAGCCAGATAATTAACCTGACTAATAAATCCCTAACCATAGTAGAGAGGAGTATACTATTAAAAGGCCTCTCATTTGTTCCATGCACTGGTTTCAACCTATTCAATTGGATAAGGGGCTCGCATCTATTCGCGCGAAAATTACATTGGCGCAAGCATTTTGCGCTAAAAAAGAAGCGCGAAAGCAGGGAATTGGGGGATACCTATGGAAATTCTGGAGGATGTCCACCTTCTGTATATGCTCCAGGACAGTGGACCCCCAGAAGGGACAGGCCCATTTTCTAATCTAAAACCGAAGAGTACTAAGATGCCCCCACAGGGAGATCCTAACTGTATCGACATTTTTGTAGCCCAGGTATCACGCGATCTGGAAGAAATTTCTATAAAAACACCCTTGTTTAATTGTTCAAAACTCGAAGTGGAGGCGATACACAATCTTGAGAAAGATTGTAATCTGACCATTAAACCGTCGGATAAAGGTGGAAATATTGTGTTACTCGATACCAACAAATACAAGGATATGTGTCTTAATATCCTGAAAGATAAAGACACCTATGAGGTATTAAGATCTGACCCAACGAAGATGTATCAGAAAAGATTATTTGACATCTTGGAAGAGGCATTTAAGGAAGATCTTATCTCTAAGGATGAATTCGAATTTTTGTACAACAAACATCCTACAGTAGCCACCTTTTATAGCCTTCCAAAGGTGCACAAGGGGACGAGCCCACTTAAAGGACGTCCCATTGTGGCAGGCATTAGTAGTATCTCCCGGAATGTTGGTATCTACATAGATCATGTACTTGCACCTTTTGTTAAAGCTCTCCCCTCCTATGTACGGGACACCAGTGATTTACTAGTCCATCTAGAAGGTATGTGTATTGAAGATGACATGTCCCTGGCTTCCATTGACGTGGAGGCATTGTATTCCTCGATCCCTCACCACTTAGGCTTAGAAGCAATGAGATTCTTTCTAAGCACTAGAGGATGTCAGTTTGAGGCGCATAATAGATTTATCTTACAACTTTTGGAATTTACCCTCACTTGTAACTTTTTTGTCTTTGGGGGGTCCTACTACCACCAGCTCAGGGGCACTGCGATGGGGAGTTCTTGTGCCCCATCGTATGCTAATTTGTTCCTGGGCTGGTGGGAGAGGACCCTAGTTTTCTGTGACAACCCCAGTGACGCTGTGGATAATGTTGTTTGTTGGATTTAGATATATCGACGATGTGTTTTTACTTTGGAAAGGGGATAAAAAAAGTTTCTTTGCATTCCTGGAAGATCTAAATTGTAATTCTATAGGGATGCGTTTTACAGCAGAGTTTCAAACTACCCATCTCCCCTTCCTAGACATCAACATTTCTCACAATGACAACGGATTTTTGTCGACTAAAACCTACCGTAAACCTACAGCATCTAATTCATTATTAGATTGGAGGAGTCATCACCCCCTGTCACTGAAAAAAGGTATTCCAATTGGACAATACCTTCGTATAAGAAGAAACTGCAGTGATGACAGGGATTTTAAAATTCAGGCTGATGATCTCCGTAGGCGGTTACAGGACAAAGGTTATCCAGACATAGTGCTAAGAGAGGCATTCAAACGGGCAAAGAATAGTGAACGTAGTGATTTATTACGACCTAGACTATCGACAAATGGGGACAATTTCGTTCGTATGATAGGCACCTTTGATGTAGCGGAGAAAGAAATTAGGTGCATTTTTAACAAACATTGGGACACTTTAAAAATGGATCCCGACATCAAACAGGTGATTACGGACCAAGCACAGATCACGTATAGGAGGGGTCGCAATTTGCGAGACCACCTAGTTCACAGTCACTTTTTGGAACCTGTTGGTGTAAACACCAATTGGTTGTCACCCACAACTGGTTGTTTCCGATGTAGTGGCTGTGTTGCCTGTAAGGTCCTCAGACAGACAAAAGAGTTCACTAGCACTGTGACAGGCAAAAAATACAAGATAAAAGGGTTCATCAATTGTCGCAGCAAAGGCATTATCTATCTAGCCACTTGCCACTGCGGACTTCAATATGTGGGTAAGACCACACGTGAGCTCCGCAGGAGGATAGGGGAGCACATGGGAGATCTCAGAAATCAGAGAGATACCCCACTTGCATCCCATGTCGAGAATGCACATGCAGGAAATTTTTCAGGGATCTACTTCATTGGTATCGAGCGAGTTACACCATTAAAGAGAGGAGGTAATTGGGAGAGGAAAGTGTTACAGAGAGAAACATGGTGGATATTTGAGTTATGTACTTTAAATCCGAGGGGTCTTAATGAACAACTTTCGTTTGGATGTTTTATTTAAAAGTTGGTATCCTAAGTCATTATACGATGCAAATTTTTCCCCCAAAAAATTTTTTGGTACATTGGAAACCATCGTATCGGTACATGTGATTTTTTTACACCATTTGAATGACATCCTCTGAGCTATACTCTTTATAAATATCATATTTAATTGTGTTTCCCCTCGATGTGTTTTTTCCTCTCCTATGTTTATTATTCCTCAAGATTGGTCGTATATCCCTGATATCCCCTTCCTGTGTGGGCGGCGCCTACTGCGATAGGAGCTAAAACCGTTCTTTCGAGTGCGACTTTATCTAAATCTGCGATAATCCTTTCCCTTCCTGCGGGGGCGGTACCCACCGCGATACTAGCTTAATTAGTTTTTTCGAGTGCGATAATTTTTAAACCTGCGATAATCTTCAATTTCGAGTGATGCGATAAGATAACGTTTATTGACATCCTGGGTTTTCTTTGACTTTTGAGAATTTTGAGGAGAACAGATTGCGCTGCTCGGAATTGCCCTCATTTTGATCAGTGCTTTCTGTTTATTATACAATTATGACACCCCTACCGATTTTTTAATTTGCTGCAGGACCTTGTATCACATGGTATCGTGTTTTCATTCACTATGTGATCTCCTTACAGGACCTGCGATCACGTGATTCCTCTTATTGGTTGATCGGAGTCACATGACCGATTATGTGATCGGGATGGGTGTTGTCTCCTTAGGTGTTGCACTATTTAAATTCGCATAGCGCGCTACCCTGTATGGCGTCTGAACATACGGCCATCAGTGACCCTGTCCATAACGCTCCAGCAGTAGCTGTCGAGTAACCCTTACCCTCCGGTGCACTCACTGTTGAAGGGTTTGTAACGGGTATAGGACAGTGACATTGGCTTCTACTGGAAACACTACCAGCAGCCACTACAAGCTAAGTATACCGGCTTATATCTTTGTTTATATAATTGCATTTGTTCTCTATGCTTGCTTATATCTCCTGATGAACTGGCTCTTATGGCCAGAGAAACGCGTCAGGATCAGACAGCATATCGTATTTGATTACATATGGTTATGTGGGGTGACCATTCCCTACTATCACAGTGCATGTTCATTTGATGATTGGCTTTTTTAGCGTATTGTTTGAGGTGGTGGTGTATTACCGTCACTTTTTCCTCTTTCCATCAGGACGAATGGTCGGGCAGTCCTCACTTGGTGATGGTTAGGGTGATTTTTAGGGCATGCAGGGACATTTTGTGGATTAGACTAGGATGTTTTAGTGGTCAGTGACCCGGCTCTGTCCAGGGTTTCCTTTTGTCTTTCCTTCCTGCATACCTATAAATTCTGTTATTTACATTTTGGGCGTATTTTTAATTGATTACAATAAAGTATTTTTTAGGTACGAGTTTTTTGTCCATAGTTCCTAAGGTACCTGGTCATTATATTTTGGTGTTTTGGAGTTAAATTCAATTGCCAAAATAGCAATACCGTAAATCTGGTATCCCAGCAGTGGCTGGCCAAGTTTAATAGTGTCCGTCATAGGATATATTTTGTTCTGGGGTGAAATTCAATTGCCAAAATAGCAATACAGTAAATCTGGTGTCCCAGCAGTGGCTGGCCAAGGTTAATAGTGTCCTGCAAAGGATATATTTTGTTCTGTGGTGAAATTCAATTGCCAAAATAGCAATACCATAAATCAGTGGTTTCAGCTGTGGCTGGCCAAGTTTAATAGTGTACGGCAAAGGATATATTTTTTTCTGGGGTGAAATTCAATTGCCAAAATAGTACTACTTTAAATCTGGTGTCCCAGCAGTGGCTGGCCAAGTTTAATAGTGTCCGGCAAAGGATATATTTGGTTCTGGGGTGAAATTCAATTGCCAAAATAGCAATACCGTAAATCTGGTGTCCCAGCATTGGCTGGCCAAGTTTAATAGTGTCCGGCAAAGGATTTATTATTTTCTGGGGTGAAATTCAGTTGCCAAAATAGCAATACCGTAAATCTGGTGTCCCAGCAGTGGCTGGCCAAGTTTAATAGTGTCCGGCAAAGGATATATTTTTTTCTGTGGTGAAAATCAATTGCCAAAATAGTACTACCGTAAATCTGGTGTCCCAGCAGTGGCTGGCCAAGTTTAATAGTGTTCGGCAAAGGATATATTTTGTTCTGGGGTGAAATTCAATTGCCAAAATAGCAATACCATAAATCAGTGGTTTCAGCTGTGGCTGGCCATGTTTAATAGTGTCCGGCAAAGGATATATTATTTTTTGCGGTGAAATTCAGTTACAAAAATAGAAATACATTAAAACTGTTGTTCCAGCTGTTGCAGGCTTCTTTTAAATCTGTCCATAAAAGGGTATATTATTTTCTAGGGTGAAAGTCAGTAGCAAAAATAGAAATACAGTAAATCTGCTGTCCCAGCAGTGGCTGGCCAAGTTTAATAGTGTACGGCATATGATAGATTTTGTCCTGGGGTGAAATTCACTTGCCAATATAGTAATAACCTGAATCTGGTGTTCCAGCTGTTGCAGGCCAAGTGTTAATCTGTCCATAAAAGGGTATATTACACTCAAGGTGTATATACAAGTGCTGAGAGGGTCATTCTCAATAACTTCACACGCTATCGTGCATCTCCCATTGTATTTCTGTCCGTTAAATGGTATATTACACAAAGTGTTAAAATACAATAGTTGAATGCATAATCCTACATATTTTTTCACACGCTACTGTGCATCTCCAAGTGTAAGTCTGTCCATGAAAGGATACCTTTTAAAACCATACTAGGCCTACAATTGATATTCCCCTAAATCAGTGGTTACTGCTGTGCCTGGATTAGTGTAATACGGTACATAAATAAATAGGCAGATAGTGTTAGGTACCTGAAAAAAAAAAAGGCCTGAATTTGAAATCAATACATTGGGCCAAATTTTTTTTCTATTTATTGTGGTGCTTGGTGAACGGTAACAATGAGGAAAACATCTAGTAAGGGACGCGGTCATGGTGGTGTTAGTGGACTCTCTGGGTCTGGTGCCAGAATTTACAGCGATATTCGGTGGGACCCAATGCCGTTCTAAGGATAGTAAGGCCTGAGCAGGTACAGGCGCTAGTCAATTGGGTCGCTGACAGTGGATTCAGCACGTTCACAACATTATCTCCCACCCAGTCCTCTGCAGAAAGCGCACAGGTGGCGCCTGAAATCCAAGCCATTCAGTCTGTCACATCACCCCCATGCATATCAGGGAAACTGTCTGAGCCTCAAGTTATGCAGCAGTCTCTTAAGCTGTTTGAAGACTCTGCTGGCAGGGTTTCCCAAGGGAATCCACCTAGCCCTTCCCCAGTGGTGGAAGACATAGAATGCACTGATGCACAATCACTTATGTTTCCTGATGATGAGGACATGGGAATACCACCTCATCGGAGTCCACGTGTCTCTGATGATGATGAAACACAGGTGCCAACTGCTGCGTCTTTTTGCAGTGTGCAGACCGAACAGGAGGTCAGGGAGGAAGACTGTGTGGAAGACGATGCAGGGGACGATGAGGTTCTAGACCCCACATGGAATGAAGGTCGTGCCACTGATTTTTATAGTTCAGAGGAAGAGGAATTCGTGAGACCGAGCCAACAGCGTAGCAAAAGAGGGAGCAGGTGGCAAAAGCAGATCAGCCGCCGCCAAGAGAGTTTGCCTGCTACTGGACACCGCCACCAGGGAATGAGCACCCCAAAGGCAGCTTCAAGGAGTTCCCTGGCATGGCACTTCTTTAAACAATGTGCTCACGACAAGACCCAAGTGGTTTGCATGATGTGCCATCAGAGCCTGAAGTGAGGCATTAATGTTCTGTACCTTAGCACAACCTGCATGACCAGGCAGCTACATGCAAAGCATGAACTGCAGTGGAGTAAACACCTTAAAAACAAGGAACTCACTCAGGCTCCCCCTGCTTCCTCTTCTGCTGCTGCCTCGGCCTATTCCTCCGCCTCGGGAGGAATTTTGGCACCTGCCACCCACCAAACAGAGGATGTGCCACCGACACCACCACCTGCGTCACCAAGCATCTCCACCATGTCACACGGCAGCGTTCAGCTCTTCATCTCACAAACCTTGGAGAGAAAGCTTAAATTCCCACCTAGCCAACCTCGATCCCTGGGCCTGAATGCAAGCATTTCTAAACTACTGGCCTTTGAAATGCTGTCATTCAGGCTGGTGGACACAGACAGCTTCAAACAGCTGATGGCCATGGCTGTCCCACAGTATGTTGTTCCCAGCCGCCACTACTTCTCCAAGACAGCCGTGCCTTCCCTGCACAACCAAGTATCTGATAAAATCAAGTATGCACTGCGCAACGCCATCTGTGGCAAGATCCACCTAACCACAGATACGTGGAACAGTAAGCACGGCCAGGGACGCTATATCTCCCTAACTGCACACTGGGTAAATGTAGTGGCAGCTGGGCCCCAGGCGGAGAGTTTCTTGGCGCACGTCCTTCCATCGCCAAGGATCGTTATGGCATCATTCTTTGCCTCCTGTAGCCTCCTCCTCCTACTCGGCTTCCTCCTCCTCTGCTTTCACCAGCTCATCCAGTCAGCCACACACCTTCACCACTAACTTCAGCACAGCCCGGGGTAAACGTCAGCAGGCCATTCTGAAACTCATATGTTTGGGGGACAGGCCCCACACCGCGCAGGAGTTCTGGCGGGGTATTGAACAACAGACCGACGAGTGGTTTCTGCAGGTGGGCCTCAAGCCCGGCCTGGTGGTGTGCGATAATGGGCGCATGTGCTGAATTTGGTGGTGCAGAAGTTCATTCACAACTACCCCGAAATTTCAGAGATGCTGCATAAAGTGCGGGCCATTTGTGCGTGCTTCCGGCGTTCACATCCTGCCGCTGCTCACCTGTCTGCGCTACAGCGGAACTTCGGCCTTACCGCTCACCGCCTCATATGCGATGTGCCCACCAGGTGGAACTCCACCTTGCACATGCTGGAGAGACTGTGCGAGCAGCAGCAGGCCATAGTGGAGTTTCAGCTGCAGCACGCACGCGTCAGTCGCACTGCGGAACAGCACCACTTCACCTTCAATGATTGGGCCTCCATGTGAGACCTGTGTGCCAGTGGCCAGTGGCGATGACACCATTATCAGCGTGGTATCACAATACCACTTCTATGTCTCCTTGAGAAAACGCTTAGGGCGATGATGGAAGAAGAGGTGGCCCAGAAGGAGAAGGAGGATGATGGGTCATTTTTAGCACTTTTAGGCCAGTCTGTTAGAAGTGTCTCAGAGGGAGGTTTTTTGCAACAGCAGAGACCAGGTACAAATGTGGCCAGCCAGGGCCCACTACTGGAGGACGAGGAGGAGGGGGGGATACGGAGGACGATAGTGCGTGGCTGGGGGTATACGGAGGACGATGACGATACGCCTCCAACAGAGAGCAGCTTGTAGTTACGTCTGAGGAGCCTGGCACACATGAGCGACTACATGCTGCAGTGCCTGCGCAACGACAGCAGAGTTGCCCACATTTTAACGTGTGCGGACTACTGGGTTGCCACCCTGCTGGATCCCCGGTACAAAGACAATGTGCCGACCTTACTCCCTGCACTGGAGCGTGATAGGAAGATGCGCGAGTACAAGCGCACGCTGGAAGACGCTCTCCTGAGAGCATTCCCAAATGTCACATGGGAACAGGTGGAAGCCCAAGGCAAAGGCAGAGGAGGAGCAAGAGGTCACCAACGCAGCTGTGTCACGTCCAGCTCCTCTGAGGGCAGGTTTAGCATGGCAGAAATGTGGAAAAGTTTTGTCTCCACGCCACAGCTAACTGCACCACCACCTGATACGGAACGTGTTAGCAGGAGGCAGCATTTCACTAACACGGTTCAACAGTACATCTGCACACCCCTCCACGTACTGACTCTGACTGATGGTTCGGCCCCATTCAACTTCTGGGTCTCCAAATTGTCCACGTGGCCAGAGTTAGCATTTTATGCCTTGGAGGTGCTGGCCTGCCTGGCGGCCAGCGTTTTGTCTGACCGTGTATTCAGCACAGCAGGGGGCGTTATTACTGACAAACGCAGCCGCCTGTCCACAGCCAACGTGGACAAGCTGACGTTCATAAAAATTAACCAGGCATGGATCCCACAGGACCTGTCCCTTTCTTGTGCAGAATAGTCATTTATAACTGCCTCCCCCTCAACCATGTATTCTTGTACTCCGGGGCACTTCTTTATTGAATCCTCATTTTTTTAACTTTACTATGATCTTGCGGTGCAACCCAAAGTTGAATGAACCTCTCCTCAATCTGGGCGCCAGGGCCTAAATAACTGAAAGTGGCCTGTTACAATCGTGGGTGACACAAAGCCATGCGACCTCTCTCCTCTGTCTGGGTGCCGTGGGCTAAATATCTGTAGTGGCCTTCTCCAGTGGTGGGTGATATGACGCCTTATTCCTTGCTGTGGGACCTCTCTCCTCTGTCTGGGTGCTGGGGCCTAAACAACTGAAAGTGGCCTTCTCTAGTGGTGAGTGATATGACGCCTGATTCTCTGCTGTGGGACCTATTTCCTCTGTTTGGGTGCTGGGGCCTAAATAACTGAAAGTGGCCTTCTCCAGTGGTGGGTGATATGACACCTGATTCTCTGCTGTGGGACCTCTCTCCTCTGTCTGGGTACTGGGGCCTAAATAACTGAAAGTGGCCTTCTCAATTGGTGGGTGATATGACGCCTTATTCCTTGCTGTGGGACCTCTCTCCTCTGTCTGGGTGCTGGGGCCTAAATGACTGAAAGTGGCCTTCTCCAGTGGTGGGTGATATGAAGCCTGATTTTATGCTACGGGACCTCTCTCCTCTGTTTGGGTGCTGGGGCCGAAATAACAGAAAGTGACCTTCTCCATTGGTGGGTGACTTGAAGCCTGATTCTCTACTATGGGACCTCTCTCCAATTGATATTGGTTAATTTTTATTTTTTTTATTTTATTTTAATTCATTTCCCTATCCACATTTGTTTGCAGGGCATTTACCTACATTTTGCTGCCTTTTGCAGCCCTCTAGCCCTTTCCTGAACAATTTTACAGCCTTTTTAGTGCCCGAAAGTTTGGGTCCCCATTGACTTCAATGGGGTTCGGGTTTCGGGAAGTTCGGCCGAACTTCTTGAACCCGAACATCCAGGTGTTCGCTCAATTCTACATACAATAGCATAACCAATTACCTAATAAAAGAGAAGCAGCAATGTATAAGAATATACAAGATCGTATGAAATATGACAAAATGACTCACACAATAGATTTAAACAGAGTCCAATCATGTATTGCAGAAGCCCATACCCTCCCAAGGTAACACGCACCCATACAAACCAGTATGCACACGGCAGAATAAGCCACAGTATTATAACAAGGCACCAAGATATACCTACATGGAAGGAGCTAGATAAAAATTCAGACCAGGGAATGCGTCCACCCCGACGCACATTTCGCTACTGCTTTTTCAAGGGGCATAATGGACCAATGTCTCAACTAGTTTATATAGCCCCCTAGTAACATTAGATTAATTTCAGGTGTCACAGAACGTCCACCTGAACAAAAACACCTATAGCTGGTCCGGAGCGGTGTGGGGCGTGTTATCGCGAGAGAATCCGGTGCTTTGCGATAATATCGGACGGAAAAAATTGTGTCGGAAAACAAAATCGCGTACATCGCGAAGAAATGCATACTAAATCACGCGATAATTATAAGTATCATCCCGTCAGTATAACAAAGGAGTCTCATTCAATCTCGCGAGAGATTATAGTATACTTATATAGTAACCCTTGAGGGTTATACTATATAAGTTGGTGTAATATTTATATAATTGTGTGCACATTATGGTTCATGTCCTGTCCATTAGCCTAAAAACGTATTAAGTTCGTTTATATCAGATATAGGTATTATCCCTTTAAGAGTTTGCATTAATATAGTGAGCAATGGGTTATAATGTCATATGCGATCATGTGATCGCTCACTTGGTTTGTCCGGGTGAGAGGCGTGGTCTCGCGAGATTGAATGAGACTCCTTTGTTATACTGACGGGATTATACTTATAATTATCGCGCAATTTAGTATGCGTTTTTTCGCGATGTACGCGATTTTGTTTACCAACGCGTTTTTTTCCGTCCGATATTATCGCGAAGCACGGGGTTCTCGGATTCTCTCGCGATAACACGCCCCACACCGCTCTGGATCAGCTATAGGTGTTTTTGTTCAGGTGGGCGTTCTGTGACACCTAATATTAATCTAATGTTACTAGGGGGCTATATAAACTAGTTGAGACATTGGTCCATTATGCCCCTTGAAAAAGCGGTAGCGAAACGCGCATCGGGGTGGACGCATTTCCTGGTCTGAATTTTCATCTAGCTCCTTCCATGTAGGTATATCTTGGTGTCTTTTTATAATATTGTGGCTTATTCTGCCATATGCATACTGGTTTGTATGGGTGCTTGTTACCTTGGGAGGGTATGGGCTTGTGCAATACATGATTGGACTCTGTTTAAATCTATTGTGTGAGTCATTTTGTCATGTTTTATATGATCTTCTATATTCTTATACTTGGGGGATGTGATAAACTGTGGTTACTCCTTCATTGCTGCTTCTCTTTTATTATGTAATTGGTTATGCTATTGTATGCTATTTATTGGTATATTAAATAAACATTGATTATTTGTATGTGATTCCTTTAGTCGGATTTTGTTATAAGTTTAGAGTCACTGTTTTACCCGTTTCATTTTGGGTTTATTGTAGGTGATACATCAGCCACTACACCCAAATCCAACAACGTTTACCTTGACAATCAATCTTTGATATTGCAATAAAAATAGCTCCACCACCAATGGATAGCCGCACGTCTCGTAAATACAACACTGGCACACCATCATATGACTGTGGCAAAAGTTCACATATTTGCAAAACACTTAAAACATTAACCTAGATGCAGCGGAGAACAACCTAGCTTCAAAGGGGAACTACATACTGCTGAAGTAACATTGCATAGGTTAGCTAACAGAAGAGGCGAAATAGGACATCTCTCATTTGATATGTCACCATTCTTCCTATAACCTTTGAGCACTTGCTTAACAATAAAAAAAAATCATTAACCAGCCCACTGTCCAGTAACTTCAAAAAGATAGACACAACAACCAGTGTCCTAACAAAAATGCTATAAACCAAACCCTCATGCACAACACTCAGGCAAAAAGCCAATGCCACCTGCTCCAAAGGAAAGGCGACACTGCCTGGTCAGTACAAAATGAGAAACAATGCAACCAAGCCAATACATACTTCTTCCATATAAGAGCCACTACTGAATTCTTCATAAGTTCCATGATCAAGACCGTATCAGGCCCCAAAGATGATCCAGGCACCACTCCCCTTACTTGTCTGCCCATGGCACCATCTCCTGAAACTGTGCAAACTGGAATGGAAAGGGAATTCACAATCATGTTAGTAGAGCCAGGAATATGATTTGGCCCAAATCAAAACATTAAAATTTAAAAGAATCAGATGTTGTAAAAACTTCATCACCAGGGAGCATTTAGGAGGCAGACTACTGGTCACATACATTGTCTGTGCAGTACCACAGAATAGGGTACTTGCAAATTGTTTCTTCCTGTATAATGTTCTGATGTATTGCATAACTCAGTATATCTCTGTATAGATCAGTCAGGGTTAAAGGGATTTTTCAGCAGATTTGTACCTACTGTATGAAACTGGCTGCTCACACTGCTGAGAAAAATTATGTTTTAATATATGCAAATGAGCCTGTGGAACAATGAGAGGCTCTGTTCTCCCTGCAACTTCTGCTCCCATCTAAAAGCGAGTGCCGGTCTCTTTTCTTATTTTTCTGTCCTCAGAATAGGTCTTCAATTTTAGATTGGTATGGGTCTGACTCCCAGCACTCCCGCTAATCAGCTGTTCAAAGAGGCCAAAGTACACCAGCTCTTCTTAGGCCTGTGACATCACATTCATCAGTCACATGGGCAAGGGAATAGGGCTACTTAAGGCTACTGTGAGGAGGCCTCTTCAAACAGCTGGTTGGCGAGAGTGCTGGGAGTCAAACAGGAGCTGATCTGATATTGATGATCTATCATGAACACCCACATGGCAGGTGCAGCGAGCCCCTTAGGAGTCGGTGCAGAAGATGGGAGTTGTAGTAGTCTTGATGAGATGTTATGTCATGGTGTACTTCCTCAGGCTGTTTCCCTTTGGGGATCTGGGCAGTGGAAAGGAGATTCAAAGGCTCAGGTCAGAAGTAAAAGAATAAAAGTCTCTCTTTACTCAGTGCAAAAGTTAACTTGTAGTACATCCAGCAGAAGTTTGTACAAAGTGCAATTTCTATTCCCAGATAAAGAGATACGGTGGCTAGCAATGTGGAAGTTATTGGCACCTCTAGTATGTGCTATCTTGCTCATGACTCTCTCTTGACCTTCTGGCTAACAGCTGTAAACTTGCACTTGCGGATATAGGTGTCCATTGTGTAATGCAGGTTTTGAGTTGTTGTTGGCCTGTATGTAATCTAGGTGATGAGTGTCTAAGCCATAGTCCCTCACCTGCAGCAGGGTCTGTAAAGCAGTGGTTTGCTGGTCACTTTACTGACTGTAGCACTTCAGATATATGTATCTGGTCAATAACTTGTCAATTTCATCATTTATCCACAAATTAAAAGGAAAGGACAGAGGATGAATGATACAATAAGCATTCAGTTCTTTTTAGGTAAAACTCCAGTGGGGAAAGGCAAAAATTCTCAAAGAGAAAATACGTTATACTCGCTAACTTCTTCTTAAGTAACTTCTGCAACAATATTAGTGTGCAGTTTAAGTGAAAGTTGTATTGTATTTTTAAGTGACTGATTGGTTCTCCTCTTTAATTCTGTTTAATATTCTGTGTAATAGTTTATACGTTTCCCTTGTAATGAAGTAGGTTAGATATAGTACCCATCACCCACTGTGCTGATAAGACCACATTCCTGAGTGATCTCAGAGACATGCATGATGCACACTGGAGGAGGGGCTAACAGGTTTAAACTCTGTGACCCAAATTAGCTTGGCAGACTCCAACAGGCCCTCCATTCTAAGTAGCATGTGAGTATGATTGCCCTATCTCTCTTGTACACCCTGGGTTGTCGGTCATTTGTTATAAAGGGGTAGACAGCCATGGCTTATAGCATGATCGACAAAGTCTCCAACCCATTTAGGCTAGTGATTTTTATTTACTTTTTACTATTCTGTTTGTGATTTCTTTTTGTTATCGTATATTTAATCACTTAGTAAATATATTTATTCATGTAGCCGATGTAAGCTTATTCATTCTCAAATCTTTCAGATTCACTTTACTTTACAAGAGCAAATTATATACAGATATACAATCAGACTCAATATAGACATAAATATAGATAAAAAAACTTTTAACAATGGCCCCATCTGCTGATTTGAAAACCAGTTTGGCCAAGGAAGTATTTTCTACAATTTTACTGTTGTCCAGGATTTTTTAAAGAAATTCGTTAATTGATGTTTGCCCTGGCAAATTGTCTTCTTTAAAATACCAAGACATTTATTGCCCACCTCCACAAAAGGCTCATTCGTGCACATACTTCATGCGCAGTTAGAAGGACACTTTAATTAAACGATGAGCACCACTCTTTAAAACACTGCCAGTCGTTAAAACTTTTCTGAACAGAAATGGTAGGCCTCCTCGGGATCATCAAGTTCAGTCAAAGGCCCGCATCTCTGGAACCCGTACTTAGGGCTCATTCACACAACCGTATGAGTTTTTGTGGACCACAAATTGCAGATCCGCAAAACACGGATACCAGCTGCATGCCTTTCGCATTTTGCGGCATGGAATATCCTTCTCCATGATAGAAATGCCTATTGTCCACAAATATGGGCAAGAATAGGACATGTTCTATTTATTTTGTGGGGCCACCGAACGGAAGTACGGATGCAGACAGCACACAGTGCTGAAGTGAATGGTTTCGCATCCAATCCACAAAAAATGCGTAACGGATGTGGAAAGAAATATATTGTTGCGTGATTGGACCTGTATCTGAGGATACACAGACAATTTTTGCCTAAATTTTTAGTAATACTGGAATTAGCCCCACAATTTTGTTTTATAAACTTCTAAAACAATATCCACATACTGAAATAACCCAGAGCACTTTCCTGCAAACTTTTCAACAATAATATTAACAAGAATACAGAATGTCTGGAGCCAGTTATTAAATATCCTGGAGACAGGTGGATGCCAAAGATGCCAAAACCTCCTCAGACTTCTCCTCTTTTTTGTCTAATTTAGAAATAAACTTTTTGGAAGCAGTAAGAAGAGAAGAGTATCAGTATACTCATTACTCCAAATCCACATGGGTAAATGTAAACCTAAAAGGGATATGCTGAATGGTAAAACTTCCTTATAACTAGCTTCAGCCACCCCTTTTTAACGCTAATAATAGAAGGACAAGGCTGAACAAAAGCTGGTTTACCTTTGCTATTGCCTAAACCAGGCCCAGCTGCCACCCAAGGACTAGCTCTGTCACCTACTGTAGGGATACCAACACCAGCAGCAGGAATAGACAACTGTGGGGGTGGGGGGAGGGGGCGGTGCAAAAGAATGTAAGGACTACAGGACCTGCGACAGTAAGGATAAAACAGGAACACGCTCAGCAGTTTGTAACTCACTGCAATGACTAGCTGTACCAGGCTGGGAAACTCCTTCTGCTGACATTGGTGGTCCCACAGGCAATGACACTGGAAATGCTTGCTCCCACATCAGGTCTTGGCAGACTGCACCCCAGACACAAACTATCTTCATTAAGCACTAATTTTGTCAGCTCTCGTGACAATCATGCAGCAGACATGACAGCAGATGTTGGTGCAGGACGGAATGCCAGCAAGACCTCCTGCGAGCCGTCAACTCCCCGCCCACTAGAAGCAACTTACCAGAGTATAAAGGAGCTGGGCCAAAAGTAGGTCAATGCAGCATCTCCTATGTACTGGATGGACCCTCCTCAGTGGGGAAGTGCAGTAGGGCCAGCGCTGTCACTTGGCACAATGGCTCCTCTCACCAGCAGCTGCAGGGAAGTATCAGAATGACTGCTGTGACTTCGGGGGCCTCTAGGAATTGTTCCACCATCCCCAGAAAATCTGCCTTGTCGCTCCCTCCTAAAAGTCTGGGATCCTCGTGTTATTGCAGAAGATACTGAAGAGTGCCTAAAGGTCCCCTAAACGCGACTAAGCTCATAAAAATGTGATTTAAAGAATTAAATGAATTCGGGCCACTGATCTTGCACTGCCAACATACAGAGGGAAATGCCGGCATCAGATACAGTTGAGTTCAGTTTGGCCCGAACATTGGTGGTCCCACAGGCAATGACACTGGAAATGCTTGCTCCCACACCAGGTCTTGGCAGACTTGGCAGACTGCACCCCAGACACAGACTATCTTCATTTGTATTTTAATTTTTTTTAATGAATTTTGAGGAGACCTTATGACTAAGCTCATAAAAATGTAATTTAAAGAATTAAATGAATTCGGGCCACTGAACCTGCACTGCCAACATACAGAGGGAAATGCCGGCATCAGATACAGTTGAGTTCAGTTTGGCCTGAACAGGTTCTGGGTATGGAAACTTGCTTCAAAGTGGGCATAGGGACACTTTTCACCAATTTTATAATGATTGTAGATAGGGACAGAAGAGGAGTCCTTAAACTGGAACCCAGCCAGCTTTCCCTAACTACTTGCAGTATAAGCCCTAAATGGCAGAACCGCAACTGGACAACAGTCTCTAAAAGTGAAGAACAAAACAACAATAGAAAAGCAAAAAGCATTAAAAGAGAGGACCTTTTGTGTAACAATCCTTTTTGCAAGGAGTAAGTAACTAGATGTATTGGTACATATGATGTATAACATCGGACAGTTAAACAAATTTTAGCAAAGTACTGGTATATATTAAGTTAGGACGCTGACTTAAAGCCAGTATTAACACTGTACCCCTCAATAACTTATAGAAGGGGAAAAAACTTGAAACCATATCTTGTCCACAGCCATTACCAAAAGAATCTGGGACAAAAAAAGCCAGTTACCTGGTTACAACATAGTGTGTCATATCCATGTGGAGTTTGTACATTCTGTGGAACAATAATAACACAAAGGGAATTCCAGAATCCTGTGGACAATCACTCCCATGTGATAAGAGATTATATAAATTGCAAAACTAAAGGGATTGTGTGTGTGGCAAAATGTAGCTGCTTGCTAATTTACATTGGAAAAACTATTCAGGAGTTCCGGAAAAGAATATCAAAACATTTTGGTGAGCTAAATAAAAAGGCAGAAACGACATTATCCCGTCATATCCATGACAGACATGGAGGTAACACTAAAAATTTAAAATTCTGGGGAATAATGAAAATCCAAAGTGGCCCCAGAAAAGGAAATATAGTTCGGAGACTGCAGAAAGAGGAGGCTAAATGGATACAAAGAATGAATAGCCTGGCCCCCTCAGGTCCTAATGAGGGGTTAACGTATGTTTCATTTATACCATCACGGTTTATAAAGTAGATATATTTAACAAATGTCACTATATCTAATTTCCCTTTTTTTCTTTTCTTCTTTGCTTATATGAAAGAATATAGGTATGGTAGGGGCATATACAGTGGATATGTATCGGAACAATTCTAACCGTATATAACAATACTTAGGATAATTAATGTGTAAAGAAAAATTTCCTGCATCCGCTATAAGACATAAAATGAAAAATCTAGGAGCATTAATCAATAGTTTGAAAGATATATACAACATCTAGGACATAGAGTGTGGAAATTAGATAGATAGGGGTGAGGTCCAATAGCAAGTTGGTACTGATCTGTGGAACATCACCAAATATTCCAACGTGGGCAGCATCTGAATCTGGAGTTGCTAAATGCTATATCTTACAGATGTTGTCAATAGACAGGAGAGATCCGCTATCAGTAATAAAGTCCATAGCCCCGCGCATTAAAAATAAAAAATACTGACCGTTAAATATCCATTAAGTGCAATTATATGCGTAACTCTCAAGTTGTGAGGGTACCGCACATTAAAGTAGAAAGAGATGCGAACGGGCTACTGCATAGGGTGATCTACTAAGTGTATTGCCATGTGCGGCTCATTAAGAGCGAAGATATTTTGCACTTTGCCGAAAAACAATAATTTATCCTACAGCCATGCTCAGTCAGTAGAAATATAGAATACCTACCGAAAAACATTCACAATATGGAACGTCAGGCGTAACTCTCAAGATGTGAGAGTACAGCATATTAAAATCAAATGACATGCGCATTGGAGTGCAAGAGCGATTCTCCAAGTGTAGTGCCTGCATCGCTCAATAATGAGCGAAGGTACTGGGCACTAAGTCAAAAGACATGCGCACTGATCACTTACCAAAGCGATGTCGTGATGTAACGAAGAAAGAGACTATGTGTAAGATTCTGCGCAGTAGTTACCCTTCATAGCGTGATCGCACTTCCATGCGCGTAATCAGCGAATAATATTAACTCGATATAATCAGGACAAAGAGTCTCCACCCCCAGGATAGTTAATGTCCAATTGAGTAGCTCCTTTCACTCAACCACAGAAAGAATGGAGAAAGACCAACTCTAATAGGTCATAAAACAAAATCGTCATTTAGTGGGAGGGTAGGAAAGGTTTTAAAAGACCCCACCGTAACTTAGCATACTGCACACTGCCCGGAACCCCTGAGGATGCTACAAGCTGGCGAAACACATCGGGGGGCAGTGTGGACTAGTGTTTTAATAAAACCTGGACTCTGTGTTTGCTAGTAGAGATGGCCCGAACTATCCGCCGGCGAACAGTTCCCGGCGAACATAGCTTGTTCGCGTTCGCCTCAACGGGCGAACACATGCGATGGCACTTCATTTTTACACTTTAATCTAAGGTTAGTTGCCTGCCAGTGTGTGTCAGGCTGACTTCCACTGACTGTAGTGTGCCCACTGCCAGTGCCCACCACTCATACCGGCTGGCACAGGACTTTGCATAAAAAAGGCATTTAATTTTTACACTTTAGTGTAATTTCAGCTGCTTGCCTGCTGCTAGTGTGTGTCAGGCCGACTTCAACTGACTGTAGTGTGCCCACTGCCAGTGCCCACCCCTGTCATCCCGTGTGGCACAGTACTTTGCATAAAAAAGGCATTTAATTTTTACACTTTAGTGTAATTTCAGCTGCTTGCCTGCTGCTAGTGTGTGTCAGGCCGAATTCAACTGACTGTAGTGTGCCCACTGCCAGTGCCAACCACTGATACCGGGTGGAACAGTAGCTTGCCGATAAATAAGGCATTTAATTTTTAGACAGTAGTCTAAATTCAGTTGCTTGCCTGCTGCCAGTGTGTGTCAGGCCCTCTTCCAATGACTGTAGTGTGCCCACTGCCAGTGCCAACCACTGATACCGGGTGGCACAGTTGCTTGCCGATAAATAAGGCATTTAATTTTTAGACAGTAGTCGAAATTCAGTTGCTTGCCTGCTGCCAGTGTGTGTCAGGCCCTCTTCCACTGACTGTAGTGTGCCCACTGCCAGTGCCAACCACTTATACCGGGTGGCACAGTAGCTTGCCGATAAATAAGGCATTTAATTTTTAGACAGTAGTCTAAATTCAGTTGCTTGCCTGCTGCCAGTGTGTGTCAGGCCCTCTTCCACTGACTGTAGTGTGCCCACTGCCAGTGCCAACCACTGATACCGGGTGGCACAGTAGCTTGCCGATAAATAAGGCATTTAATTTTTAGACAGTAGTCGAAATTCAGTTGCTTGCCTGCTGCCAGTGTGTGTCAGGCCCTCTTCCACTGACTGTAGTGTGCCCACTGCCAGTGCCAACCACTGATACCGGGTGGCACAGTAGCTTGCCGATAAATAAGGCATTTAATTTTTAGACAGTAGTCGAAATTCAGTTGCTTGCCTGCTGCCAGTGTGTGTCAGGCCCACTTCCACTGACTGTAGTGTGCCCACTGCCAGTGCCAACCACTGATACCGGGTGGCACAGTAGCTTGCCCGATAAATAAGGCATTTAATTTTTAGACAGTAGTCGAAATTCAGTTGCTTGCCTGCTGCCAGTGTGTGTCAGGCCCGCTTCCACTGACTGTAGTGTGCCCACTGCCAGTGCCAACCACTGATACCGGGTGGCACAGTAGCTTGCCGATAAATAAGGCATGTAATTTTTAGACAGTAGTCTAATTTCAGTTGCTTGCCTGCTGCCAGTGTGTGTCAGGCCCACTTCCACAGACTGTAGTGTGCCCACTGCCAGTGCCAACCACTCATACCAGGTGGCACAGTACCTAGCACGCGTAGTACCACTTATCTAAAAAAATGACAGGCAGAGGCAGGCCACACCGCAGGGGCCGTCGTGGTCGTGGTGCTGTGATTTCCACTGTCCCTGGAAAAATGCCCAGTTTTCAGAGGCCACGTACCCTGAACCCGAAAAATTCAGAGGACGTAGTTGACTGGCTTAGACAGGACACCCAATCTTCAACAGCTTCCGCTAAGAACCTTGACGCACCATCCTCCTCCAGCTCAGCTTCGGTCACCTGCTCTCAAATTACCACGCACCCGCCCGTCGCCACCACCACCACTACCACCACAGCCACCACAGCCGCTTCACTTGATCCGTCAGATGAGTTATTTACACATCAGTTGGATGCAATTAGTGATGCGCAACCATTATTGCCAGATGATGTAGATTACGGGGATATGTCTCAGTCTGCCTGACTGGATTACACACATGGACGTACAGTGTGATGATGATGATGATGATGTTGTACCCGCTGCTGCTTCCTTTGCTGAGGTGCCAGATACAAGTGAAGCGGTTGATGATGACGATGTGTCTACGGATGCCACGTGGGTGCCTGCTCGAAGAGAAGAAGAGGGGGAAAGTTCTGAAGGGGAGACAGAGAGAATGAGGAGACGAGTTGGAAGCAGGGGGAGGTCGTCGCAAGGAGTTAGTGGCACAGTCAGACAGCATGTATCGGCACCTGGGGTCAGCCAGACAGCACGCCAGTCAACGCATGCTGTTGCCACCACTAGAATGCCGTCATTGCAAAGCTCAGCAGTGTGGCATTTTTTTTGTGTGTCTGCCTCTGATAAAAGCAATGCCATTTGCAACCTGTGCCAAAAGAAACTGAGTCATGGGAAGTCCAACACCCACCTTGGTACAACTGCTTTGCGAAGGCACATGATCTCACATCACAAACGCCTATGGGATCAACACATGAGTACAAGCAGCACTCAAAGCCACCATGCTCCCCCTGGTCCAGCACCTTCAGCCACGTCAACCACTGCTGTCCTCCCTGCCCCCTCTCAACCACCCGCCACTCCATCTCTCACCTTCAGCAGTTCCTGCTCATCTGCCCACAGTCAGGTGTCTGTCAAGGACATGTTTGAGCATAAGAAGCCAATGTCACAAAGTCACCCCCTTGCCCGGCGACTGACAGCTGGCTTGACGGAACTCTTAGCCCGCCAGCTTTTACCATACCAGCTGGTAGAGTCTGAGGCCTTCAAAAAATTTGTCGCTATTGGGACACCACAGTGGAAGGTACCCGGACGAAATTTTTTTTCAAAAAAGGCAATCCCAAACCTCTACCATGTCATTGAAAAGGAAGTCATGGCATCTCTGGCATACAGTGTTGGGGCAAGGGTCCATCTGACCACTGATACCTGGTCTGCAAAGCACGGTCAGGGCAGGTATATCACGTATACTGCGCATTGGGTCAACCTGCTGACAGCTGACAAGCATGGAATGCGTGGCTCCGCAGCGGAGTTGGTGACACCACCACGACTTGCAGGCAGACCTACTGCCACCTCCTCTACTCCTACTCCATCCTCTTCGATATCCTCCTCGGCTGAGTCCTCTTCTGCTGCGGCGTCTGGCTGCACATCAACTGATTCCCCCCAGCTCCCCAGGGGCTATTCCACATCACTGATACGACAGTGTCACGCTATCTTGGGGTTGACTTGCCTGAAAGCAGAGAGCCACACAGGACCAGCACTCCTGTCCGCCCTGAACGCACAGGTGGATCAGTGGCTGACCCCGCACCAACTGGAGATCGGCAAAGTGGTGTGTGACAATGGAAGCAATCTGTTGGCGGCATTAAATTTGGGCAAGTTGTCACATGTGCCGTGCATGGCTCATGTGTTGAATCTCATCGTACAACATTTTGTGTCTAAGTACCCAGGCTTACAGGACGTCCTCAAGCAGGCCAGGAAGGTGTGTGGCCATTTCAGGCGTTCCTACACGGCCATGGCGCACTTTTCCGATATTCAGCGGCGAAACAACATGCCAGTGAGGCGCTTGATATGCGACAGCCCGACACGTTGGAATTCAACACTCCTAATGTTCGACCGCCTGCTCCAACAAGAAAAAGCCGTCAACGAGTATTTGTATGACCGGGGTGCTAGGACAGCCTCTGCGGAGCTGGGAATCTTTTTGCCACGTTACTGGACACTCATGCGCAATGCCTGTAGGCTCATGCGTCCTTTTGAGGAGGTGACAAACCTAGTCAGTCGCACCGAAGGCACCATCAGCGACCTCATCCCATTTGTTTTCTTCCTGGAGCGTGCCCTGCGAAGAGTTCTGGGTCAGGCTGTAGATGAGTGTGAAGAGGAAGAGGAAGAGTTGTGGTCACCATCACCACCAGAAACAGCCTTGTCATCATCGCTTGCCGGACCTGCAGCAATGCTGGAAGAGGAGTATGAGGAAGAGGAGTCAGAGGAGGAATGTGGCAGCTTTGAGGAGGAGGAAGACCAACCACAGCAGGCACCCCAGGGTGCTCGTTGTTGTCACCTATCTGGGACCCATGGTGTTGTACGTGGCTGGGGGGAAGAACAGACCGTTAATGACATCAGTGAGGACGAGGAACGGGAAATAAGTAGCTCTGCATCCAACCTTGTTCAAATGGGGTCTTTCATGCTGTCATGTTTGTTGAGGGACCCACGTATAAAAAGGATAAAGGAGAACGATCTGTAATGGGTGGCCACGCTACTAGACCCCCGGTATAAGCAGAAAGTGGCAGAAATGTTACCAAATTGCCGAAAGTCGGAAAGGATGCAGCAGTTCAAAACCAAACTAAAAAATATGCTTTACACAGCTTATAAGGGGATGTCACAGCACAACGGGAATCTAACAGGGGAAGAGGTGAGTGTAATCCTCCTCCTACCACGGCGGCAAGGACTGGACGATTTACAGATGTGTTGTTGATGGAGGACATGCAGAGCTTTTTCAGTCCTACTCATCGCCACAGCCCTTCGGGATCCAGCCTTAGAGAACGACTCGACCGACAGGTAGCAGACTACCTCGCCTTAACAGCAGATATCGACACTCTGAGGAGCAATGAACCCCTTCACTACTGGGTGTGCAGGCTTGACCTGTGGCCTGAGCTATCCCAGTTCGCGATAGAACTTCTGGCCTGCCCTGCTTCAAGTGTCCTGTCAGAAAGGACCTTCAGTGCAGCAGGAGGCATTGTCACTGACAAGAGAAGTCGCCTCGGTCAAAAAAGTGTTGATTACCTCACCTTCATAAAGATGAATGAGGCATGGATCCCGAAGGGACTGACAGTGGGGGATACGTTTGACTAACAAAAGGCCTGATTACATGCCTTGGCCTCAAAATGGTCCCCACGCTGCTGTATTTAATGTCTGCACACTGGATGACTTTCGTGAATTCTCCACCACCAACTAGGGTTCAAGCCGCAATGTTTTAGTCACTTTTCTGCCTGGAAAACATCAATTTTTCCGGCCGCTGCTACAATACCGGCTGCAACAGTGCCATTATTTTTCAGGCATGTGTACATGCCTAATTTTTCTGTCCTATGGTGCAGCACTGTGGCTGCAAAAACAAACCCAAAAAAAAGGCACATACAAGTGTCAATTCCCCTTCGTGATCGTTACCTTGTTGTGGTGAAGGGGCTTGCGTATCACATTGAAGCAATCATCATCACCTGTATAAGTGTGTTGGCAATGTTGCCACACCCCAGATGATAAGGCCGTTGCTTCATTATGGTCAGACCAAAAGCGATCGGACGGCTGGATAATATTTCATAGAAAAAACATTAATTTACCTTTTTTTTTATATGTTGTATGGGTTTTTAATACATAAAATAAAAAATCATAATAAAGTCTCTTAATAGTTTATTAGAAATGATGCAGGCAATTAAAAAAATCCCCATTAATTCCAATACAAAGCAAGTACAGAGCTCAGAACTAAATTATTTCATAATGTCGTAATGGTTCGCTAATTCGACAATGGTTAATCAATTCGACCGGATAGGGTCCGTAACAGGGATTAAACTGATAGGAATAGTACTAGTTAAGACACCACTCATATAGGGTGTCACAGCACATTGCTCTGTGCACGCGCAGTGCCCCAATTTGGGAGTAAGAGGACCGACCAAGCTGCTTTTTCCATCTCCCGGTTCCTGAAATCAATTCAGTTTAGTGTATGAGAGTTTGGTCTGTCACTGTGAAGGCAGTCGAAGGTACCCGGCCTAAATTTTTTTTCACAAAAGGCAATCCCTGATATGGGACGTAACAGGGATTAAACTGATGAGAATAATACTACAGAAAATACCACTCATATCGGGTGTGACAGTAAATTGCACGGCGCAGACGCAGTGACCGTGGTTTAAAACAGAGTGGAGGGAGCCAGCGTTTTTTTAACCATCTCCCCGTTCGAAAAATCTATTTAATAAATGGCCCCCAGATTGGGGAGTCTGGGACATTAGAGGGATTAAACTGATGAGAATAGTACTACAGAAAATACCACTCATATCGGGTGTGACAGTAAATTGCACGGCGCAGACGCAGTGACCGTGGATTAAAACAGAGTGGAGGGAGCCAGCGTTTTTTTAACCATCTCCCCGTTCGAAAAATCTATTCAATAAATGGCACCCAGATTGGGGACGTTAGAGGGATTAAACTGATGAGAATTGTACTACAGAAAATACCACTCATATCGGGTGTGACAGTAAATTGCACGGCGCAGACGCAGTCACCGTGGTTTAAAACAGAGTAGAGGGAGCCAGCGTTTTTTTTAACCATCTCCCCGTTCGAAAAATCTATTTAAAAAATGGCCCCCAGATTGGGGAGTCGGGGACGTTAAAGGGATTAAACTGATGAGAATAGTACTACAGAAAATACCACTCATATCGGGTGTGACAGTAAATTGCACGGCGTAGACGCAGTGACCGTGGATTAAAACAGAGTGGAGGGAGCCAGCGTTTTTTTAACCATCACCCCGTTCGAAAAATCTATTCAATAAATGGCCCCCAGATTGGGGACGTTAGAGGGATTAAACTGATGAGAATAGTACTACAGAAAATACCACTCATATCGGGTGTGACAGTAAATTGCACGGCGCAGACGCAGTGACCATGGTTTAAAACAGAGTGGAGGAAGCCAGCGTTTTTTTAACCATCTCCCCGTTCGAAAAATCTATTCAATAAATGGCCCCCAGATTGGGGACGTTAGAGGCAGTGGCGTACATATAGGGGTCGCAGGGGTCGCAGTTGCGACCGGGCCAGGCACCCCAGGGGGCCCGGCCGCCTGTGGACCCCTGGCCCCTGCAGCTTGGCGCAGCGCTAACATTCACATCGCTGGCTTGCAGAACGGCATCAGTCCCGCGAGACCTGGCTGTGAACTCCTGCGGGCCTGCGGCAGGTCTCGCGGGAACATGCGTGCGCGCACGCGCGAACTCACGTGAGCCAGGAGAAGACGGAACCCAGCAGAGAAGCAGGAGGAGAGTCACGAGAGCCAACCAGGCCAGCAGCAGCTGCAGGAGGAGTCAGTGAGCCGCCCCACAGTGCAGCCGGTAAGGAAGCCAGTGCCTCCGGGGCTGGGCCCCCCGGTCTGCACAGTCATCATCATCACTTGCCCTGCTTGTCTGCTTGCCCTGCACACCTGAGTCACCCGGAGACTGTGGGTGCCACCGGGGGAGGGGATAGGCTTTGATGCCTAAATCCCTGGCATGTGCACACTGCACACAGTGCATAGTACTGACTGTGGGCCCTTGGCCCTGCAATGACCAGGGAGGGGGAAGCTGAAAGCCTTGGCAGGTGACCAGGGGTGGGGGGGAAGGCCTGAGGGCCCTGAAAGCCAGATGACCAGGGATGGGGGAGGAAGGCCTGAGGGCCCTGAAAGCCAGATGACCAGGGATGGGGGGGAGGAAGGCCTGAGGGCCCTGAAAGCCAGATGACCAGGGATGGGGGGGGGGGTGGGGGGGAGGCCTGAGCACCCTGAAAGCCAGATGACCAGGGGAAAGGGGGGAAGGCCTGAGGGCCCTGAAAGCCAGATGACCAGGTGTGGGGCGGGGTTTAAGGCCTGAGGCCCCTGAAAGCCAGATGACCGGGGGGGTGGGGCTGCAACGGTGGGGGGCTGCGGCGGTGGGGGGCAGCGGGGCGGGGGGGGCCCCATGGATCGGTTTCGCACAGGGGCCCCATGGATT
This sequence comes from Bufotes viridis, assembly GCA_033119425.1. NCBI lineage: Eukaryota > Metazoa > Chordata > Amphibia > Anura > Bufonidae > Bufotes > Bufotes viridis. The sequence goes on from CM065594.1 coordinate 108,888,668, forward strand.
GTGTGTACGCCTCTGGTTAGAGGGATTAAACTGATGAGAATAGTACTACAGAAAATACCACTCATATTGGGTGTGACAGTAAATTGCACGGCGCAGACGCAGTGACCGTGGTTTAAAACAGAGTGGAGGGAGCCAGCGTTTTTTTAACCATCTCCCCGTTCGAAAAATCTATTCAATAAATGGCCCCCAGATTGGGGACGTTAGAGGGATTAAACTGATGAGAATAGTACTACAGAAAATACCACTCATATTGGGTGTGACAGTAAATTGCACGGCGCAGACGCAGTGACCGTGGTTTAAAACAGAGTGGAGGGAGCCAGCGTTTTTTTAACCATCTCCCCGTTCGAAAAATCTATTCAATAAATGGCCCCCAGATTGGGGACGTTAGAGGGATTAAACTGATGAGAATAGTACTACAGAAAATACCACTCATATCGGGTGTGACAGTAAATTGCACGACGCAGACGCAGTGATCGTGGTTTAAAACAGAGTGGAGGGAGCCAGCGTTTTTTTAACCATCTCCCCGTTCGAAAAAACTATTCAATAAATGGCCCCCAGATTGGGGACGTTAGAGGGATTAAACTGATGAGAATAGTACTACAGAAAATACCACTCATATTGGGTGTGACAGTAAATTGCACGGCGCAGACGCAGTGACCGTGGTTTAAAACAGAGTGGAGGGAGCCAGCGTTTTTAACCATCTCCCGTTCGAAAAATCTATTCAATAAATGGCCCTCAGATTGGGGACGTTAGAGGGATTAAACTGATGAGAATAGTACTACAGAAAATACCACTCATATCGGGTGTGACAGTAAATTGCACGGCGCAGACGCAGTGACCGTGGTTTAAAACAGAGTGGAGGGAGCCAGCGTTTTTAACCATCTCCCGTTCGAAAAAACTATTCAATAAATGGCCCCAGATTGGGGACGTTAGAGGGATTAAACTGATGAGAATAGTACTACAGAAAATACCACTCATATTGGGTGTGACAGTAAATTGCACGGCGCAGACGCAGTGACCGTGGTTTAAAACAGAGTGGAGGGAGCCAGCGTTTTTTTAACCATCTCCCCGTTCGAAAAGTCTATTCAATAAATGGCCCCCAGATTGGGGACGTTAGAGGGATTAAACTGATGAGAATAGTACTACAGAAAATACCACTCATATCGGGTGTGACAGTAAATTTTACGGCGCAGACGCAGTGACCGTGGATTAAAACAGAGTGGAGGGAGCCAGCGTTTTTTTAACCATCTCCCCGTTCGAAAAATCTATTCAATAAATGGCACCCAGATTGGGGACGTTAGAGGGATTAAACTGATGAGAATAGTACTACAGAAAATTATACTCATATCGGGTGTGACAGTAAATTGCACGGCGCAGACGCAGTCACCGTGGATAAAAACAAAGGGGAGGGAGCCAGCGTTTTTTTAACCATCTCACCGCTCGAATAATCAATTCAATTCATCTTTTGGGGACCCTTGGTGTTGTACGTGGCTGGGTGGAGGAAGAAACCTTCAATGACATCACCGGGACGTGGCTAGCTTGGTATCCAACCTTGTGCAAATGGGGAGTTTGCGGTTGTGCAAATGAACTGTTTGCGGTGCATTAAAAGGGAGTTTGGTCTGTCAATGTCAGTGAAGCGGGCGTAACCCTTACACTACCTGATCGATACAACATCATACCTGATCGTATACACACACTGGATGTTTTAAAGCACGTTATTCCAAACAATTTAGGAATGTTAGTTGATTTATGCCCTTTATGGATTAAAACCCGACTCTGCGTCCACTACGTAATTTTCCATGGGAGTTTTGCCATAGATCCCCCTCCGGCATGCCACAGTCCAGGTGTTAGACCCCTTGAAACAACTTTCTCATCACTATTGTGGCCAGAAAGAGTCCCTGTGGGTTTTAAAATTCGCCTGCCAATTGAAGTCTATGGCGGTTCACCCGGTTCGCCCGTTCGCGAACATTTGCGGAAGTTCGCGTTCGCTGTTCGCGAACTAAAAATTTTATGTTCGCGACATCACTATTTGCTAGCTATCAATTACTAAAGAATGATGTAGGCAGTAAATATATTGTCAAAGTTACAAAACAGGCTGGAGTGCGCACCAGCAGAAAAAACATAGATAGGCATTCATCCAACTGCTATCATAACAAAGTGGATCCAGAGTTTCAATTTTAATTATAGAAGTGAGATTAAAGGGATAAATATTTGTTACTTAGATCAGAATGAATGAAAGTTTTAAAAACAAGTTGGGTGCCAAGAGTATGCATTTAATTGGGAGTACATACCAAATTGTTAAAATTGGACCTTCGCCTCTGAACCTAACTGGAGGGTCACAGTGGTTTAGAAATCACGGATCAAAAGATCAGGAATAAGTTTCACCTCTCAACTAAGATTAATCACGGAAAGGGGAGAAGTGTAAAAAGTGAGATAAAAACTCAATTTTATTGGTATGTATTAAAATAATAGAGAGTGATGAGGGATACCCATAAATTTTTAATGCTCAATCTTAGCTGCTATCTCATGCAGGCAGAGGACGGTGTGCAATTAGGTCATACCGCATATAATGATGTGCTAAGCGAGCCACTACACCCTAAAACACCTATGGTAGGAAGTCTTGGTATATAATCCGATTGCGCACGAGTACAATGTGTACTGGCAATGGGAACTCTGCCAGTTATCCCTAGCGCAGTAAAGTTACAACCAATGTGGTCCAGGGCCCAATTGTATAAACTGACGTCCCTAGAGAAAGGGAAATTTAGATGTCAGATATTACAATGAATTGTGAGGGCATCCTAGACCATACCAGATTAACCTTGAGTGTTTAAGGGAAAGTACATGTTGCACCTATAATTGACAAGGGGACCTGTCTCTTTAAATCACAAGTGCTAATGGATCCATAGAGACATAAGCGGTCCGATGTCTATCATCACATCAGGAAGAAACCTGAATTGGGGTCCAAGCCTTCCTACCATAGGTGTTTTAGGGTGTAGTGGCTCGGTTAGCACATCCTCATTTGCGGTATGACCTAATTGCATGCCGTCCTCTGCCTGCATGAGATAGCAGCTAAGATTGAGCATTAAAAATGTATGGGTATCCCCCATCATTCTATAATATTTTAATACATACCAATAAAATTGAGTTTTTATCTCACTTTTCACACTTCTCCCCTTTCCGTGATTAGTCACAGTGGTTTAATATAAATTTAGGACTAAACAACAACACCCAATATGCACAAACACAAAAGCAGAGTCATACGAAATGCATACCTCCCAACCATCCTGGAATCAGTGGGACAATCCCGTAGTTCAGCGCTATCCCGTGGTCCCAGAACGGCCAAAGTATGTCCCGGTCTTAGCTGATTGCAATGGTGAGGCATGTAGCCATCAGCTTCCCACTCCAGCATTCCTCTCAGCTGCAGGCACTCCCCAGCAGCAGCACGATGCGGTCACATGATGCGGAGACAGAAAAATGCCCAGGTTGAGGCCCTCAGGATGTATAAACCAATAATCAATTCGGCCACTAGGACCGGCAAGAATCCCAGTAGTAGTCCTAACCACAATAATGTTTATTAAACCTGTATTAAAATGACAATAACCTACAGGGATAGATTAAAACTATCAGGTATATGGAGAGATGGAAGTAGGTTACATAATTATTGACTATATATTTTCTCAAGTGTAGCTACTAGGTACTGCAGTTTAAAAGGGAGTACTCAGTTAGTAGCAGGTTAATAAAATTGGTGACTGGGTGGATTTTTTATAGATTTCTCTGAAGGTAGTGAACTGTCACTTCGACTTGTAACAGCCAGATACAGAGGCTATCATGAGTATGTATATCTAAACTTTCCCCACACTGTGTTGTGATGGCTTTTACCCAATTATTACCCTCTTTTTCACTGCTATGACTGATCCAGGCTCAGTGTCAGGGTAAATTGCACCTTGTTTTTTTGTGATTGCAGTGATTTACCCACACAAACATGCTGTTCAATTCTTGCCTGTAACTGTTTGTTATATTTAGAATTATTTGTAGCAAGAATGCTCCAATTTTTTATATAGCAGCAGGCCCATTCACACTTATCACATGCACACTGATCTTATCCATTGTGGGAGTCTATCACTCCACTCAACGATCGAGGATCGCTTAGACCCTGTCACTTAGATGTATCAGCACCTATGCGCTCCCTAATCAGCCAGAATTAGTATGCCCTTATTTATGAGGTAATTATTTCATGTATTATATCATGGACCATCAAGATCCCTCCAGACCCTGCCTAAAATTACATGCCTAACACTCCTCCACCCGACATGTTTCGCCGCGATGCGGATTCGTCAGGGGCTTGGAGTAATAGCCAGTTAAACTACAGTACTTAGTAGCTACACTTGAGGAAATATCTCCATACACCTGATAGTTTTAATTTATCCCTGTAGGTTATTGTAATTTTAATCCAGGTTTAATAAAGGTTATTGTGGTTAGGACCCCTACAGGGATTCTTGTCGGTCCTAGTGGCCGAATTGATTATTGGCTGTATAGGAGGAACGGAGTAATCAGCCTCGATTTGTCCTACACAGCAAGCACAATGTGTGACCGCATCATGCTGCTGCTGGGGAGCAGTAGAATTTGAGCTGTAATCATTGGAGAAACCAGGTGAGTATTTACTGTTTTTTTTTTTACTTCCTGTGAAAGGGGCACATATGGGCATAACTACTCTGAAGGGGCACATTTGGGCATAACTACTATGAAGGGGGCGCAGCTGGGCATAACTACTATGAAGGGTGCGCATATGGGCATAACTACTCTCAGGTGGAATATCTGGGCATATTTACTGTGAAGAGGACTCATTCTTGGCATAACTATTGTGAAGGGGCACATATCTGGGCATAGCAACTGTAAGGGGGCACATATCTGGCCATAACTACTAGAAAAGGGCACATGTGAGAATAACTACCCTAAAGGGGGCACAATGTAGGCATTACTACTGTGAGGGGCACATGTGAGCATTACTACCGTGAAGGGGGCACAATGTGGGCATAACTACTATCAGGGGCAGAATGTACTACTGTTAAGGGGCACACATGGGCATTACTACTGTGAAGGGGTCACAGTGAGGGCATTACTACTGTGTGCTGCCACAAAAGGGGAATAATTACTATGTGGGAGCATTAAGGGGACTGGGTGTGTATAGTTATGCTTCTGGCGGAGTTAGAGATGTGGCCTAGTATGAAACAAATTGTGCATGCATTCCACACATATTGTCCCTCTTTACAATTTTCTAAAGTTGTGAGCTATGGAAATGGGCCAGAACCAGACAGGCTACGCAGTCCCAAAACATGAGCCAAACAAAGTTCAGGAAACAAACCAAGGTCAGAGCATGAGGTATCAAAGGTAATCAAGAACAGGAACAAAGAATAAATGCTAGGTAGTCAAAAGGCTATAACTGGCAATGGCAATATGGCAATAGGAGGTTAAAATAAAAGCCAGATTGGTCCAGTGCTTGGCCCTTCCATAGGTCAATATTAAAACAGACAAAACAATAGGGAAACGGGGCTCTCCGTCAGCCCATCTGCCTGTCTGCCCGATGCATGCGCGCTACAGGGAGAAACAGAGCATTACACCCAGTAACTAAAGATGCGGCCATGTCACTGGAGAGCGGGGCTCAGCAGCACGTCTCTCCTGGCGTGGCAGTGCCGAAGTTAAAGATCATGCCGCTGGAGCCCGGACAGGTAAGTTTCTTACAAATTTGAATATTTAACCCCCTTCCCAACCGGCATAGCACATGTCCAGAGCTTCGGGATGTCCAGCGGCATACAGGTATGGCGTACTGATCAGGTGGCAGCAGGCGTCCAGCAGTCACTGACAGCTGAGCCCCTGAATCGGTGAAAACATGGATGCCGGCACAATAACCCTTGCTATGCCGCGGTCAGTGCTGACCGCTGCATGTACGGAGTTACCGGAAGGCAGGGGCTCCCGTCTCCATCGGGTCCTGATGGCTGGGAAGGCAGCCAAATCCTTTCCACAGGCATCGCGGTTTCCTTTTACGGAAGCCTGTGAGATCCAGCCCACTGGGTCTCAGAGGTAAGAAGGGTGTCGGTGAATTACACTGTGTAATACACTGACAGCTAATGCATTACAATACAGATGTAAATATCTATAAAGTGCACTTTTCCCATAATCATGTTAATATAAGATTGTAAAAAATAGGAAAATAAAAAGAAAAGTAGACATATTAGGTATCGCTGTGTCCGTATTGACCGGCTCTATAAAAATGTCACATGATCTACCCCGTTAGGTGAACGCCGTAAAAAAAGGAATAAAAACAGTGCCTCAACAGCCATTTTTTGTTCACCTTGCCTCACAAATATGTACTATCAGGTAATCAAAAAGTCATATATACCCCAAAATGGTACCAATCAAACCGTAATTTCATCCAGAAAAAAATGAAATCCTACATAAGACAAATACCAGAAAAAATTTAAAAAATATGGCTCTCAGAAAATGACAACACAAAAACAAGATTTTATTATTTTCAAAAATGTTTTCATTGTGTAAAATCTAAAAATAAAAAAAACAGACATATAATGTATCATCACTTCCTGCTCTATAAAATAAAAATATCACATGATATGCCCCCTCAGGTGAATGCTGTAAAAAAATTAAAATAATAACTGTGCCAAAACAGCCATTTTTTTGTCACCTTGCCTCACAAAGAGTATAATACCAAGTGATCAAAAAGTCATATGTACCCCAAAATGGTACCAAGGAAATATGGGGTGACATATGGGGTGTTGCCGAACTGAGGAGAAAATGGGTATCAAATTATGGGGTGCTTTTTCTCCTGTTACCCCTTGTAAAATGAAAAATTTGGGGCTAAAGCAACACTTTATTGGAAGAAATTAAACTTTTCAATTTCACAGCAAAGTGTTTCCAAATTCTGTAAAACACTTACGGAGTCAAAGTTCTCAGCACACCCCTTAATATGTTCTTTGATGGGTGTAGTTTCCAAAATGGGGTCACTTTTTGAGGGTTTTCACTGTAGGGGCACGTCAGGGTCTCCTCAAATGCAAAATAGTGCCCAAAAACCATTCTACCAAAATCTGCCTCTAAAAACAATATGATGCTCCTTTCCTTCTGACCAGTGTCATGTGCCCCTACAGCGGTTTACTACCACATATGGGGTATTTCTGTAAACTTCAGAATCTGAGTAATGTATATTGAGGTTTATTTTGCCGTTAACCCTTGCTTTGTTGCAAGAAAATATTGATTAACATAAATAATCTACATTTTGAAATTTCACCTCTATTTTCCTTTAGTTCTTGTGGAACACCTCAAGGGTTAACAAAGTTTATAACAAGGGCGTAACTACCATAGTGGCAGACCATGGGACTGCTATGGGGCCCAGGACAATAGGGGGCCCAGTCTTAGTTAGGATCATCCCCTCTTCTACTGGGGGTGAAAACTTAGTTAGGACTCTATCCTCTAAAGCAGGGGTGCACAACCTGCAGCCCCCAAAGCCATAGTTTGCAGCCCCTGTCTTGCTAGGCAGAAACACAGCTGATCCTGCCGCACAGCGATGCATTACAGGTTTTGCTCATGCACTGTAGCAGAAGAGGCTATTAGTGAGAGTAGTGTGGACCTGGCGATCACGTGATTGCTACGTGTCTCCGGGGCAAAGGAGGAGCGCAGAGATGCAGGGTAGACCCTGATCAGCACTGCTCTGGAACAAAGCCCCCCACCCCAGCAGGCTGGTTTTCCTGTAACTGGGACTTCTTTTGGATGCTCCAGTTACAGTGAAAATAGTAAAAAAAAAAGTCTCTTATTGCCTCCCAAAGGTCTTTCAGTGACCTCTAGGGGACAAATTATGTGGTAAAAATATATAAAAAAATAAGTTAAAAAAAATAATTGAAAACTAAATAAAAAATATAATAAAATATAAAGAAAAGAAAAGAGAAATTAAATATTATGTGGCAAAAAATAGAAAATTATTTAAAAATTTACATTAAAAAACAATAAAAAGGAAAAAGTGCTAAATAAAAGAGTGTTCACTGTCCGGCAAAATAATAAAATACAAATAAAATAAGAAAAGAAAAGTGTTCATTGTCCTCCAACAGTCTTTTTATTACCTCTTGTGGGACGTATTATGTGGCAAAAATATATAAAAAAAAATAAGTAATAAACCAATTACCGTATTTTTCGCCGTATTTTTGCGGCAAACACTGATACACCGCTGCGCTGCTGAACAGCGCAGCCGGCGTGTGTATCAAGGAGGAGGGGCTGGGGGCGGCAGTCTTGTTTGCTAATAATCGAGGGGCCCGGTGCAGTAACTGTATCCTACTACACCGGGCCCGCTGTAGTAATGTTATGGCAGTGATTAAAACTATAATTTTCAGAACAGTAAATCCATGTTGTATTACCCTACCTAATGTACGATCGAAGGCAGGAGGCCGGGCAGGCGGCGGCAGCGTAACTGACTACGTCACGCGCCTGCTCCGCCTGCTTCATTCATAAAGTGGGCGGAGCGGGCACGTGACGTTACGCTGCCGCCGCCCGCCCGGCCTCCTGCCTGTGATCGTACATTAGGTAGGGTAATACAGCATGGATTTACTGTTATGAAAATTATAGTTTTAATCACTGCCATAACATTACTACAGCGGGCCCGGTGTAGTATTATACAGTTACTGCACCGAGCCCCGCGGTCATTAGCAAACAAGATGCCGGACCCCACCCCTTGTATTGGGGGTCATCACACCACTGTATGGGGGCATCTGTGGATGGCACTGTATGGAGCATCTGGGGATGGCACTGCTATGGGGATCTGTGGATGACACATAGCATGTCATCCATAGATCTCCCACATAGCAGTGCCATCCCCAGATGGCCCCATACAGTGCCACTCACAGATGCCCCCATACAGTGCCACCCACAGATGCCCCCATACAGTGCCACCCACATATGCCCCCATACAGTGCCACCCACAGATGCCCTCATACAGTGCCACCCACAGATGCCCCCATACAGTGCCATCCCCAGATGCCCCCATACAGTGCCATCCACAGATGCCTCCATACAGTGCCATCCACAGATTTCCCCATACAGTACCATCCCCAGCTTTCTCCATAACAGTGCGTCATCCCTAAATCCCCCATAACAGTGCCATCCCCAGATCCCCCATAACAGTACGTCATAATAGTGTCATGCACAGAACACCGTTAGTAAAAAACCCACCAAAAGTACACCGTTTGGTTCAAAATATTTTTTTTCTTATTTTCCTCCTCAAAAACCTAGGTGTGTCTTATGTGCCGGTGCGTCTTATAGGGCGAAAAATACGGTATATACAAAATAATACAATAAAATATTACGCAAATAAAAAAGAAAGTGCAAACTTTAAAAAATCGGTGCCCACAAGGTCTTTTTATGTCCTATTGGGGGACATATTATGTAACAACAAAAACGGATACAGACGTGTAATTTGATCATCAATCTATAGGACAAAATGAACAGGCGGATGATCCAAAGTATAGAAAACTTGCTAAGTACATAAAACTTAACCTTTAATCATTACCATAAAATAAGGTCCATATAATAGACAATAAACACAATACAGTTCAAACCATAACAGAGGAAAAATCCAAAATATTTTGTGCATGGCGGCACCAAAAAAAATGATAACCATAGGTCCTACCGCACAATGTGGTTCCCTTCTGTAGGTAAAGAAGCCCCCCTTGACATCCAAGGAGGCTTATAGGAGTTTCCCAGCTGGTAGGTATTAAAGTGAAGCGGATCTAGGCTAGCTTGCCCTGTATGTCCCTGCCTACACCCTACAATAGTTCCCGTGGCCAGGTACAGCCAGGAACCTACCCCTGGAATTTGTGCGCCCTAATTGGCCCTCTGCTGCCAGGTCCCTACATGCATGTTTTGCTTCTGGGAAAACTGAAGCTCATCAGGGGAAACTCTTGGAGCTTGGGACTGACACTCTGGAGCACACAGAATGATGCACAGTGTGTTCCACTTTGCTAATTGCCCAGGTTACTAATAGCAGTACACTGGGACATGCACAGGGTCCCCCTACAGCGCATCCGGCTTGATGTGGCCTGCGGCGGTGCCGAATACCACCACCATTTGAACTGTAAGTCCCAGAACCAGGCTTGACCAGTGTCCAACATATTATGTAGCAGAAATATATTAAAAATGAAGTTAAAAAAAAGATTAAAAAAAATAAAATACATGAAAGAAAAAACACCCACACCAACCAAAACCGTCACCATTACCGCCCCCAACCACGTGAAACTATACATATTATATAACAAAATGGCCTACACAAAATAGGGAACTAATTATAATAACTTATTTTGGTGTTGGTTTGCATATTTAAAGAATAAGAAAATGTAATAATAAAAATTGTTGCTAAAATTATTTTGGTAGTCTAACCCAGTGGTGGGCAAACTTATTAGTCAACTGAGCCAAATATCAACAAAACAGTGATTTAATTTTTTCTGAGAGCCAAATTTTTTAAACATAACTATATAAGAAGGTACATTGTTATTAACTTAATAAGGGTATTCCTAACCATTTGAACATACCTTTCTCAATCCTCGACACTACATCTTTCACTCCACAACATCTCACCCTATAAGACACACGTAGGTTTTAGAGGAGAACAATATGAAAAAAAAAATGTTCATTGCACTTCAGGTCAAACCACTAATCAGACCCCCAATGTTAATTAGACCTCCCTCAGATCAGACGTCAGCTTAGACCCCAAAGTAAATGACCCCCAATCAGACCTCAGATAAGTGCCCCATGCCTCTCATCATCCCCATTATCATCCATGATGCCTCTTATCAACCCTATTATTATCCATGATGCCTCTCATCATCCCCATTATCATCAATGATGCCTATCATCATCCATAATGCCTCTCATATCCCCCATTGTGATTCTCATCATCCCATTTATTATTCATGATGCCTCTCATCATCCATGATACCTCTTATATCCCCCATGATGATTCTTATCACCCCATTGCCTCAGGTCAGCCCCAAGTTTCATAAAATAAAAAGCACTTACCTCTCCTGCTCCTGGATGCCGCTGCTCCTCACCACCTTCGCTCTGTGTTCCTCCTGCTGTCGGCTGTGCTGTAAACTGGGGTGCACAGCGTGACGTCACAGAGCGCCTCACACTGTGCGCACCCCTGCACAGCCAAGGACTAGGAAGCGGTGAGTACAGAGCCTTCACCGCTTCCTGGTCCTCTCCCTCCTGACGATTTTTGCCACGGGCAACGAAAATGCAATCACACTGTACATGTGAGCCCGCACCTGGAAGAGCCAATATCGAGGGGCTAAAGAGCCACATTTGGCTCTAGAGCCGCAGTTTGCTGACCACTGGTCTAACCGATGATAGTTACAACCGTTTGAACCACCACGCATGCTAAATCACAAAAAAAGTGTCTGGTCATTAAGGCCTTTTAAAGCCTGGTCTTTTAAGCGTTAACCAATAATCGTCTTCCCCACTAGCAAGGCAAAGTGCTTGCTGGTTACTACAGGGCTCCTATTACTGAATTGGCAGGAGATGGTAATAACCAGTGAGTTCTGTCCTCTGCAGTTAAGGGAAGCACTGATTTATGAATAGGAGGCAGGATGGAAGGAAATGTCGCCACTTTTCTGGTAAAATTGATTTTTAACAAGTTCCTGAAGCACGGCCTCTGAAATGGAAGATTCATAATTACATGCTCCACTCCACTCTGGTCCTCTGCACTACCCCGGCTTCCTCTATCCTCCGGTTCCTGCGCTGTTTACACCTGGCAGTGCATAGCCACGGTCACTTGCAAAGCTCCAGTCAATGACTGGCTTCAGAAGTGCCATACTGTTAAATAATATGTGATATAATATTAATTGGTATTTAATATAAACGATTTATTACATTAACACTGACACCATCTATAGTGATACACAAGGGTGATGGGAGGTCTGTATGGGAACGTCAAGACCTATATTTGAAGTCCCCATATATAACAAGGTAAAAGCACATACATTAATAATTAGTAAGACATGCCTGTATCTATGGTATAAATGACTGACAGAGACAGACAAGGGTGTGTGGTCTTCTTACTCTCACTCTGTTGGGAGTTGCTGCTGAAGAAGATGGAAGAAACACATGGAGCCTGAGAAGGAAGTTCCTACACTTCAACAATGATACTTTATGGGCTTTCATATTCACACATGGACAATAGACTAAGACTTCCTAAACTATTCTTGTAAGCAAGCAACTTCTATGAAGACCGAAAATAAATCACATTATGAATTTTTTATATAACTCTTGTTGAATCCTGGTGATGAGTCCTCCAGATGTTCCTTACTCCAAATAACGCAGAGAATATATTTGGAGAGGATTACCAAATCAGTTTTATATTTTTCATACATATTTATTACATTTGAAGAGCCATTGCGATACCGCTATACAGGGCCGGCTCCAGGTTCATGTGTGCCCTTGGACGATAAAGGCTCAGTGGGCCCCCTTGTGAAATTTGTCACGGTGCTTACAGCAATGAAACTGCATGTATTATAGATTAAATACCTTACACAGAGCATTCTACAGAACGGATGTATGTGAATTTTATTTTCTACCCAGTGTTTCAGTCCCTCAGGTCTACTCACATATTTATGCCCCCTCACAGTAGATATGCCCCCTTCATAGTAGATATGCCAAGATATGTGCCCCCTCACAGTAGATATGCCAAGATATGTGCCCCTCTCACAGTAGATATCCCAAAATATGTGCCCCCTCACAGTTGATATGCCAAGATATGTGCTCCCTTACAGTACATATGCCAAGATATATGCCCCTTCACAGTAGATATCCCAAAATATGTGCCCCGTTGATATGCCAAGATGTGTGCCCTCTTCACAGTAGATATATATATATGCCCTCTTATGGTGGATATGCCAAGATATGTGCCCACTGCCCCCTTGACAGTTGTTATGCCCAGATGTGCCCCCTTCACAGGAAGTGAAAAAAAACAAACAATAAATACTCCTCGCCTTAATCACCTGGCTCCTCCCATGATCGGTGTTCCCCATCAGCAGCAGCAGGATACTGTGACACATCGCGATACTGTGTAGGAGGAGCAGAGGCTGATTCCCAGCCTGCCCCGCTCCTCCTCCTACACAGATCAGCAGGACGATGTGTGAGGACATCATGCTGCTGCTGCTGTGGAGCTCTGGTGGCTCAATGATGAAGCTGGGGATCAAATTTTCCCCTGGTTCAGTGGCGTGCCTATGATGCTTGGCACCTGGGGCGGGTCCTTTCTCTGTCCCCCCCAACCCCCAACACTGAAAAAAAAAATTCCCCCTCACAGTAGTATTGCCCTCATTGTACAATATTCACAGTAGTTTTGTACAGAAGTGTGCCCCCTCACAGTAGTTATGCCCACATTGTGCCCTCTCACAGTAGTTATGTGCTCTCTGTGTCCCTTTCCACAGTTGAAATGCCCTATCTGTGCCCCCTTCACAGTAATAATCCCCATTGTGCCCACTTCACAGTAATAATGACCAATGTGCCCCCTTCATTGTAGTAATGCCCTCTGGCTCTGTGCCCCCTCCATAGTAAAAATTCCCATTATGCGCCCTCACATTAGTAATGCCCTCTGTGCCGCCTCCAGAGTAGTAATGCCCTCTGTGCCCCCTTCATAGTAATAAAGACCTATGTGCCCCCTCCAGAGTAATACAATCCTCTGTGCCCCCTCCATAGTAATAAAGCCCTCTGTGACCCCCTCTCTATTAAAAACAAAAAAAAACACAGTAACTACTCACCTTGTCCCATTCCTGAAGCTCACAGTCCTCTCTTCCCTGCAGGCACAGATCGCTCTGAAGCAATGTGTGTGCGGAGCCTATGCAGATTACCGGGCTGCAGGCTCCTCCCACATAGGCCGACAGCGCGATCTGTGCCTGCAGGCTGAATGGTGGAGCAGGGAAAAGTCTTCCTTCTTCACCATTCAGAGCGCCGCCGGTCTGAAGGAGAGGAGGAGCGTGGGGACCTGAGCAGTGAGTGACAGGACCCAGTTCCCTGAGCTAAAGCAATGAGCACTTCCATCTGTATTGATGGAAGCGCTCAGTGCTTCTGGGCTCTGGCAGCTGTTCTGTGGGCCCCATCACTTGCCCGAGTGCCGATGCTGGCCTTGCCGCTATATTTAAGCTTGAAGAGGGGGAAGAGTGAACTCAAAAGAATTTTCAAGCTTTAATAAATCAGAGAATCTAAAAAGAATCTTCTGTAGGAGGACAACAAGTGCCAGACATACCAAGACGCACTGATGACAGAAGCCCAGCCTTGAATCTACTGAGGTTGTGAGTATGGAAATAATAAACTCTATTGCTGATAACAGTAGCTTACAATTTAAGTTTATGCCTAGTAAACAGTTAGATCTACAGACGATATGGTTTGGTTTATATGAAGAATTTGAACAGGAAAACAAGAAGATAGACTGTAAGCGTATTTCAGTCAGTAAAGAGAAAGAGAAAATATGGAATATTGTCCATATGGTGAAGGTCTTTCACATACTAGTGTCAGATAGATCCATGTATAATTGTACCAGTGCAGTTCTAACCACAGGCACTGTTATCTATGAAGATGCATCAACTGAGGGTGGAATTGGCAATAAAGTAGAGGAAAGTAAGCATAATGGCAATTTGAGAACTCAGCAGGATGAGATGAAATACATATGTATGATCTCTGCTGAAGGTGACCGTAACCTTATAGATGAGGAAGGGTTAGTACAACTAGAGAAGACATTGCAGATCTCTGCTGAAGGTGACTTTTTGTTAGTAGACAATGAAAGGTCTATACACCAGCAGACATTGCATATTAAAGAGGCCTGCTTACAATTAAAATTGCAGAAGCAATTAATGAAAATATGCAAAGAAATTCCCTCATATAATGCAATCCTCCATGTGTGCAAGAATATCGAGATTTTTGAGAGCCATGCAGACAGATTTGAATTATCAAATGAACAAAGGAATTGATTATTTAGATTGTGTCTTCCTGTTAATTTTTCTAGGAGTCTAGCAATGAAGCAGGTGGATGATAAGGAGTCAAACAAGTGGGTTTTTCATAGTGATGCTCAAAGATTAAAAGAGCTCATTTGGTGCACTAGAAGTGATAGCATGCCCACATATGAAATTCTAAAGGAATAAAAAATTTGCATAAAGGAATCCACATTTGGATTTATGTCCATGTTTCAACGGACATACAAAGTGGTTATTGAGAATGCCAAACCTTCACATATTATCCACATGTTTGTCAGAAAGTTCGCATTTTTAGAGCCTTCTATATTAGTGTTGGCATCAGAGAAACAAACATTATTTAAGGCTGCAAAGTTTCTGGAAATTATGAGGAAGCACATGAAGCAGAACATGTCTCCATCACATATAAGAAGTGTAGAGAGAACACCGGTAGGTGTAAAGATAGACAGAACCCGACCTAAGAAGACCTAAATATCATATACATGTAAAAGAAGCAAAGGTACTCTTTATGAGGAATGTAGAAAGTTAAATGTAATGTTTAGACCCTATAATATGATAAAATCAGTCACACACAAATCCACAGATACCAACTGTAACTGAACATAACCCTCAGTGTCAGCAATCTACAAATAGACCGACTCCAGAGCAGGATCTACAGAGGGAACAAGGTCAGATTTCTAAGGTAGATAGCAGTCTAGAGACCAAAGGTAAAGACAGTCAAAACCAGATGGGTTTTATATGAGATTATCCTGGTAAAATGCAGTTATTGGATTTCTTAAATGAACTAAACGATTTTGACATTTCTAAACCAGTCACATTGAGCAGGATCTCATCAATAGAGAAGAGGTTTAAGTATTGGCTAGAAATAAGTCTATTGAGGACAGACATATTGGTAAAGGTTTTGGCCTGGATAAGGATAAGATTTTGTTTTTCCCATTAAAATTAGCTAAATAAAAGATCTGATTATGGCATAATTATTATATGCTATCCATAAGTATATACAGAGGAATGTGATACTTATTGTAAGATCAGCACATTGTGGGATAAACCATGCATTTGGATTATGGCTCTATCCTCTCTTTTTGTACAAGGACATGTAGAGGTTGGTTCTTTATATGTATATTAAGGCAACAAGAAATAAAGTTGATAAAGTTTTAGTAGTTGTAATTCTATGGTGTAGAAGACAGAAGCTATAGAAGACAGAAGCTATAATTATAGAAGTAACAGGATCCTATTCTCTCTTGTCTTGAGTCCAAAGACATTTCTCTCTAAATATTGCAGGAGGTCAGAGAATAGAAGAATAAGATTTTTGTACATTCTTTATACAGATGATATTGTTGGGAAATATGTTTCTGTTGTATCTAAGGCTACTTTCACACTTGCGGCATAGCTATCCGGCAGGCTGTTCCGGCAGGTGAACAGCCTGACGGATCCGCCATGCCGCAAGTACCCGTGCACTGCCGGGCTGCCGCTCCATCCCCATTGACTATAATGGGGGGCAGAGATACAGCGCAGCACGGCAGTGCACGGCCCGGAGATCGCTAGACTAAAAGTACTGCAGGTCCGACATTTTAGTTCGGTGAGCTCTGCCGTGCACAGACGTGCTGTGCCGTAGCCCCGCCCCATCATAGTCAATGGGGACATAGCGGCAGCCCGGCAGTGCACGGGTACTTGCGGCATAGCGGATCCGGCAGTCTGTTCACTCGCTGGAACAGCCTGCCGGATAGCTATGCCGCAAGTGTGAAAGTAGCCTAAAGCTGTTTTTATATTTTCTCCAGTAGAAATTTTCTTGAGAAGCAGCATTTGACTGAAATCAAAATTTTCATTCCTTAGCTATCTTTTCCACATTATAAAACAAGAAGTTTCATAATTGCAAACTGTTAATCCATGTAACAATGTTTGACTAACAGAATAACACTAAATGTAAGATAATAAAGAGGTTGTAACTTACATTGTGCATGAAGCATGGTTCTTCTTGTGTTTAGCCATGGTGACAAAGCATGTGGTCAGTTGACGGGCATGAGCACATGATGATATTTGTGATCTTTTGTCTAAGAATAGGTTAATAGTATGTCTATGTTTATAGAAAGGCCAAATTCTAGAAATTCAAAGATTTTAAGTTTATACAAAATACTAAATTGTTGTTTATTTGTGGTCCACAAATTAATTATTTCAGGTTTATAACTGAAATTTATCTTATAATGCATATTACGAAATAATTAGAGTTGAGTGAACCCGAACTGTAATTTTACTGAATGTTCGAGTTCGGTGTTTGGCCGTTTTATGGCGCTTCTTGAAAAGCTGCAGGGCAGCCAATCAACAAATGTTTAACTAGTCTGCCCTTAGAAGCCATCACAGTCATGCCTACTAATGGCATGGCTGTGATTGGCCAAGTGAAGCATGTGACTCAGCCTCTTTATAAGCTGGAGTCACGTAGCGCTGCACGTCCCTCTGCTCTAACTAGTGTAGAGAAAGGCTGCTGCTGTGAGGGACAGATTAGGCAAGAATTCAGGTGTTTTTGGTGTACTGCAATCTTCAAACTACAGCGATTATAGAGGGTGCTATGCTACAATTTTGTACCCAGCCCTGAGCCCATTGACACTCCAAAAAAACGGTTAATCCATTTGTTACTTAGGTGGTGGTGGGCGGCCATTTTTGCAAGTGCAGTGCCTTTGCAACTGCATCTGAGCTGCATGTGTGCCAGGGACTTTACTTTAATTCTGTTCTGGTAGCTCAGTGGAGGACAAATTCCCTTTATTGGCTGTTCAAGGACCCCTGCGCCCTGCAGTGCATACCTGGCCGTGAATTCTATTACATAAGTCTGTCACATATTTTTGTGACCTTAATATAGCATATTATGATATATATTAGATAGCATAGTTGCGTTCTATGCTGCATTTCAATTATTCCAATTAACCAGTGCAACACTGCATTATTATAGTTGGTTGCAAAAAACAATGGTTTTGTGCTAGAGTGCACATTAGCAGCCTAGTCTGCATTTCAGACATTCCAATTAACCAGTAAAATACAGCATTTTTATAGTTGGTTGCAAAAAACACTGGTATAGTGCCACATAGCACATTAGTGGCCTGGTCTGCATTTCAGATATTCCAATTAACCAGTAAAATACTGCATTTTTATAGTTGGTTGCAAAAAACACTGGTTTTGTGCTAGATTGCACATAGACGCCTAGTCTGCATTTCAGATATTCAAATTAGCCAATAAAACACTGCATTTTAATAGTTGGTTGCAAAAAACACTGCTATAGTTCCACATATAGCACACTGGTATCCCTATACACTACAGTCCATAAGCACACACAATAGGCGTCTTTCACACTTGCGTACTGAGGATCCGGCAGGCACTTCCGTCCCGCCAGATCCGTCAGAACGCAAGTCGTCTGAAAGCATTTGAAGACTGATCAGGATCCTGATGAGTCTTCGAAATGCTTTCAGGTTACCATGGCAGCTAGGACACTACTGAAGTCCTGGCTGCCATGGTACTCCGCAGCAGTGTAATTACCTGCGCTGCGGCCACCGGGCGCTCCTTCATGACGTCACAGGTCCCTGCGGCGCATAGATCAATGCGCCGCCCGAACATATGATGTCATGAAGGAGCGCCCGGAGGCCACAGCGCGGGTAAGTACACTGCTGCGGAGTACTTAACATGGCAGCCAGGACTTCAGTAGCTTCCTGGCTGCCATGGTAACCGATAGGAGCCCCAGCTTACACTGGGGCCCCGATCGGAACTGCTGCTGCGCATGCGCAGAGCTAAACGTCAATTCTGGCGATTCGCCAAAACGATGTTTACAGATCCGGATTAATGCACTTCAATGGGCATTAATTCTGTATCTGGCTTTACGACATGTCTTCCGGATTTCTGGACGGAGACAAATCCGCAGCATGCTGCGGTTTTGTCAACGTCCAAAAAACATTCACATACTGAACAGAAGACATCCTGATGCATCCTGAACGGATTTCTCTCCATTCAGAATGCATTAGGGTTATCCTGATCAGTATCTTTCCGTCCTAGAGCCCCGAGGACGGAACTCTAGGACGGAAAGCAAAAACGCAGATGTGAAAGGGGCCCAAGATTCTCTACAGCCACACATAACACATCCCCTATACACTTTACCTAATGTGAACAAACTCATAGGTGGAACATGTAGGTGGACTTATGGGTGGGCCTTATGGGCAGACTCACTGTCAGGCTCTGGGGCCCAGACCTTGAGCTGTGTAAAGGGCCCCAAAAAATTGAGCTGCTTCCCGTTCTCCCAGAAGTGTAAGTAGGCAATCTAGTATATTATTCGTGGCACTAGTCTATAATTTACCTCACATTAAAGGGACACTATAGTCCCCAGAACCACTGCAGCTTAATGTAGTGGCTCTGGTCTTTATAGCCTGTCCCTGCTGGCTTTTTAATGTAAACACAGCAGCACTTCAGCACTGGCGTTAATATAGCAGATCATATGGGTGGGGCATTGTAATGTCACATGGGGGGGCGGCGGCAAACTTTTCTTTTGCCTAGGGCGGCAAAAATCCTTGCACCAGCCCTGGTTATAGTTATAGTGGTGTTCTATGCTGCATTTCAGATATTCCAATTGACCAGTGAAATACTGCATTTTAATAGTTGGTTGCAAAAAACACTGCTATAGTGCCACATAGCACATTAGTGTTCTACGCTGCATTTCAGATATTCCAATTAACTAGTTAAATACTGCATTTTTATAGTTGGTTGCAAAAAACACTGTTATAGTGCCACATAGCACATAAGCGGACAGGTCTGCATTTCAGATATTCCAATTAACCAGTGAAATACTGCATTTTTATAGTTGGCTGCAAAAAACACTCTTATAGTGCCACATAGCACATTAGTGTTCTACGCTGCATTTCAGATATTCCAATTAACCAGTGAAATACTGCATTTTTATAGTTGGCTGCAAAAAACACTGTTATAGTGCCACATAGCACATTAGTGTTCTACGCTGCATTTCAGATATTCTAATTAACCAGCGAAATACTGCATTTTTATAATTGGTTGCAAAAAACACTTATAGTACCACATAGCACATTAGTGTTCTACAATGCATTTCAGATATTCAAATTAACCAGTGAAGTACTGCATTTTTATAGTTGGTTGCAAAAAACACTGGTTTTGTGCTAGAGTGCACATTAAGAGCCTAGTCTGCATTTCAGATATTCCAAATAACCAATGAAATACTGAATTTTTATAGTTGGTTGCAAAAAAACACTGTTATGGTGGCACATAGCACATTAGTGTTCTATGCTGCATTTCAGATATTCCAATTAACCAGTGAAATACAGCATTTTTATAGTTGGTTGCAGAAAACACTGGTTTTGTGCCACATAGCACATTAGCGGCCTAGTCTACATTTCTGATATTCCTATAAAACAGTAAACTACTGCATTTACATAGCTGGTTGCAAAAAGCACAGTTTTTGTGATACATTGCACCTTTGCAGCCTACGCTGCGTTTCTGACAGTCCAATTAAACAGTAAACTTCTGATGTTATAATAGTATTGTAATAGTATTGAATTGCTACATTACACTGTTGTGTGACCTAAAGAAATTTTGTCTAGGTCACACTGCCTTAATGTTAGTGAACTTAATTGTTGACTATTGGCAGTTAAATTGGCACCTGAGATAAACCATCTGTTAGTTTGGTGGGTGAACGCAAATAATGAGAACGTTGAATAGGGACGTGGCCATGGTCATGGTGGTGTTGGTGGAGCTCCTGTTGCAGGGAGAGGACGTGGTCGTTCTGTGTCAGCTATACGCCCAAGTGAAACACCTTCCTCAGGTGCTCGTAGGCGAAACAGCCTTCAGCGTTATTTGGTAGGCCTGAATGCCACTCCTCACAGTGAGGCCATAACAAGTACAGGCGCTAGTAGATTGGGTGGCTGACAGGGCCTCCAGTTCCTTCACGTCATCTCCCACCCTTCCCCTGCTGAAAGCGCAGAGTTGGCACCTGCAGCCCATGGGCATCTATCTTGCACCGCACCCACTTGCAAATTAGCCAAGCAGTCTGAGCCCCAAGTCTTGCAGCAGTCTCTTATGCTTTTTGATAACTAACCTAGCCCTGCGCCAGAAGTGGCAGTGCTTGAGTGCTCCGATACCCAACCACTTATGTTTGAGGATGATGACATGGGAAGACCACCGCAACACGTCTCTGATGATGACGAAACACAGGTGCC
Source organism: Bufotes viridis (assembly GCA_033119425.1). Taxonomy (NCBI): domain Eukaryota; kingdom Metazoa; phylum Chordata; class Amphibia; order Anura; family Bufonidae; genus Bufotes; species Bufotes viridis. Next base: position 108,909,897 of record CM065594.1, read on the forward strand.
AACTTCTGTGGCATTCTGCAGTGTGCAAACTGACAAGGATGGCAGGGGTGAAGACTGGGTGGAAAATGAAGTTGGGGACGATGAGGTCCTAGAACCCACATGGAATCAAGGTAATGCGAGTGACCTGTGCGGTTCGGAGGAAAAGCCACCAGCATAGCAAAAGAGGGAGCAGGGTGCAGTAACAGAGCGGCTGTCCCCTAGACAGTACGCCTGCTACTGCCCACCGGACCCAGGGACCGAGCACACCAAAGCCAGCTCCAAGGAGTTCCCCAGTGTGGCAGTTCTTCACACATTGTAAGGAACACAGGCGAATAGGATGTGCAGAGTACCTGCACTCCCAGTGTGGTACCGGATGGGGCGCACTCGAAAGACCTCAAGACAGGAGTATTCTTTTTTGGGATTTATTGACAACGCGTTTTGGGGCATACACGCCCCTTTTTCAAGTCTAAAGTAGGTGAAACATATAAAACGAATACATATAGACATGTAGTGAGACCATTTAACAAAAAAAGCATAAAAGAGATGAATATAAAAAATGAATAAAAAATTGAATAAAAAAATACACATAAATATTAAAAATATATGTATGAAATTGATAAGAAATATAAATATAAATTCAATGTTTTTGATTCTGTAAAAATAGAACCGCTATATATTTGTACATAACATAAATAAAAAAAAATTCTATGTACGTATGGAATAAAGTAAATGATTATTTTTGAGAATGGATAAATAAATGGGTAGGAAACCCTAATAAAAGACACTGATAGCGATTAAAAGAAGGGGGTTTTACCTGGAGTGAATATAAGTATAAGTGTGAATAGAGCCGCTATACGTTTAATATCAATGAGGAGGTTTGGAGTTTTTTATATATATACATATATGGAATAATTGATTAATTAATTTTCGAGGATGGATATGTGGGTAAAAAACCCTTAATGAAAGACAATGATGGCGATTCAAATATCAAATATCCCACATACTGTGGGGATCGAAGCCATCCGTCAATTTCTCACAAAGGATCATGAATTACCTAATACACATGGTCAATTCATACTGGACAGTATTGAATTCATCCTGACTCACAACACGTTCACTTTTGATAAGATGATCTATAGACAGATTAAGGGAACCGCGATGGGGACGCGTTTCGTGCCGAGTTACGCTAATTTATACATGGGGGCGTTCGAAGATCAATTCATCTATAACCAACATAAGTGGAAAGAGAATCTGATATTCTACAAACGCTATATAGATGATTTAGTTGTCATCTGGGACAGCGACCTAGAGGATTTCCACGAATTTACAGCATATCTCAATTATAACAATTACAATCTCACCTTCACAACTAGCTATTCTAAGGAATTCATTGAGTATCTTGACCTAGTCCTTATGGCTAAGGTTGACCATATCGAGACCAAGACGTTTTTCAAAAAGGTAGATAGTAACAGCTACCTTAATTACGGAAGCGCACACCACAAAAAATGGAAAAATAATATCCCTTTTAGTCAATTTAAGAGAATCCGAAGAAATTGCACCAACGATAAGGATTTCCAAATACAAAGTAAGCTTATTGAGAGGAGATTCCTCAATAAAGGTTACCCCAAAGGAGTGGTCAAAGCAGCTCTGAAACGCGCCCAGGAGCACACACAAGGAAGCTGTCTATTAAAGAACAAAAAAGAGAAGGACCCAGAAACCAACAAACGTTTTAAAATGTCATTCATCACCACCTACAATGTCAATCACTCGTCACTCAGAGAAATTCTAAGAAAACACTGGCCGATCCTATTAGCGGATCCTTTTCTGAGAAATCATCTACAGAAGGAACCACGTATAATATTCAGAAGACCCCAAACGTTGAAAAATCTCCTGGCCCCAAGTCGCCTCCGCACATTGAAGAAAGAAAAATTGGATCAAACGCCACTGCTATTTCCTGATATACGGGGTAGCTACAAATGTGGAAACCGTATGTGCAAATGTTGTACTAACATTTCTAATAAAACCACTGTTTTTTGTAGTAACGTCTCGGGTGAACAATATCAGATCAAACAATTTCTCAACTGCTCATCCAGCTATGTTGTCTATCTCATCGAATGCAACTGCGGCCTTCAATACATAGGGAGAACCACCATGACCCTAAGGGAACGGATGAACAAGCATCGGTGGAATATTACTAATGGTTACCTAAAACATGGAGTTTCAAGACATTTCCTCCAGGTTCATAATAAGGATCTGAAGGATTTGACCATAACACCAATAGAACAAGTTAAAACGGAACAAGCAAACCGCTTTCAGTCCCTAAGACGGAAGGAAATGTTCTGGATATATAAATTGCAGTGTCTGGAACCCTTTGGCTTAAATGAATCCCTGGAGAGTAATTGTTTTTAACACTGATATCTATATCCTTGTTCCAGTATCCACTTGTCAGAAAATACTTTGCATAATTCACACACTCACCCATTCCTTCTCCCAACATCTACCAGTTTTACATGTACCTCAAAATATCCATCTACATACACACCTATCCCACAGTCCATTCATTTATTCCTGTCATATTGTTATACTCTCCAACCTATAAAAAGAATACACCAGTCATATCCTTTTCATCCTGTTTAATAACCAATTAATACCAGGCTGATTTAATTTAACATTATCCAATTGATACATCATCCAGTGATACCTTTCAGTTCTTTACCTCCCCCCCCCCCCATCCATTGTAACTGCTTCCTCAGACCTACATCGGCACCTCCCCTGACAGCATCGCACCTTTAGTAACCTCTTCACAAGCCGACCGGGACGTCATAGATGACGTCACCAGCCCGGCCCTCACTCCCTCCTACATCTAGCAGCGCGCGCTCTGGCATGCCAGAGCCGAGCTGCTGGCGTTCCCACATGTCACGGAGCTACTCCTGAGGTACTCATTAATAACTCTATGCATCTGCCAATTCATGTCCTGTATAACATACATTAATTACTTACTTATTTACTCATCCATCTACCATATCATCAAGTTTATAGTTATATGTGTCTTATCATTTATTTGCTGCAATATAGCCGTCTTTTCATAAGATTTTTTCATCCTTTAGAGACATCTTTGGCGTACTCCTATTCAAAAGCACGGCACTCCAGGTAAACCCCTTTTTGCAATCGCCATCATTGTCTTTCATTAAGGGTTTTTTACCCACATATCCATCCTCGAAAATTAATTAATCAATTATTCCATATATGTATATATATAAAAAAACTCCAAACCTCCTCATTGATATTAAACGTATAGCGGCTCTATTCACACTTATACTTTTATTCACTCCAGGTAAAACCCCCCCTTCTTTTAATCGCTATCAGTGTCTTCTATTAGGGTTTCCTACCTATTTATTTATCCATTCTCAAAAATAATCATTTACTTTATTCCATACGTACATAGAATTTTTTTTTTATTTATGTACAAATATATAGCGGTTCTATTTTTACAGAATCAAAAACATTGAATTTATATTTATATCTATTATCAATTTCATACATATATTTTTTATATTTATGTGTATTTTTTTATTAAAATTTTTATTCATTTTTTAATAATGATCTCTTTTATGCTTTTTTTGTTAAATGGTCTCACTACATGTCTATATGTATTCGTTTTATATGTTTCACCTACTTTAGACTTGAAAAAGGGGCGTGTATGCCCCGAAACGCATTGTCAATAAATCCCAAAAAAGAATACTCCTGTCTTGAGGTCTTTCGAGTGCGCCCCATCCGGTACCACACTGGGAGTGCAGGTACTCTGCACATCCTATTCGCCTGTGTTCCTTATTCCAGTACCTTGGGGGTTCTGGCAAACCACCCAATCGGACTGTTGCGGTACTATCTGGCGGCACCAACCTCCTCACATCGCCTGTACAAGAGTTGTGCCTTAAGATAGCACAACCACGCAAGGTGAGCCTAATTTTCACACTTCTCTAGTCCAATCCTTTGGAAGAAACGTACTACCCTATGAGCGCCTTCTCTCTCTCTTGCCATATGTGCTGTCACACATTGTAAAGATGACAAAACACGAGTGGCTTGCGCGCTGTGCCATCAGAGCCTGAAGCAAGGTATAAACGTTCTAATCCTGAGCACAACCTTCATGACCAGGCAATCTAAGTCCAAAGCACGAGCTGCAGTGGAGTAAGCACCTCAAAAACCAAAAAAGGTCTCAGACTCCTCCTGCTTCCTCTTCTGCTGCTGTCTCAGCCTCTTCCTCCACCTCTGAAGTGACAGTGTCACCTGCCACCCAGCAAACAGAGGATGTGCAACATACTCCACCACCTCTGTCACCATCACCAAGCATCTCCACCATGTCACACGGAAGCGTTCAGCTGTCCATCTCCCAAACACTTGAGAGAAAGAGGAAGTACCCACCTACCCACCCTCGATCCCTGGCCCTGAATGCCAGCATTTCAAAACTCCTGGCCTTTGAAATGCTGTCATTCAGTCTGGTGGAGACGGACAGCTTTAAAAAACTTATGGCGGTGGCTGTCCCACAGTACGTGGTTTCTGGCCGCCACTACTTTTACCGGCAAGCCGTCCTTTCCCTGCACAACCAAGTGGCGGACAAAATCAAGTGTGCACTGCGCAACGCCGTCTGTGGCAAGGTCCACATAACCACTGATACTTGGACCAGTAAGCACGGGCATGGAGGGAAGCTTTATCTCCCTAACTGCACACTGGGTAAATGTAGTGGCAGCTGGGCCAGAGGCGGAGAGTGGTGTGGTGTATGTCCTTCCGCCAGTGAGGATCGCAGGACATTTTTCCTTCCCTCCTGTTGCCTCCTCCTACTCCGTTTTCTCCTCCTCTTACTCCGCTTCCTCCTCCTCTTCTACCACCTCCTCAACCAGTCAGCGAAAGACCTTCCCCACCAACTTCAGCACAGCCAGGGGTAAACGACAGCAGGCTGTTTTAAAACTCCTGTGTTTGGGGGAAAAACCCCACACCGCGCAGGAGCTGTGGAGGGGCATGGAACAACAGACCGATGAGTGGTTGGTGCCACTGAGCCTGAAGCCCGGCCTGGTGGTGTGCGACAATAAGCGAAATCTTGTAGCAGCTCTGGGCCTAGCCGGTTTGATGCACATCCCTTGCCTGGCGTATGTGCTGAATTTGGTGGTGCAGAAATTAATTAAAAGTGTAGTGCAGGCCGTCTGTGCACGCTTTCGGCGTTATCACCCTGCTGCTGCTCACCTGTCTACCCTGCAGCGTAACTTCGGCCTTCCCGCCCACCGGCTCATAAGTGACTTGCCTACCAGGTGGAACTCAACCTTGCATTTGATGGAGAGACTGTGTGAGCAGCAGCATGCAATAGTGGAGTTTTAGCTGGATCCCCATTACAAGGACAACGTGCCGTCCTTAATTCCCTCACTGGAGCATGATAGGAAGATGCGCGACTACAAGCGCACGCTGGTATACTCGCTCCTGAGGGCATTCCCAACTGACATTGGGGGCCAAGCATAAGCACAAGGCGAAGGCAGAGGAGGAGGAAGAGGTCGCCAACGCTGCTGGGTCACCGCCAGCACCTCAGAAGGCAGGGTTAGCATGGCGGACATGTGGAAAAGCTTTGTCACCACGCCACAACAACAAGCACCACCAGCTGATATGGAACGTCTTAGCAGGAGGCAACATTTCTACAACATGGTGGAACAGTACATGTGCACACGCATACACGTACTGACGGATGGGTCTGCCCCATTCAACTTCTGGGTCTCCAAATTGGACACATGTTTCTGAGCTTGCCCTTTATGCCTTTGAGGTCCTGGCCTGCCCTGCAGCCAGTGTATTGGCTGAACGTGTATTTAGCATGGCGGGGGGCGTTATCACAGACAATTGCAGCCGCCTGTCCACAGCCAACGTGGACAAGCTCATGTTTATTAAAATGAACCAGGCACGGATCCCACAAGACTTGTCTGTACCTTGTGCAGAATAGACACTATACCGGCCTCAACCATCCATTCTTGTACTCAAGTGCACTTATTCTTTGTTTTATTTTTTATATGTCCCAATATTTTGGGAGCTATCCCAATAAAATAAAATAAAAAAGTGTTAGCTACCTTCTCCACCTCCGCCCCCGCTTCCACCGCCACGGTCACCACCTACACAACCTCCTACTCCACATGCACCTCCTCCTCCTAGTTCAAGATTGTTATTTTTAATTTTAATTTATTTTATTTTAAGTTATTTCCCTATCCACATTTGTTTGTAGAGCTCTTTTGCAGCCCTCTAGCCCTTTCCATGACATTTTTAGAGCCATTTTAGTGCCCAAAAATTCAGGTCCCCATTGACTTCAAGGTGTCTGCTCAACTCTAAAAATAATATATACATATGGGTTAAATTATATCATTTTATTAATTAAAGTTAATTGGCTATATGAGCGTGTGATGATGTAAGAGTGATGTTAGCAGCTGCTGTGCTATGTGTGTATGTGCCATGAGTGTATGTATGAAATCTATCATAAGACCAACATTTGAGTTAGAAATTAATAAACCATGAGTAGTTGAAAGAAGTCGTCACTTAGAATGACATCAGATATATTGTAGGATTATACAACATATTTCATTATTTGTGTTACCAATTATATATCTAACATTTATACTGGAAATGAGATAAAGGAAATTTGTCTAAATTATGTTAAGAATATGGATAATATTAAGGCTTTATAATAGTAATGTGCCACACATGTACAAGAAGAGACTTGATCCTAGTGTTACAGGTTAAAGGTTCTATAACATTATAAGTTATATTAAGTTAAATATTTGATAAGCCAGTATATAGAATCATAAATATCCACAGGTAAATTTTTCAATTTAATTCACACATGTTTCATGGTAATATTTTTATGGGAATTACTTTCTATAAGATTGTTTTATTTTTGTTTTTCAGAAGTGGTTTTATTTATTTATAGTAATGATTTATTATTGATACTACACACATATACACAACTATATCTTCATATACAGAAAAATATTATATATTTTATGCATGATAGTAATATCTTAATGTGAATGAATATTATATATTCCAACTAAACATTTGTAAAGTTTTCAAGATTCTTAAGTTACTTTATGGTAGACCACTCATGTTTTCTTTATACAGGAGTGATGGCCATAGGTGGTCAAGGCATAGAATAATATAATAATAGTCAAACTTAGTAAACTTGAGTGTCAATAATTATTGGTATATGAAAGAAAGTATGCAAATACAAAGGTATAATGAAATATTATATAGTTATCTATTACACAATTGTATGAACCAATCATCTAATCAGGATATATGAATATGACATGCTTGAACTACATGGTAATCATGGTGTTACTGTAACTTTTATTTGGGATATTGTATTCTAGAAAGGTTCCAAATATGGAAGGAGTTAATTCTGGATCAGTGTTAGGAATTTAAACTCATTAATGGTCATGGAAATATAAGGGTCAACTATATTGGAAAGCATATCCAGCTATGGGGATTATGTTAATACATATTTGTTGCTTTCAAACAAAGGTTTATACTTATAGCTGTTTTCAATTTTAAAGAAGAAAATTATGATATGTAATAGAGTAATATCTCATATCTCATGCAGAATATTACTTTATTAAAAAGGTAAAGATTTGGTTTTACTGTGGAAAGATATATTTTGTGCGATCAATTCAATTACTAAATTTAATTTTCATGAATAAGAATTCCACAAACATACACAAAGATACATGACTAAATGAATAAAGATAAAAAGGTTACACTTACATAAAAGATTGTATTAGGATAATATTTTCAATAAAATATCAACATCTATATTATGTTGAAATATAATATGGTAATAAATGAATGGTATGGTACACTGTAATACCATAGGTTAGGTATGATCACTATTCACTAACTTAGGTGTAGCAATAAGAAAGAAGAAGGAGATATCTTCAATCAAGACTAAAGTCAACGGGAAATGTAATATTTCCTAGAAACCGTAATATTCACAAAGTCTATAAAAAAAATAAAGACTGATATGCAGAGTCCCAGGAAAAGACTTGGAGGTAAACAAATCTGTGTTACATGCTGGGAAAGGTGTGAAGATAGGGGGCACTGGAGAGTGACCCAAGACAAGGGTGAAGAGTACCTGATGCACACCTGTCCCCTGTCCATAGACAGCTACAGAGGTAAAGTTCATAGCAAAAATGTTCTGTCCACACAGAAAGGAGGTTTGTGGCAGAAGGACTCAATAGAAAAGACCACGGCACTCAAATTAATTGTGAGTTTAGGTTTTGAATTTATTCATATATATAGATCCATCCAGGTTTTTTTTATATATAGTAGGTGGCCAACGTTTCGGTCCTATTTCCGGACCTTGATCACGACCATAGTTGGGCAGCAATAAAAGCGCGCCCCTTACCAGGCCCCCCACGCCATCCAGGACCTCTCTGACCTGTCAGTTTAACTATGGCCGTGATCAAGGTCCGGAAATAGGACCAAAACGTTGGCCACCTACTATATATAAAAAAACCTGGATGGATCTATATATATGAATAAATTCAAAACCTAAACTCACAATTAATTTGAGTGCCGTGGTCTTTTCTATTGAATCCGTGATATTTCACTACCACTGAGCACCATCCGCATAGAGGAGTGCCGTCCAACAAAGATTGAATATTGTGGCAGAAGGACTGGCATCCAAAATGGAAAACTGAGCTCAAGGAGAGTGAGTGCTAGAGAGCTTCAGTAAATGATTTAAATTTAGAATAGCTAGGGTTCAAGAAGTAAGATATTTAGTGCCTATATATGCCCTAGGTTGTTTGTTTGTTTTTTCCTGAAAAATCTATTCCTTTCGATTGTCATAAACACCTCTGTGAAGTTCAGGAATCTGCTATTTGTGATACTAAAGCTAAATGCTTTGCTAAAGGACTACATTAATTTCACTTGATTATCAACAAACATGCCGAGAGTGTGAAAACCTTCAGATGAGGCAAAATAGACAGCTGTTCAGAGTGAGTTACATGACACTTCTGAAGAAGACCAATGGATTCCTGATATGCAAGTCAAAATCTGTGCCCAGGAAAGCTGTGTTATCACAAGTCATCAGAAGTGATAGATCTTTATAACATAAACATCATTGGGATAATATGATAAAATTTAATTCAAGGAGTGCATGTCATCTACAAAAAGTTCTATCAATCCTATCGTAGGCTTTAAGTGAATCAAATCAAAGGTAAATAGGTGAAACTACAGTGTCAAGTCCATGATGATACCAGAGGAAGATGATGAAGAGAAGAAGATGCCTAATAAGATATTAGATTAGTCCCTAAATCTCTTTCATTGGTATTCAATCACAGTTTACCATGTGTTCAGCAAATATTATTAATTTTGTTGTCAAATAAATAATTGATGGGCAATTAATTTATAAAGAATGAAGAGTCCGAGATAATTGTAAAATTTGATTTTGTGGGTTTGAAAAGATATATCTCACCCTCAAGAGGGGGAAATGTTAAATAATATGTGATATAATATTAATTGGTATTTATTATAAAGGATTTATTACACTACACACTGATACCATCTATAGTAATACACAAGGGTGATGGGAGGTCTGTATGGGAATGTCAAGACCTATATTTGAAGTCTCCATATATGACAATGTAGAAGTACATACATTAGTAAGGCACGCCTGTATCTATTGTATAAATGACTGACAGAGACAGACAAGGGGGTGGTCTTCTTACTCTCACTCTGTTGGGGGTTGCTGCTGAAGAAGATGGAAGACACACATGGAGCCTGAGAAGGAAGTTCCTACCCTTCAACAATGATACTTTATGGTCTTTCATATTCACACATGGACAATAGACTAAGACTTTCTAAACTATTCTTGTTAGCAAGCAACTTCTATGAAGACCGAAAATAAATCACATTATTAATTTTGTATATGACTCTTGTTAAATTCTGGTGATGAGTCCTCCGGGTGTTCCTTGCTCCAAACAACGCATACATTATATTTGGAGATGATTACCAAATCCATTTTATATTTTTCATTCAAATTTATTACACATGCTGCTTATGGCCACATTACCACGTAAGCCATTCATTGGCTGGAGCGGTGTATGACCATGATTATGTACTGCCAGGTGTAAACAGTGTGGGTAGCGCAAAGGACTGGAGCGGTGGGGAGCAGGTAAGTATAACTCTTTGGTTTCAGGTGCTTTGCTGCTACACAATATTCAGGACAATTACTGGGAACAAGTGTTCATAGGAGTGCTCATATCTTATATCTGGCCAGTATAAACGTGCAGCTGATCAGTAGATAAACAAGGAATGGTTTGTATGGCGGCTGGTTTGCATATTTTATCAGGATGAAAGATGTACGATTATCGGCAGCACATATCCCTGTGTAATCAGGGATGGGCTATCAATAATCAATATAACTAAATGAAGGCGGAATGACTGTGGTAGCGATCATTCCTCCCCAGTCACTTTGCACTGGCTTGTGTAATAGGCCAATGAGCGTCAATCAAAATTTTTTAAAATTTGCGGCCCCTTCAAATAGAGCAATGTGACAATGTGGCCCCCAGCCAAACAAAAGGTTGTGCACCCCTGCTCTAAAGGAACAACTTTTAGCAAATGAGGCAGTGGAAAGATGGCCCAAGGGTCATTGAAAAGGGTTTAGGCAGAAACCCTTCTGTCCTGTGTGCGGGGCCTGGTTTGATTTGCTTTGGGGCCCTTTTCTATGTACGCCACTGGTTTGTAACATCAGTTTTGGATAATTTGAGGTGTGTAGTTTCAAAAATGGGATCATTTATGGGTGGCTTCTATTATGTAAAACCATATGCCAGGATTTAGTAAACTTCCGGGGGGCACGAGCAGGAGCAGCAATGTGTGCTCTTGCCCGTACTCCCTGCGCTTCGGCCTCATTGATAAAATATGTACTCCATACACTGCTGACAAGTCAGCCATGTACTGAAAAGTAGATTTTAAGTGCACAGAGAAGCATGCACTTTAGGGAGGGAAAAGTGTATAAAAAAAAAATTATAATAATAAACTGTGACGAAAGCACCTTTGTCACTGGGAGTTGGAGAGGCCTGCTTGCCAGCCTCTTTCCCTGTGACTAAGGCCCCTGTGACAGTTAGTACGCACAATGGACATTGCCTGTGACGCAATTACCAAGCACGATAGACATTGCCTGGGACGCAATTAGCAAGCACAATGGACAATGCATGTGACGCAATTAACGAACACAATGGGCCATTGTAAATTGAAGAAACACCCAACGGGGCTTGGCCGTCCACCACATGGAACTATGCTCAGCCCCTTAATGCAATCATCCCCAGGATAGAGAGGAGAGATTTTACTGCTCATGTGGGGGTGTGATATATCTGGCTGTATGTTGATTTGTCACTGTATTTTGTGTGCCTGTCCTCTATCAGGTCCCCGGGGGGAGTAGCCCTTGCTGGAGGACTTGCATAAAAGGCCAAGCTTGGGCCATCCAATAAAGAAGTTCTGCTTAACCCCTTCATGAAGTCTTGGCTCATGGTTGTGGAATGGGATAACTACTCTCTTGACACTGTAGTTTCACCTTTTTACCTTTGATTTGACTCACTTAAAGTCTACGATAGGATTGATAGAACTTTTTGTAGATGACATGCACTCCTTGAATTTAAGTGTATCATATTATCCCAATGATGTTAATGTTATAAAGATCTATCAATTCTGATGACTCGTGGTAACACAGCTTTCCTGGGCACAGATTTTGACTTGCATATCAGGAATCCCTTGGTCTTCTTCAGAAGTGTCATGTAACTCACTCTAAACAGCTGTCAAGTGTATAAGATCTTGTAAGAGCTTGTTCCTGGAAGCTGAAGCCCGGTCTTGGGTCCAGAGTGGGTGGAGGGCGACGAGACCTCAACAAAGCTGCAGGCGGTTCGTGGGGTCTGTGGTGGTTATGGTGTCCAGTGGAGTGCTTGGAGCCCTCGGGAAGCACTAGGAGCAAGCGTCAGCGGAAGGTGCCCAGTCGGGGTGCCAGGCGTTCTGTTACATAAATTACTATTACAAAAACTATTATTAGGGCATTAGGGGCAGGTTAACAAAAATGTATTCCAAAGTTTAGTAACTCCTTAAGGTGAACAGTGGCTCAGTATTGAAGGGGTTAGATAAATTCGTGCCACTGAAATCAACTGTATCTAATGTGGGGCATCACCCTCTGTATGTTGGTAGTGCGAGATTACTAGCCCAAATTCATTTAACCCCTTAAAAATACCAGTTACATATTCAAATCAGAGAAAAGTGTCCGCCTGCCCACTTTGATGCCAGTTTTCATGCCCAGAACCTGTTCGGGCCAGGCTGAACTCAACCTTACCTGATGCTGGGGAGTCACTCTTTGTATTTTGGAAGTGAAAGACCAGTGGCTGAAAATCATTTAATCCCTTAAAAACACCACTTATTCAAATCAGTGAAGCATTCTTCTGCCCACCTTGATGCCAGTTTACATGCCCAGAACCTGTTCGGGCCAAGCTGAATGCAACTGTATCTGATGCAGAGTATCACCCTCTGTATGTTGGTAGTGGAAGGTCAGTGGCCCGAATTAATTTAACCCCTTAAAAACATCACTTATTCAAATCAGAGAAAAGTTTCCGCCTGCCCACTTTGATGCCAGTTTTCATGCCCAGAACCTTTTCGAGCCAGGTTGAACTCAACTGTACCTGATGCAGGGCATCATTCTTTGTATTTTTGAAGTGCAAGATCACTGGCCCAAATTCATTTAACCCCTTAAAAACACCAGTTATTTATTCAAATCAGTGAAAAGTGTCCGTCTGCCCATTTTGATGGCAGTTTTAATGCCCAGAACCTGTTCGAGTCATGCTGAACTTAACTGTATATGATAAAGAGCATCACCCTCTGTATGTTGGCAGTGCAAGATCAGTGGCCCAAATTCATATAAATCTTTAAATCACACTTTTTTGTGTCCACTTTTATGGCCATTTTTTGCCCATCGTTTGTATTTTAATGCCATTTTCAACTGATTTATTTTAAAGAGGTCCTGTCATCACTCCTGACATGCCTGTTTTAATAACTTCATTGCATTCCCATGTAATAACAATTCTCTAAAATCTATTCTTATGGCTCTATGTTGTGCTATTCCTTTATTATTTTTACTAGAAGTTATGAATTAATTGCTAGCAGTCTGCAGTAAGGGTACAGAGGGGTGGTAAGTAGTTGGAGGTGTGTATCTGCATAGTCTGACAATGACAGAACTGATTGGATAGATTCAGACTGTGCAGGGACCTCCGCCCCCAATTGGTTAAACCCCTCAGTACCCTTACTGCAGACTGCCAGCAATTCATTCATAACTTCTAGCAGAAATAGTAAAATAATGGCACAACATACAGACATAAAAATAGATGCTCAGTAATTGTTATTACATGGGGGATGCATGTAGCTGTTAAAACAGGAATGTTAGGAGTGGTGACAGGTCCTCTTTAAGGACAACTCACTGCAACTTGTTCTATTACTTGGGATAAGGTCTCCTCAGATTTCATTTAAAAGAAAATAAAAAATATGCAAATAAGAAACTGAGGAATAAGAAACCAACTTCAGCCCCGAATAAGAAACTGGCTGAATAAGAGACCAATTTCAGCCACTTTCATTCACTTCACTGGTTCTAGTAAGTTTATGCTTTGCTCTGTACTGTGTCTTTAACTTGCAGCCTGCTGCACAGCTCTTCCTCTCGTTCAGCAGGTCACACTTTCTAGATTTGTATATTCCTCTGTTCCTGCTGTTTCTCAGTCCAGGACATCTAACAGATTTTCTCTCTACTTCAGACCAGAACCTGAGGTGCACACTCCTAAGGCTAGATGCACACGTCCGTTAAACCCGGACGTGACCAGTCCGTGGTAACCAGGACTGGATTTCTTCTTTACAGCAGGATAGCAAGGCGTCATTGGTTGATATGACGCTGTGCGCTCCCTGTCGCCGCTGCAATACAGTAATACACTGGTATAGATCATACCAATGTATTGCTGTCCTGCAGCGGCGGCAGGGAGCGCACAGCGTCATAGCAACCAATGATGCATCTAGCCTAAAACAGCCATAACTGTCTCCTGAACTCTGATGCCACCTCCCTATTGCTGACACAATACACCTACAGTAGATAATCAGGCAGGCTCTGCATACAAAGGCAGTGCAGCTTCTTTAAGTTTTACAAAGCAATGTTAGACATAGCTACAAATAATATGGAGCAATATACCCTCTAAGCCTTTGCAGTTGCAGAGCAGTTAGGTAGCTGGTGACGCATGGTGAAAACTTGGCAATCTGTTAATAAGGGTACAGTCACATGTAGCAACAATGGGGTAAACCTGCAATACCACAAGACCATCATTCAAAAGGGTTTGCTTATCTCTGACTTTTCTGTGGATACGCCATGATAGTCCTATAGACAGAGGACTCTATCTCAAGAACTAAGCTTTATTTGCTCACTGCAGTGTATGGAGAGGTGGCTTCACATGTGAGTTTCTCTCCATTTACTTATATGGGAGAGTGGAACCTGTGGTAAGACCTGCATCTATTGGAAAGGTTTACTTACAGTCCCATGTAACCACACAGATAACACAGTGATAAATCTCTGAGTATAATAGTACAGTAGATATCACCTGCAGTCCTATGTAACACCACAGATAACACAGTGATAACTTACTAAGTGTAGATAATATAGTAGATTCTTTACTGTTAGAGCAGCAACACTATGGAACTCTCTGCCTGAAGAGGTGGTGATGGTGAACTCACTAAAAGAGTTCAAGAGGGGCCAGGATGTAATTATGGAGTGTAATAATTTTGCAGGTTATAGTTACCAGATTTCTGAAGAAGGGTTGTTGATCCAGAGAGTTATTCTGATTGTCTGACTGGAGTCAGGAAGGATTTTTTTCATCAATTTGTTAAGCCGGTGTGGTCAGGTCATCCAGATAAAGTTCTGCCCAGCACAGCATAGATGAAGTCTCTTCTGGAGTGCTTGATATTTGTGAGGACTGTCACACTATGGTGGCAGGAGAGGCTATGAGATCTTGGAAGGTAACTTGGAATAGTCGGATGACTGCATAATGTGGCTTCAGCTCCACTGGGTGGTAACTCAGGTACAAAAGATAGATGGGCACTCACCCATGTGAGACATGCTGCTAGGACCATGGGGTGTTCTTCTATGTGAATGGGTTCCACAAAGGCTTAGTATTCTTAAACCTGGACACCTATGTAGGCTCTGCACCTTAGGATGATTTCTTTGCCAGGCTGTAGTAGCATTGGCTGAGCATCTTTGATGCGGGCGCAGAAGATTTTACCTTTTGGATTGGAAAATTTTTGCTAAGCGCTCAGTACTCTGATGGACTGTTTTATTGCCTTTTTGGTTGTGGGGAGCAGTAAGCAAAGACCAACATAGTGCTTCTAGCATCACTCCGTAGCAGTTTATGAGGACATTCATTCCAAGTAGTACTGGAAAAGTGTTGTCATCTTGTATTTGCACTACAATGATGCCTTGCTCTGGAAATCTATTCTCTCACATTTGAAGGGTTGGTTACCAGTACCCATGCACAGCTAGGGGCTTGCCATTGCTGGCCATAATGATCAGCCAGGATACGGGCAGCTACATTAGCTGTTGACTGTCCCAGTGTTTTTCAAATACGACCTGCTCGATGTTTGTAACTTGAGAGCTGGTATTTAGTCGATCAGCAGAAGGAAACACCATTGACATTAGGTCAGGTCCCACATACCTGGGCATCCAACCTGGTTGGTAAAGACCTACAATTCTTCCTCCCAAGGGGTGGCCCTTGGCCTCAGGGGAAACCCTTATAACTGTCAGCATGTTCGGTCCACATGCCCATGTTTGGGGCAGTACTTTCAAATTAATCTCTATTGCTCGTTGTAGCAATTTGTAGGCAGCATACCTGGAGTCAAGTCGAAGGAGGGCGGTTTCTCTCTTTGTCTGTGGATGCCTTTCTAACTGCTCCAATTTTTACTAAATCTTCTCCATACTTTCGTTAAAAGGGAGACTTGGTCAATTAGGACAGTGACTGCATCTGGAACAGTAGCTTGAGCCCCTTGCTGGATGGCACAGGTAGACTCTGCAGGCAGAAGATGCAGGTTAATGGGAGGATGTGTTCCTGGCTGGCTTGGGCTTATGGTCTTTCTCAGGATGTTGATAGCCAGTTCTTGAAAGGGAATCTGTCACCACCACTGAGCGTATTTAACTGCTTATATGGGGCTTTAGGTATCCTGGTGTGCTTTCTAAGCATACCTATATCTGCAATATGTATTTGTGCCCCCCCAAAAATGATTTTATAAATATGCTAATAAGGGTTATAAGAGCCCAAAGGGGTTTGTGGTGCCTAACCTTGCTCATTCTCAGTAAGCCACACTCCTTTTCTCATCTTGTATTCTCCTCCTTGATGTGGACGTCACCCTGCTGAGGCAGTAGAATCTTGCGCATGAGTGACATCATGTAATGTGATTGCCCGTGCGTTCTGAATTCCTGTGCCGCTATCTGTCACAATAACGGAACTGCGCAAGCAGATTATTTCTGTATATATGTTTTAATAAATATCCGTTACAGTAATCAGTGCCCCACAATCTTGGTATTCTAACCCTTTACATTGGCCAATTGAAGGACACAGAGGATATGATACTATTTGTGATGCCAAGGTTTTTATGCAGAGACCAAGGAGGAGTGCATGAAGGCTAGAAGTGGTAGTTGTGGCTATGAGAGTAGTGGTAGTACTCAGAGATCACGTGGTGATCCCCACTTTTGTGCTCCCTAGGGCTGTGCAGTGACTGGAGGGAGCACCATTTTTTCTTTTGGGCATTCTCTGGTTGCTCTTGATTTTGGATGATTTTCGGGTGCAAGGCAGGACCAATGGATAGTGGAGACAATGATCAGATCGTTTGTTGTAATATATAAAGTCTCTTTTTGCTAAATGGATAATAGGTAGAAATGAGCGAACACCTGGAAGTCAATGGGGACCCGAACTTTTAGGCACTAAAAAGGCTGTAAAATAGTCCAGGAACGGGCTAGAGGGCTGCCAAAGGCAGCAAAATGTAGGTAAATCCCCTGCAAACAAATGTGGATAGGGAAATTGATTAAGATAAAATAAAATAAATAAAATTTAACCAATATCAATTGAAGAGAGGTCCCACTGCAAGGAATCATGCGTCATATCACCAAACACTGGAGAAGGCCACTTCCAGTTATTTTGGCCCCAGCACCCAGACAGAGGAGAGAGGTCCCACAGCAAGGAATCATGCGTCATATCACCCACCACTGGAGAAGGCCACTTTCAGTTATTTCGGCCGCCGCACCTTGACAGAGGAGAGAGGTCCCACAGCAAGGAATCATGCGTCATATCACCCACCACTGGAGAAGGCCACTTTCAGTTATTTCGGACCCAGCACCCAGACAGAGGAGAGAGGTCCCACTCAAAGGAATCATGCGTCATATCACCAACCACTGGAGAAGGCCACTTTCAGTTATTTCGGACCCAGCACACAGACAGAGGAGAGAGGTCCCACAGCAAGGAATCATGCGTCATATCACCCACCACTGGAGAAGGCCACTTTCAGTTATTTCGGCCCCAGCACCCAGACAGAGGAGAGAGGTCCCACAGCAAGGAATCATGCCTCATATCACCCACCACCGGAGAAGGCCACTTTCAGTTATTTCGGCCCCACCACCCAGACAGAGGAGAGGTTCATTCAACTTTGGGTTGCACTGCAAGATCATGGTAAAGTTAAAAAAATGAGGATTCAATAAAGAAGTGCTCCGGAGTATAAGAATACATGATTGAGGGGGAGGCAGTTATAAATGTCTATTCTGCACAAGGGAGGCACAGGTCCTGTGGGATCCATGCATGGTTCATTTTTATGAACGTCAGCTTGTCCACGTTGGCTGTGGACAGGCGCTGCGCTTGTCAGTAATGACGCCCCCTGCCGTGCTGAATACACGTTCAGACAAAACGCTGGCCGCCGGGCAGGCCAGCACCTCCAAGGCATAAAATGCTGACTCTGGGCACGTAGACAATTTGGAGACCCAGAAATTGAATGGGGCCGAACCATCAATCAGTACGTGGAGGGGTGTGCAGACGTACTGTTCAACCATGTTAGTGAAATGCTGCCTCCTGCTAACACGTTCCGTATCAGGTGGTGGTGCAGTTAGCTGTGGCGTGGAGACAAAACTTTTCCACATTACTGCCATGCTAACCCTGCCCTCAGAGGAGCTGGCCGTGACACAGCTGCGTTGGCGACCTCTTGCTCCTCCTCTGCCTTCGCCTTGGGCTTCCACCTGTTCCCCTGTGACATTTGGGAATTTGGGAAAATCTATCAGCGTGCGCTTGTACTCGCGCATCTTCCTATCATGCTCCAGTGCAGGAAGTAAGGTGGGCACATTGTCTTTGTATCGGGGATCCAGCAGGGTGGCGAGCCAGTAGTCCACACAGGTTAAAATGTGGGCAATTCTGCTGTCGTTGCGCAGGCACTGCAGCATGTAGTCGCTCATGTGTGCCAGGCTCCCCAGAGGTAAGGACAAGCTGTCCTCTGTGGGAGGCGTATCGTCATTGTCCTCCGTATCCCCCCAGCCACACACCAGTGATGGGCCTGAGCTGTGTCGGGTGCCACCCCGCTGTGAACCTTCTTCATCCTCATCCTCCTTCACCTCCTCGTCATCCTCCTCGTCCTCCAGTACTAGGCCCTGGCTGGCCACATTTGTACCTGGCCTCTGCTGTTGCAAAAAACCTCCCTCTGAGCCACTTCTAACAGACTGGCCTGAAAGTGCTAAAAATGACCCCTCATCCTCCTCCTCCTCCTGGGCCAACTCCTCTTCCATCATCGCCCTAAGCGTTTTCTCAAGGAGACATAGAATTGGTATTGTAACGCTGATAACGGTGTCATCGCCACTGGCCATGTTGGTGGAGTACTCGAAACAGCGCAACAGGGCACACAGGTCTCGCATGGAGGCCCAATCATTGGTGGTGAACTGGTGCTGTTCCGCAGTGCGACTGACGCGTGCGTGCTGCAGCTGAAACTCCACTATGGCCTGCTGCTGCTCGCACAGTCTCTCCAGCATGTGGAAGGTGGAGATCCACCTGGTGGGCACGTCGCATATGAGGCGGTGAGCGGGAAGGCCGAAGTTCCGCTGTAGCGCAGACAGGCGAGCAGCGGCAGGATGTGAACGCCGGAAGCGCGCACAGACAGTCCGCACTTTATGCAGCAGCTCTGACATGTCGGGGTAGTTGTGAATGAACTTCTGCACCACCAAGTTCAGCACATGCGCCAGGCAAGGGATGTGCGTCCCAGAGCTGCGACGAGATTTCGCCCATTATCGCACACCACCAGGCCGGGCTTGAGGCCCACCGGCAGAAACCACTCGTCGGTCTGTTGTTCAATACCCCGCCTAAACTCCTGCGCGGTGTGGGGCCTGTCCCCCAAACATATGAGTTTCAGAATGGCCTGCTGACGTTTACCCCGGGCTGTGCTGAAGTTGGTGGTGAAGGTGTGTGGCTGACTGGATGAGCTGGTGGAAGCAGAGGAGGAGGAAGCCGAGTAGGAGGAGGAGGCTACAGGAGGCAAAGAATGATGCCCTGCGATCCTTGGCGGCAGAAGGACGAGCGCCAAGGAACTCTCCACCTGGGGCCCAGCCGCCACTACATTTACCCAGTGTGCAGTTAGGGAGATATAGCGTCCCTTGCCGTGCTTACTGGTCCACGTATCTGTGGTTAGGTGGACCTTGCCACAGATGGTGTTGCGCAGTGCACACTTGATTTTATCGGATACTTGGTTGTGCAGGGAAGGCACGGCTGTCTTGGAGAAGTAGTGGCGGCTGGGAACAACATACTGTGGGACAGCCATGGACATCAGCTGTTTGAAGCTGTCTGTGTCCACCAGCCTGAATGACAGCATTTTAAAGGCCAGTAGTTTAGAAATGCTGTCATTCAGGCCCAGGGCTCGAGGGTGGCAAGGTGGGAATTTACGCTTTCTCTCCAAGGTTTGTGAGATGGAGAGCTGAACGCTGTCATGTGACATGGTGGAGATGCTTGGTGACACAGGTGGTGTTGTCGGTGGCACATCCTCTGTTTGGTGGGCGGCAGGTGCCAACATTCCTCACGAGGCGGAGGAAGAGGCCGAGGCAGCAGCAGAAGAGGGAGCAGGGGGAGCCAGAGTGAGTTTCTTGCTTTTAAGGTGTTTACTCCACTGCAGTTCATGCTTTGCATGTAGATGCCTGGTCATGCAGGTTGTGCTAAGGTTCAGAACGTTAATGCCTCGCTTCAGGCTCTGATGGCACAGCGTGCAAACCACTCGGGTCTTGTCGTCAGCACATTGGTTAAAGAAGTGCCATGCCAGGGAACTCCTTAAAGCTGCCTTTGGGGTGCTCGGTCCCTGGTGGCGGTGGCCAGTAGCAGGCGAACTCTCTTGGAGGAGGCTGTTCTGCTTTTGCCCCCTGCTCTCTCTTATGCTACGCTGTTGGCTCGGTCTCACCACTGCCTCTTCCTCTGAACTATGAAAGTCAGTGGCACGACCTTCATTCCATGTGGGGTCTAGGACCTCATCGTCCCCTGCATCGTCTTCCACACAGTCTTCCTCCCTGACCTCCTGTTCGGTCTGCACACTGCAGAAAGACGCAGCAGTTGGCACCTGTGTTTCATCATCATCAGAGACGTGCGGACTCCAATGAGGTGGTATTCCCATGTCCTCATCATCAGGAAACATCAGTGGTTGTGCATCAGTGCATTCTATGTCTTCCACCACTGGGGAAGGGCTAGGTGGATTCCCTTGGGAAACCCTGCCAGCAGAGTCTTCAAACAGCATAAGAGACTGCTGCATAACTTGAGGCTCAGACAGTTTCCCTGATATGCATGGGGGTGATGTGACAGACTGATGGGCTTGGTTTTCAGGTGCCACCTGTGCGCTTTCTGCAGAAGACTGGGTGGCAGATAATGTTGTGAACATGCTGGATCCACTGTCGGCCACCCAATTGACTAGCGCCTGTACCTGCTCAGGCCTTACCATCCTTAGAACGGCAATGGGCCCCACCAAATATCGCTGCAAATTCTTGCGGGTGCTGGAACCTGAGGTAGTTGGTTCACTAGGACGTGTGGCTGTGGCAGAATGGCCACGTCCTCTCCGAGCACAAGAGGGTACACTAACACCACCACGACCGCGTCCGTGTCCCTTACTAGATGTTTTCCTCATTGTTACCGTTCACCAAGCACCACAATAAGAAAAAAAATATTTGGCCCAATGTATTGATTTCAAATTCAGGCCTTTTTTTACAGGCACCTAACACTATCTGCCTATTTATTTATGTAGCGTATTACACAAATCCAGGCACAGCAGTAACCACTGATTTAGGGGAATATCTCTTTTAGGGCTAGTATTAAGGTCCTGGATGAAAGGTATCCTATTATGGACAGATTTACAATTGGCCTGCAACAGCTCGAACACCAGATTCAGGGTATTGCTATTTTGGCAATTGAATTTCACCCTAGAACAAAATATATGTTTTGGCGGACATTATTATACTTTGCCAGCAACAGCTGAAACCACTGATTTATGGTATTGCTATTTTGGCAATTGAATTTCACCCCAGAACAAAATATATAATTTGCAGGACACTATGAAACTTGGCCAGCCACAGCTGAAACCACTGATTTATGGTATTGCTATTTTGGCAATTGAATTTCACCCCAGAACAAAATATATGTTTTGGCGGACACTATTATACGTTGCCAGCCACACCTGAAACCACTGATTTATGGTATTGCTATTTTGGCAATTGAATTTCACCCCAGAACAAAATATATAATTTGCAGGACACTATGAAACTTGGCCAGCCACAGCTGAAACAACTGATTTATGGTATTGCTATTTTGGCAATTGAATTTCACCCCAGAATAAAATGTATGTTTTTGCGCACACTATGAATCTTGGCCTGCAACAGCTGGGAAACCAGATTCAGGGTATTGCGATTTTGGCAATTTAATTTCACCCCAGAACAAAATATATAATTTGCAGGACACTATGAAACTTGGCCAGCCACAGCTGAAACCACTGATTTATGGTATTGCTCTTTTGGCAATTGAATTTCACCCCAGAACAAAATATATGTTTTTGCGGACACTATGAATCTTGGCCTGTAAAAGCTGGGACACCAGAATCAGGGCATTGCTATTTTGGCAATTGAATTTCACCCCAGAACAAAATATATAATTTGCAGGACACTATGAAACTTGGCCAGCCACAGCTGAAACCACTGATTTATGGTATTGCTCTTTTGGCAATTGAATTTCACCCCAGAACAAAATATATGTTTTTGAGGACACTATGAATCTTGGCCTGCAACAGCTGGGACACCAGAATCAGGGCATTGCTATTTTGGCAATTGAATTTCACCCCAGAACAAAATATATAATTTGCAGGACACTATGAAACTTGGCCAGCCACAGCTGAAACCACTGATTTATGGTATTGCTATTTTGGCAATTGAATTTCACCCCAGAACAAAATATATGTTTTGGCGGACACTATGAATCTTGGCCTGTAAAAGCTGGGACACCAGAATCAGGGCATTGCTATTTTGGCAATTGAATTTCACCCCAGAACAAAATATATGTTTTGGCGGACACTAGGAAACTTGGCCTGCACCAGCTGGGACACCAGATTCAGGGAATTGCTATTTTGGCAATTGAATTTCACCCCAGAACAAAATATATGTTTTGCCGGACACTATTATACTTTGCCAGCCACAGCTGAAACCACTGATTAATGGTATTTCTATTTTGGCAATTGAATTTCACCCCAGAACAAAATATATAATTTGCAGTTCACTATGAAACTTGGCCAGCCATAGCTGAAACCACTGATTTATGGTATTGCTATTTTGGCAATTGAATTTCACCCCAGAACAAAATATATGTTTTGGCGGACACTATTATACTTTGCCAGCCACAGCTGAAACCACTGATTTATGGTATTGCTATTTTGGCAATTGAATTTCACCCCAGAACAAAATATATGTTTTGCAGACACTATGAATCTCGGCCTGCAACAGCTGGGACACCAGAATCAGGGCATTGCTATTTTGGCAATTGAATTTCACCCCAGAACAAAATATATGTTTTTGCGGACACTATGAAACTTGGCCTGCAACAGCTGAAACCACTGATTTAGGGTATTGCTCTTTTGGCAATTGAATTTCACCCCAGAACAAAATATATGTTTTTGCGGACACTATGAAACTTGGCCAGCCACAGCTGAAACCATTGATTTATGTTATTGCTATTTTGGCAATTGAATTTCACCCCAGAACAAAATATATGTTTTTGCGAACACTATGAATCTTGGCCTGCAACAGCTGGGACACCAGAATCAGGGCATTGCTATTTTGGCAATTGAATTTCACCCCAGAACAAAATATATAATTTGCAGGACACTATGAAACTAGGCCAGCCACAGCAGAAACCACTGATTTATGGTATTGCTCTTTTGGCAATTGAATTTCACCCCAGAACAAAATATTTGTTTTTGCGGACACTATGAATCTTGGCCTGCAACAGCTGGGACACCAGAATCAGGGCATTGCTATTTTGGCAATTGAATTTCACCCCAGAACAAAATATATAATTTGCAGGACACTATGAAACTTGGCCAGCCACAGCTGAAACCACTGATTTATGGTATTGCTATTTTGGCAATTGAATTTCACCCCAGAACAAAATATATGTTTTGGCGGACACTATTATACTTTGCCAGCCACAGCTGAAACCACAGATTTATGGTATTGCTATTTTGGCAATTGAATTTCACCCCAGAACAAAATATATGTTTTTGCGGACACTATGAAACTTGGCCTGCAACAGCTGAAACCACTGATTTATGGTATTGCTCTTTTGGCAATTGAATTTCACCCCAGAACAAAATATATGTTTTTGCGGATACTATGAAACTTGGCCAGCCACAGCTGAAACCACTGATTTATGGTATTGCTCTTTTGGCAATTGAATTTCACCCCAGAACAAAATATATGTTTTTGCGGACACTATGAATCTTGGCCTGCAACAGCTGGGACACCAGAATCAGGGCATTGCTATTTTGGCAATTGAATTTCACCCCAGAACAAAATATAAAATTTGCAGGACACTATGAAACTTGGCCAGCCACAGCTGAAACCACTGATTTATGGTATTGCTATTTTGGCAATTGAATTTCACCCCAGAACAAAATATATATTTTTGCGGACCCTATGAATCTTGGCCTGCAACAGCTGGGACACCAGAATCAGGTCATTGCTATTTTGGCAATTGAATTTCACCCCAGAACAAAATATATGTTTTGGCGGACACTAGGAAACTTGGCCTGCAACAGCTGGGACACCAGATTCAGGGTATTGCTATTTTGGCAATTGAATTTCACCCCAGAACAAAATATATGTTTTGGCGGACACTATTATACTTTGCCAGCCACAGCTGAAACCACTGATTTATGGTATTGCTATTTTGGCAATTGAATTTCACCCCAGAACAAAATATATAATTTGCAGGACACTATGAAACTTGGCCAGCCACAGCTGAAACCACTGATTTATGGTATTGCTATTTTGGCAATTGAATTTCACCCCAGAACAAAATATATGTTTTGGCGGACACTATTAATACGTTGCCAGCCACAGCTGAAACCACTGATTTATGGTATTGCTATTTTGGCAATTGAATTTAACCCCAGAACAAAATATATAATTTGCAGGACACTATAAAACTTGGCCAGCCACAGCTGAAACCACTGATTTATGGTATTGCTATTTTGGCAATTGAATTTCACCCCAGAACAAAATATATGTTTTGCAGGACACTATTAATCTTGGCCTGCAACAGCTGGGACACCAGAATCAGGGCATTGCTATTTTGGCAATTGAATTTCACCCCAGAACAAAATATAAAATTTGCAGGACACTATGAAACTTGGCCAGCCACAGCTGAAACCACTGATTTATGGTATTGCTATTTTGGCAATTGAATTTCACCCCAGAACAAAATATATATTTTGACGGACCCTATGAATCTTGGCCTGCAACAGCTGGGACACCAGAATCAGGTCATTGCTATTTTGGCAATTGAATTTCACCCCAGAACAAAATATATGTTTTGGCGGACACTAGGAAACTTGGCCTGCAACAGCTGGGACACCAGATTCAGGGTATTGCTATTTTGGCAATTGAATTTCACCCCAGAACAAAATATATGTTTTGGCGGACACTATTATACTTTGCCAGCCACAGCTGAAACCACTGATTTATGGTATTGCTATTTTGGCAATTGAATTTCACCCCAGAACAAAATATATAATTTGCAGGACACTATGAAACTTGGCCAGCCACAGCTGAAACCACTGATTTATGGTATTGCTATTTTGGCAATTGAATTTCACCCCAGAACAAAATATATGTTTTGGCGGACACTATTATACGTTGCCAGCCACAGCTGAAACCACTGATTTATGGTATTGCTATTTTGGCAATTGAATTTAACCCCAGAACAAAATATATAATTTGCAGGACACTATAAAACTTGGCCAGCCACAGCTGAAACCACTGATTTATGGTATTGCTATTTTGGCAATTGAATTTCACCCCAGAACAAAATATATGTTTTTGCGGACACTATTAATCTTGGCCTGCAACAGCTGGGACACCAGAATCAGGGCATTGCTATTTTGGCAATTGAATTTCACCCCAGAACAAAATATATAATTTGCAGGACACTATGAAACTTGGCCAGCCACAGCTGAAACCACTGATTTATGGTATTGCTCTTTTGGCAATTGAATTTCACCCCAGAACAAAATATATGTTTTTGCGGACACTATGAATCTTGTCCTGTAAAAGCTGGGACACCAGAATCAGGGCATTACTATTTTGGCAATTGAATTTCACCCCAGAACAAAATATATAATTTGCAGGACACTATGAAACTTGGCCAGCCACAGCTGAAACCACTGATTTATGGTATTGCTCTTTTGGCAATTGAATTTCACCCCAGAACAAAATATATGTTTTTGAGGACACTATGAATCTTGGCCTGCAACAGCTGGGACACCAGAATCAGGGCATTGCTATTTTGGCAATTGAATTTCACCCCAGAACAAAATATATAATTTGCAGGACACTATGAAACTTGGCCAGCCACAGCTGAAACCACTGATTTATGGTATTGCTATTTTGGCAATTGAATTTCACCCCAGAACAAAATATATGTTTTTGCGGACACTATGAATATTGGCCTGCAACAGCTGGGACACCAGATTCAGGGTATTGCTATTTTGGCAATTGAATTTCACCCAAAAACAAAATATATGTTTTTGCGGACACTATGAAACTTGGCCTGCAACAGCTGGGACACAAGATTCAGGGTATTGCGATTTTGGCAATTGAATTTCACCCCAGAACAAAATATATAATTTTCAAGACACTATGAAACTTGGCCATCCACAGCTGAAACCACTGATTTATGGTATTGCTATTTTGGCAATTGAATTTCACCCCAGAACAAAATATATGTTTTTGCGGACACTATTATACTTTGCCAGCCACAGCTGAAACCACTGATTTATGGTATTGCTATTTTGGCAATTGAATTTCACCCCAGAACAAAATATATGTTTTGCCGGACACTATTATACTTTTCCAGCCACAGCTGAAACCACTGATTTATGGTATTTCTATTTTGGCAATTGAATTTCACCCCAGAACAAAATATATGTTTTTGCAGACACTATGAATATTGGCCTGCAACAGCTGGGACACCAGATTCAGGGTATTGCTATTTTGGCAATTGAATTTCACCCAAAAACAAAATATATGTTTTTGCGGACACTATGAAACTTGGCCTGCAACAGCTGGGACACAAGATTCAGGGTATTGCGATTTTGGCAATTGAATTTCACCCCAGAACAAAATATATAATTTTCAAGACACTATGAAACTTGGCCATCCACAGCTGAAACCACTGATTTATGGTATTGCTATTTTGGCAATTGAATTTCACTCCAGAACAAAATATATGTTTTTGCGGACACTATTATACTTTGCCAGCCACAGCTGAAACCACTGATTTATGGTATTGCTATTTTGGCAATTGAATTTCACCCCAGAACAAAATATATGTTTTGCCGGACACTATTATACTTTGCCAGCCACAGCTGAAACCACTGATTAATGGTATTTCTATTTTGGCAATTGAATTTCACCCCAGAACAAAATATATAATTTGCAGTTCACTATGAAACTTGGCCAGCCATAGCTGAAACCACTGATTTATGGTATTGCTATTTTGGCAATTGAATTTCACCCCAGAACAAAATATATGTTTTGGCGGACACTATTATACTTTGCCAGCCACAGCTGAAACCACTGATTTATGGTATTGCTATTTTGGCAATTGAATTTCACCCCAGAACAAAATATATGTTTTGCAGACACTATGAATCTCGGCCTGCAACAGCTGGGACACCAGAATCAGGGCATTGCTATTTTGGCAATTGAATTTCACCCCAGAACAAAATATATGTTTTTGCGGACACTATGAAACTTGGCCTGCAACAGCTGAAACCACTGATTTATGTTATTGCTCTTTTGGCAATTGAATTTCACCCCAGAACAAAATATATGTTTTTGCGGACACTATGAAACTTGGCCAGCCACAGCTGAAACCACTGATTTATGGTATTGCTATTTTGGCAATTGAATTTCACCCCAGAACAAAATATATGTTTTTGCGAACACTATGAATCTTGGCCTGCAACAGCTGGGACACCAGAATCAGGGCATTGCTATTTTGGCAATTGAATTTCACCCCAGAACAAAATATATAATTTGCAGGACACTATGAAACTTGGCCAGCCACAGCAGAAACCACTGATTTATGGTATTGCTCTTTTGGCAATTGAATTTCACCCCAGAACAAAATATTTGTTTTTATGGACACTATGAATCTTGGCCTGCAACAGCTGGGACACCAGAATCAGGGCATTGCTATTTTGGCAATTGAATTTCACCCCAGAACAAAATATATAATTTGAAGGACACTATGAAACTTGGCCAGCCACAGCTGAAACCACTGATTTATGGTATTGCTATTTTGGCAATTGAATTTCACCCCAGAACAAAATATATGTTTTGGCGGACACTATTATACTTTTCCAGCCACAGCTGAAACCACTGATTTATGGTATTGCTATTTTGGCAATTGAATTTCACCCCAGAACAAAATATATGTTTTTGCAGACACTATGAATATTGGCCTGCAACAGCTGGGACACCAGATTCAGGGTATTGCTATTTTGGCAATTGAATTTCACCCAAGAACAAAATATATGTTTTTGCGGACACTATGAAACTTGGCCTGCAACAGCTGGGACACAAGATTCAGGGTATTGCGATTTTGGCAATTGAATTTCACCCCAGAACAAAATATATAATTTTCAAGACACTATGAAACTTGGCCATCCACAGCTGAAACCACTGATTTATGGTATTGCTATTTTGGCAATTGAATTTCACCCCAGAACAAAATATATGTTTTTGCGGACACTATTATACTTTGCCAGCCACAGCTGAAACCACTGATTTATGGTATTGCTATTTTGGCAATTGAATTTCACCCCAGAACAAAATATATGTTTTGCCGGACACTATTATACTTTGCCAGCCACAGCTGAAACCACTGATTAATGGTATTTCTATTTTGGCAATTGAATTTCACCCCAGAACAAAATATATAATTTGCAGTTCACTATGAAACTTGGCCAGCCATAGCTGAAACCACTGATTTATGGTATTGCTATTTTGGCAATTGAATTTCACCCCAGAACAAAATATATGTTTTGGCGGACACTATTATACTTTGCCAGCCACAGCTGAAACCACTGATTTATGGTATTGCTATTTTGGCAATTGAATTTCACCCCAGAACAAAATATATGTTTTGCAGACACTATGAATCTCGGCCTGCAACAGCTGGGACACCAGAATCAGGGCATTGCTATTTTGGCAATTGAATTTCACCCCAGAACAAAATATATGTTTTTGCGGACACTATGAATCTTGGCCTGCAACAGCTGGGACACCAGATTCAGGGTATTGCTATTTTGGCAATTGAATTTCACCCCAGAACAAAATATATAATTTGAAGGACACTATGAAACTTGGCCAGCCACAGCTGAAACCACTGATTTATGGTATTGCTATTTTGGCAATTGAATTTCACCCCAGAACAAAATATATGTTTTGCAGGACACTATGAAACTTTGCCAGCCACAGCTGAAACCACTGATTTATGGTATTGCTATTTTGGCAATTGAATTTCACCCCAGAACAAAATATATGTTTTTGCGGACACTATGAAACTTGGCCTGCAACAGCTGAAACCACTGATTTATGGTATTGCTCATTTTGGCAATTGAATTTCACCTCAGAACAAAATATATGTTTTGCAGGACACTATGAAACTTGGCCAGCCACAGCTGAAACCACTGATTTATGGTATTGCTCTTTTGGCAATTGAATTTCACCCCAGAACAAAATATATGTTTTTATGGACACTATGAATCTTGGCCTGCAACAGCTGGGACACCAGAATCAGGGCATTGCTATTTTGGCAATTGAATTTCACCCCAGAACAAAATATATAATTTGCAGGACACTATGAAACTTGGCCAGCCACAGCTGAAACCACTGATTTATGGTATTGCTATTTTGGCAATTGAATTTCACCCCAGAACAAAATATATGTTTTTATGGACACTATGAATCTTGGCCTGCAACAGCTGGGACACCAGAATCAGGTCATTGCTATTTTGGCAATTGAATTTCACCCCAGAACAAAATATATGTTTTGGCGGACACTAGGAAACTTGGCCTGCAACAGCTGGGACACCAGATTCAGGGTATTGCTATTTTGGCAATTGAATTTCACCCCAGAACAAAATATATGTTTTGGCGGACACTATTATACTTTGCCAGCCACAGCTGAAACCACTGATTTATGGTATTGCTCTTTTGGCAATTGAATTTCACCCCAGAACAAAATATTTGTTTTTGCGGACACTATGAATCTTGGCCTGCAACAGCTGGGACACCAGAATCAGGGCATTGCTATTTTGGCAATTGAATTTCACCCCAGAACAAAATATATAATTTGCAGGACACTATGAAACTTGGCCAGCCACAGCTGAAACCACTGATTTATGGTATTGCTATTTTGGCAATTGAATTTCACCCCAGAACAAAATATATGTTTTGGCGGACACTATTATACTTTTCCAGCCACAGCTGAAACCACTGATTTATGGTATTGCTATTTTGGCAATTGAATTTCACCCCAGAACAAAATATATGTTTTTGCAGACACTATGAATCTTGGCCTGCAACAGCTGGGACACCAGATTCAGGGTATTGCTATTTTGGCAATTGAATTTCACCCAAAAACAAAATATATGTTTTTGCGGACACTATGAAACTTGGCCTGCAACAGCTGGGACACAAGATTCACGGTATTGCGATTTTGGCAATTGAATTTCACCCCAGAACAAAATATATAATTTTCAAGACACTATGAAACTTGGCCATCCACAGCTGAAACCACTGATTTATGGTATTGCTATTTTGGCAATTGAATTTCACCCCAGAACAAAATATATGTTTTTATGGACACTATTATACTTTGCCAGCCACAGCTGAAACCACTGATTTATGGTATTGCTATTTTGGCAATTGAATTTCACCCCAGAACAAAATATATGTTTTGGCGGACACTATGAATACTTTGCCAGCCACAGCTGGAACCACTAGAATCAATGGTATTGCTATTTTGGCAATTGAATTTCACCCCAGAACAAAATATATGTTTTGGCAGTACACTATGAAACTTGGCCAGCCACAGCTGAAACACTCTGATTTATGGTATTGCTATTTTGGCAATTGAATTTCACCCCAGAACAAAATATATGTTTTGGCGGACACTATTATACTTTGCCAGCCACAGCTGAAACCACTGATTTATGGTATTGCTATTTTGGCAATTGAATTTCACCCCAGAACAAAATATATGTTTTGCAGACACTATGAATCTTGGCCTGCAACAGCTGGGACACCACTGATTCAGGGTATTGCTATTTTGGCAATTGAATTTCACCCCAGAACAAAATATATGTTTTTGCGGACACTATGAAACTTGGCCTGCAACAGCTGAAACCACTGATTTATGTTATTGCTATTTTGGCAATTGAATTTCACCCCAGAACAAAATATATGTTTTTGCAGACACTATGAAACTTGGCCTGCAACAGCTGAAACCATTGATTTATGGTATTGCTATTTTGGCAATTGAATTTCACCCCAGAACAAAATATATGTTTTTGCGAACACTATGAATCTTGGCCTGCAACAGCTGAGACCACTAGAATCAGGGCATTGCTATTTTGGCAATTGAATTTCACCCCAGAACAAAATATATATTTTGCAGGACACTATGAAACTTGGCCAGCCACAGCAGAAACCACTGATTTATGGTATTGCTCTTTTGGCAATTGAATTTCACCCCAGAACAAAATATATGTTTTTGCGAACACTATGAATCTTGGCCTGCAACAGCTGGGACACCAGAATCAGGGCATTGCTATTTTGGCAATTGAATTTCACCCCAGAACAAAATATATAATTTGAAGGACACTATGAAACTTGGCCAGCCACAGCTGAAACCACTGATTTATGGTATTGCTATTTTGGCAATTGAATTTCACCCCAGAACAAAATATATGTTTTGGCGGACACTATGATATCTTGGCCAGCAACAGCTGAGACCACTAGATTTATGGTATTGCTATTTTGGCAATTGAATTTCACCCCAGAACAAAATATATGTTTTGCAGGACACTATGAAACTTGGCCAGCAACAGCTGAAACCACTGATTTATGGTATTGCTATTTTGGCAATTGAATTTCACCCCAGAACAAAATATATGTTTTGCGGATACTATGAAACTTGGCCAGCCACAGCTGAAACCACTGATTTATGGTATTGCTCTTTTGGCAATTGAATTTCACCCCAGAACAAAATATATGTTTTTGCGGACACTATGAATCTTGGCCTGCAACAGCTGGGACACCAGAATCAGGGCATTGCTATTTTGGCAATTGAATTTCACCCCAGAACAAAATATAAAATTTGCAGGACACTATGAAACTTGGCCAGCCACAGCTGAAACCACTGATTTATGGTATTGCTATTTTGGCAATTGAATTTCACCCCAGAACAAAATATATGTTTTTGCGGACACTATGAATCTTGGCCTGCAACAGCTGGGACACCAGAATCATGGTCATTGCTATTTTGGCAATTGAATTTCACCCCAGAACAAAATATATGTTTTGGCGGACACTAGGAAACTTGGCCTGCAACAGCTGGGACACCAGATTCAGGGTATTGCTATTTTGGCAATTGAATTTCACCCCAGAACAAAATATATGTTTTGGCGGACACTATTATACTTTGCCAGCCACAGCTGAAACCACTGATTTATGGTATTGCTATTTTGGCAATTGAATTTCACCCCAGAACAAAATATATAATTTGCAGGACACTATGAAACTTGGCCAGCCACAGCTGAAACCACTGATTTATGGTATTGCTATTTTGGCAATTGAATTTCACCCCAGAACAAAATATATGTTTTTGCGGACACTATGAATCTTGGCCTACAACAGCTGGGACACCAGATTAAGGGTATTGCTATTTTGGCAATTGAATTTCACCCCAGAATAAAATATATGTTTTGGTGGACACTATGAAACTTGGCCTGCAACAGCTGGGACACCAGATTCAGTGTATTGCTATTTTGGCAATTGAATTTCACCCCAGAACACAATATATGTTTTGGCGGACACTATTATACTTTGCCAGTCACAGCTTAAACCACTGATTTATGGTATTGCTATTTTGGCAATTGAATTTCACCCCAGAACAAAATATATAATTTGCAGAATACTATGAAACTTGGCCAGCCACAGCTGAAACCACTGATTTATGGTATTGCTATTTTGGCAATTGAATTTCACCCCAGAACAAAATATATGTTTTTGCGGACACTATGAATCTTGGCCTGCAACAGCTGGGACACCAGATTCAGGGTATTGCTATTTTGGCAATTGAATTTCACCCCAGAACAAAATATATGTTTTGGCGGACACTATTATACTTTGCCAGCCACAGGTGAAACCACTGATTTATGGTATTGCTATTTTGGCAATTGAATTTCACCCCAGAACAAAATATATAATTTGCAAGACACTATGAAACTTGGCCAGCCACAGCTGAAACCACTGATTTATGGTATTGCTATCTTGGCAATTGAATTTCACCCCAGAACAAAATATATAATTTGCAGAACACTATGAAACTTGGCCAGCCACAGCTGAAACCACTGATTTATGGTATTGCTATTTTGGCAATTGAATTTCACCCCAGAACAAAATATATGTTTTGGCGGACACTATTTTACTTTGCCAGCCTCAGCTGAAACCACTGATTTATGGTATTGCTATTTTGGCATTTGAATTTCACCACATAAAATAATCTATCCTTTGCCAGACAGCAGACAGTATTATACTTGGCTAGCTAAAGCTGGAACACCAGATTTAGGGGATTGATATTTGGGTAATTGTATTTAACCCCTTAATAAAATAAAGAAATTGCTATCCTGAGTTTATAGGGGTGACAATTAGCACAGCCAAGCCCCTGATGTAGGATATAGCAAAAAAAAAAACTAGTATTGATGGATTGATGGACTTGGTGGCAGCTTGTTCTGGTGCACCACAAGTCACAAAATGGCCGCCGATCACCCCAGAAAATAAGTGACAGAAAAACGCTCTGTGCAGCCTAAAAACCAGTGAGCAAGTAACTAGCAGAAGTTCAATCATTCACAGCTGTAGATCGATCCATTCATTAGGTGCTGTTGCTGACTTTTCCCTGCCTAATCTCGCCCTCACAGAAGCTGCGTCCTCTCCCTACACTAATCAGAGCAGTGTGACGTGCGGCGCTACGTGAGTCCAGCTTAAATAGAGGCTGGGTCACATGCTGCACTTGGCCAATCACAGCCATGCCATTAGTAGGCATGGCGGTGATGGGCTCTTAGGGCAAGAAGTAAAACGCTAGCTGATTGGCTGCTGTGCAGCCCTTCAGAAAGCGGGAAGTAATCGCCGAACAACGAACCCGAACCCGCGAACTTTTTTGAAAATGTCCGGGTTCGGGTCCGTGTCCCGGACACCCCAAAATTCGGTACGAACCCGAACTATGCTCGAACTGTTCGCTCAACACTAATAATAGGGGTAGTAGTACAAATAGCAGCCGGATGTAGTTCCACAGTACATTACAGTGCAATATTCTCTCAATAGCAACACATGGACAGCAGCTGTACACCCCAGTGTTGGGGCTCCTATCTGGTGGTAGTTGGGGTGCACTTGGTGTCTTGGTGTTAAAAGTGTTTTCAGAGATATTTTTATTAATGACCTATCCCCGCCAATCAGCTTATTGAAGAGAAGTTCGCACGCTGTGCCAGTGCAGCCTCCCATTCGATGTTTACCTGCTAGTCGTCGAAATCGCAGCAGTGAGCAGGTGTGGTTACAAGTCATCCCATTTACTTCTACAGTTGTGTTCAAAATTTTGATCATTTCAGTCATCTTGTTTACAATTAAATCAAAGGGGCACTTGTAAGTCAGACAAATATAACATAACATTTATAATGAAATAACCACAAATGTCTTTTCTGTGCTCACATCATTATCAGTTTCATTCAACCCCCAAGTGACATTCAATCTTAGTACTTAGTACAACATCCTTTTCCAGTTATAACAGCTTTTAAACGTGAAGCATAGCTTGACACAAGTGTCTTGCAGCGATCTACGGGTATCTTTGCCCATTCTTCATGGGCAAAAGTCTCCAGTTCAGTCACATTCTTAGGCTTGCGCGCTGCAACTGCTTTCTTTAAGTTCCACCAGAGGTTCTCAATTGGATTT
This sequence comes from Bufotes viridis, assembly GCA_033119425.1. Classification (NCBI taxonomy): domain Eukaryota; kingdom Metazoa; phylum Chordata; class Amphibia; order Anura; family Bufonidae; genus Bufotes; species Bufotes viridis. The sequence continues at coordinate 108,944,977 of CM065594.1, forward strand.
AAGTCTGGTGATTGCGATGGCCACTTTAAAATGTTCCAGCCTTTAATCTGCAACCATGCTCTAGTGGACTTGGAGGTATGCTTGGGATCATTGTCCTGTTGAAAGGTCCAACGTCTCCCAAGACTCAGGTTTGTGACGGACTGCATCACATTTTCATCCAATATCTCCTGGTACTGAAGAGAATTCATGGTACCTTGCACATGCTGAAGCTTCCCTGTACCTGTAGAAGCAAAACAGCCCCAAAGCATGATTGACCCCCCCCCCCCCGCCATGCTTCACAGTAGGCAAGGTGTTCTTTTCTTCATAGGCCTTGTTCTTCCTTCTCCAAACATAGCGTTGATCCATGGGCCCAAACAGTTCTAATTTTGTTTCATCAGTCCACAGAACACTATCCCAAAACTTTTGTGATTTGTCCACATGACTTTTTGCATACTGCAGTCGACTCTTCTTATTCTTTGGAGACAGCAAGGGTGCGCCTGGGAGTTCTGGCATGGAGGCCTTCATTACGCAGTGTGCGCCTTATTGTCTGAGCTGAAACTTCAGTACCCGCATCTGACAAATCTTTTTTCAGTTCCTCAGCAGTCACACGGGGACTTTTCAACACTTTGCGCTTTAGGTAGTGCACAGCAGTCGAAGTCAGCATCTTCTTTCTGCCACGACCAGGTAGCATTTCAACAGTGCCCTTTGCCTTGAATTTGCGAATGATGCTTCCTATGGTGTCTCTTGGTATGTTTAACATCTTTGCAATCTTCTTATAGCCATTGCCCTTCCTGTGAAGAGAAATCACCTCTTCTCTTGTCTTCCTGGACCATTCTCTTGACTTCACCATGTCTGTAAACACACCAGTAAATGTCTAGAAGGAGCTGAGTATCACCGTCATTTTAAATCTGCCTAATTGGTGCTTATTATGCTTGATTGCTGCTACTTGACATCCACAGGTGTTTTCAATACCTGATCGAAAACACTTGATTGAACCTCTGTTCTTAAGAGTGGTAGTCTTTAGGGGGGTTGAATAATTGTGTCAATGAAGAAATTACAAAAAAAAACCCATTTAATACTGTATTACAAAAACTATTGATGTCATTTTAGTTGCATTTGGTTCTTTAAAAAGTCCTTGTAAGATTTCATTCTGAACACAATTACAAATGTACACTAAATTCCCTAAAACCCTTTACAGCATTGGGGGTTGAATAATTTTGAACACAACTGTATGGGACGGCTCTGTAGTATTCAAGTGTATAGGAACGAGCCATTTCATAGAAGTGAATGGGACGGCTTCTTGTAATTACTCCTGCTCACCTCTGCAATGATGATGGTGAGCAGGTAAATACATTATGCTGGTGCTGGAAATCACACAGTGAATAGAACTTTGTACTTCCTGCTTCTGAGGATAGGTCATAAATATCTAAGACCCAGAATGCCCCTTTAAGAACTTTTTAAATTTTCCAATATTGCAAGATCGCTTCACATACTATAAAAAAACTTATTAAGTGATCTTATTAAGAAACAAATATACAAGCTACACTCAGACCGCACATAGAGCATTTCTTCCAAACCCAGCAGACACCCATAAACAGGCATATCTAGATGATAAATGTATTTTAGATGCCTTTACTTTTGAACAAGGAAATAGGAGCTTGGAGTTTACTGTCAGGCATTTTCATAGGTATATATATTGATACCTGATCATATTATATTCAAAATGGACACTCATTGTCTTTAAGAAACAGTTTGAGCCAAAGTTTTGCTGTATGGTAGAAACAGGCCAATATGAGGTCATGCCAAGCTCAGTCTGTGTAAAAATACAGAGAGTATTGTGTCTTAAGAGTTATTGCCACAAATGTGGTCTTATCTGTTGGGAGTACACTGGATTCTCCAGACATGTCCGTCTGAAGAGAACAAGGCCCATTCATATCATTATGGTCCATAGATCAACAGTGTGAGAAACATTCAGAGAGACGCCTAGAGGTCTGTCTTTAGTTGTTTCAAAGTTTTCTAAACTAATCCTTATCTCTGATTTACGACGACGAGGATCAAATGTATATGATGCAAAAATACCCTAGTTAACTCTTTATAGAATGGCGCTAATAGCTTACACAACAGTGCCATCCGGAGACAGATGGACATCGCTACACCATCCTCCATAGTTGCATTATGATCTCATAGGATCTTATTACATATGTTTACACCCCCTCAATTGATTAGAGAATACTAATCCAGGGGGTGGTAATGTTAGATTACAAGGGAGATAATTACCCTAGATAGATGAGCATCAAAAAGGAGAAAGGAGAAAGGAAAGGAGGCAAGGAGGAGGAAAGCAAGGAACAAAGGAGGAAGCATAGCATTCCAACATTCCAGGAGCCAACACCCAAGATGAAAGCCATGGTGATGGACCATCCAGCTTTCCTAGGAGCAGAAGTGAGATTCCTGCTAGGACTTGGTAAGAAACACAAAGAATGATGTTTCATTTTATTAAGACTATTTAGATAATGTGGGTAAAATCATAGCATCTATGTTGGCGAACATATTAATTTATTTATCATCTCTTTATATGAGATGTAGTCTTAGATATAGAATAATTGTGAGCCTTCATTCTACCTGCAGAAGAATCAAGTTTCATAATTTATCAGAGTATTAAATGATTGCATATATATATGCGGAGATATATTGATAGTAGCATTCTTCGCCAAGCTAGATGATAAATTCCCACTGGAAGATTTGTTCCAAGTTCTTCCAATTTCTGTTGTCTTAATAGTCTTACCAGGTTATACAGATATGAAAGTAGTATTGACAGAAGTATTGAAAAGTAGTCTAGGATTTGACTACTATCTTCTAAGTTATATACTTGAATGGATTTGCCCATTACTACATGTGAGGTGTATTTTAGTTTGGTTAGAGAGGGGTGGGGAATGTATTTATCATTCCATATAGATGTCTAGGATTAGACACGCCTCTGAACAGGAGTAATGTATATAATGTAACTTCTTGTTTTGATATCCTTACCAAATAGCTTTGTTATAATGTGACAAGCTGCTCTTACCCACATGTGTTTATTTACTTATTGTGAAGCTTCTAGTGCCTGATATCAATGCCATATATATTAATTGGCATATATCATTGTTTATTTACTTATGATAAGCTTGTAATGCTTCATATATCATTGCCATATATATTCCTTGGCATATATAATCGTGTTTATATACCTATTTGTTTATAATCGTGTAACTAATAAAATCTGCATGTTTTTTAAAATACCTGTGTATTATTATTTAATGTCAAAAGTTACATCTTTAGCATTAATGTCATCTCACATGAAAAGAACTTATTATCTGAGGAAATAGTCGGCCTCAGATGTGAATTGTATCGATTGGGTTATCTACAATTCACCAGGTCATAATTTCGAGAAGTTATGAAAAATTCATGGTTAATTTTTTTTATGACCATAATTAATAATTCTTAATTGAATTATTAATATAAACCCGACATTACAAAGAACCATTTTTATAGATGGAAGGTGTGTGTGGGTGTGTGGGTGTGGGGGGGGGGTCAAAACAGGGAGCTTTTACTGACTATATATTGAATGTCACATGGGACTTACTGACCTTAGGCTTTGCCTCTGGACTGACCAAGGAGCAGATGGAGGCACAAGTCAAGCCCAATCATTGGCACAGGCCATTGGATGTTTTCACAATAATAGTCAACTGTCCCTGATGATCTAACAGCTGAATATTATAAAATGTTCAGGCCCTATATCACTCCAATCCTCATGGCCCTATTTAACATTATATATATTTTAACATTTTGGGTGGTAAAGTACTGGAGGCAGTGTATATTTCACCAAGATTGCTCAGATGGGTGAGGTAAAAGAATCCAGGAGGGACTTGTCACCCCCCTCCTGTACAGCATTTGCCGTAGCCTGAAATTAAGCCAGGTGTAGCTATTGGGCTCATTGCTGTGGTGATAAAGACAGGACTGATAGCCTCATTCAGGGTCAGAGCCTGGAAGCTGCATAACCTGTAGGCTGTGCAAAGCCTGATCCCCCAGTGTTGAATTGGAGTACCTAGGTGAGGTAACCAGATGTATAGTTAGTTCCCAGATGGGCAATGTGATTTATTTTGTGAATGTCACGCACATGTGGATGCATAGAAGTGACTAATGAACCTAAATGCCACTGTCTTGTGTTGAAAAATAAACATTGTTTGGACTTTTAACCCCTGAATTCTAAATGTCTGTCATTCCTGTGAGAGATAGGTTTTTATATATTGTGTAAATTCTGTAGTACACATTTTAGTCCACAAGATGGCAGCTGACCAGCTGTGTGAGCCTTTGTACATTTCTTTGTTCTAAAATCACTATGAGAGGATGATGAAGTTTAGAGTGCAATATTCAAATCAACCAGAAAACTAAGGGTTGAAGTTCCTAAAACCACTCATATCAAGTTAAGGAGCCAATAGCCTTTTCTTAAGGAACACCCCTTCTGTGATGTCATGTCTTCTATTTAAGTGACTGTATCTTGAATAAAGCTCTCTTGCTCAGGGGATGAGAAGATCTTTCCATGAAACCAACTTGTGTGCCTGGTATCATTATGAAAGCAGTATAGAACGTGCATACCTATATTTCTAATTGATTTGGCATCACACAAAGAAGATGAGAATCGCTTAAGTTGCGATAACAAATTGGCGTCCCTGGGTGGGCAGACAGCTTGCATAGCTTCTGATTCAAACGTCACAAGAGGACTTGCGCAAAACATCAGATGAGGTCACCAGATGAGTCAGCAAGGTAAGAATGCTTTATTTCTTACATACCTTCTCTGAGTCTTTTGGCCAAGTGGATTTTCAAGAGTTGAATTGGTGTTATCGCGATAGAAGGGTTCAAATTATAGCTGATCTGTCCTTTAGAACTAAATAACTAATTTGAATATTCCTTTACGTGGTAGAACGTGCTGGAATAAAGTGGAAATTGGTAGACAGACACCTGATAGCTGACTATCCGTAACATAGAATTGTTCCTAAGCCAAGCTCTGATGATGAGAGTTTTGGAGATTCATGAGTAGTGACCAGGAGTCGTCATGATGGGAATTGAGTAGGATTAACAGCAATTATGGGCTGTTATTAAGATTTTGCATCCCTACAGAAGGGAATGGACCAGGGGTCTTCACCAAAGGAATTGTGGGTTCGGCAGTGATTAGATATCATTTGATCTTTGTATAACTGCTCTTAGCTAGCGGGTTCAATAGTGATTACATATCGTTTGATCTTTGTGTAACTGCTCTAATCTAGCGGGTTCGATAGTGATCAGATATCGTTTGATCCTTGTGTAACTGCTCTAAGGTAACGGGTTCAATAGTAATCAAATATCGTTTGATCTGTGTGTAACCACAAATAGGGCCAATTCTAATGTCATAGGATATAGTGGTGAGATGTTAACAGCTGCTCAGCTAATAATGGAAAGAAAAGTTTCAGTTAAAAAGTTGAAAGCATAAGTGTGTGCATTAGTAAGATGCCGGAACTGGGAGCTTAAATGAAAGTTTGTGGATAAATGTATTGAAGGAAAAGGAAAGTTGATTAAAGGGTAATAGGCTGGTGGAAGCTAAGTTATGGTGATTGTCATTGTCATTGTCTATGAAAGCGATTGATAGAAGTTGAAGTAAGTTGAAGAAATGATCAGCATTTCTATTGCAAGATGGAGGATTTTGAATCCTATAGAGAACAAAGAAGTTACCATGTGGCATCCCATCACCCTTTCTCAAAATCGGCTGTAATCCACACTGGTTATTCTGCGTCTTAGTTCCACAATAACTTTCCCTGTTTTCTTCTTCCTCTGGAATGTGCTCCTCCAGAGGGAACCCCTCATGTATTCTGCTCCTTTCCTTTCTATTCCCCTACTGTGCTCTAGTGAAGTCCCCCTCTCAGGAATTCAACCCCCCTTATGGTGGTAGCTGGTAATTGGTAATGCATCTGCAGACTGTGAAGATACTAACATGTGTGTTATCTATTGATCTTCCAGACAGGGCTCCATTCATGTTATAGGTCCCAATATTGGATTAGATCCAATGATGTCTGCAAATAACCTTTTCAAATTGTATGTTCCACTAGTTTAAAATGTGCCTGCAGAGATTATCTCTATGATGCCAACTGGAAGTGTCCCTGACCAAGCTAGTCAATCTAAGGGTGCACCCATTCTAAGTCCTTATTCAGACATGAGTGGATTTCAGTCACAGGAAAATGTGAGATTTCTAGAATTATTTTATGATGTATGAAATCTGCTGCACCCAGTATCCCCAGTAGTAACATCAATTTTACCTGATAAGTAGAATTCCCAATTCAGAAGACTTACCTATACTGTTTTGTAGAGAATTAGTTAAAATATGGAGAGTTTTCTTATGTTTTTAGTGAGATTGTAGATTCAACAGTGGGTGGGGAAGGAAGCATTGAAGTGATTAACCTGTCACATTTAGAGTTGAGCGAACACCTGGATGTTCGGGTTCGAGAAGTTCGGCCAAACTTCAGGAACATTTTCGGGTTCGGCATCCGAACTTAACCCGAACTTCATCCCGAACCCGAACCCCATTGAAGTCAGTGGGGACCCCAACTTTTGGGCACTAAAAAGGCTGTAAAATAGCCCAGGAAAGGGCTAGAGGGCTGCAAAAGGCAGCAAAATGTAGGTAAATCCCCTGCAAACAAATGTGGATAGGGAAATGACTTAAAATAACATAAAATAGAGAAAAATAATAAATAAACATTCTAAACTATAGCCCAAGTGAGTGACAGTGGCACCTGTCACCCAGCAAACAGAGGATGTGGCAGCAACGCCACCACATCGGTCATCGTCACCAAGCATCTCCACCAAATCCCATGAAAGTGTTCAGCTATCAGGTGTCCATCTCCCAAACACTGGAGAGAAAAAGAAATAGAAAGAGGAAGTACCCCCCTACCCATGGCTCTGAATGCCTTATTTCAAACTTCCTGGTCCTTTGAAATGCTGTCATTCTGTCTGGTGGACAGTTTTAAAAACCTTATGGCAGTGGCTGTCCCACAGTACGTGTATCCCAGCCACCCCTACTTTTGCAAGTGAGCCATCCCTTCCCTGCACAACCAAGTGGCGGACAAAATCAGGTGTGCACTGCGCAGCGCTATCTATGGCAACGTCTACATAACCAACAACACAGTGGGTAAATGTAGCGGCTGGCCCAGAGGCGGATAGCATTTTTGCGAATGTCCTTCCGCCCCCGAGGATTGCTGGGTATTTCTCTTTGTATCCTGTTACCTCCTCCTACTACTCGGCTTCCTCTTCCTCTACCTCCTCCTCATCCGCATAACACCTTCACCACCCACAGCAGCACAGCCAGGGGAAATGACAGCAATCTGTTTTAAAACTTGTGTGTTTGGGGGAAAAACCCCACAACGCGCAGGAGCTGTGGACAGGCATGGAACAACAGACGGATGATTGGTTGGTGCCATTGAGCCTTCAGCCCGGCCTGGTGTTGTGCGCTAAAGGGGCAAAATGTAATAGCAGGTCTGGGCCTAGCCGGTTTGACGCACATCCCCTGCCTGCCACATGTGCTGAATTTGGGGTGCAGAAATTCCTAAACACCAGACAGTGAAAATCAATTCAGTTAATCGAACACACACACACCCCCCCTTTCACTCAAACCATTAACAAACTATTTACAAATTTACTTAAAAACATAAAAGTTAAAATAACTATAATGCAGCTGAACTAACCATACAAACAAACAAAACTATATACATGCCTTATCCTTAACTTAAGGCCTGCCAATTACACCAACATAGGCCCTGGCCTGGAACATAATTGTCCAGCCAGGGCACAGTTCTGGAGGATAGGAGGAGTAGGAGGAACGCTGTGGGATACAGAGGACACAGACGATATACCTCCCTCAAAGAGGATAACTTGTCTTTGCCTCTGGGCAGCCTGGCAGACATGAGCGACAACATGCAGCAGTGCCTGCGCAACGACCGCCCAGTTACTGCCACATTCTAACTTGTGCTGCTTACTGGGTGGCCACCCTGCTGCATCCCTCATTACAAGGACAACATGCTGTCCTTAATTCCCTCACTGGAGTGTAATAGGAAGATGAGCCCGCTAGTAAACACGCTGCTGATGGCATTTACACCTGACACCGTGGACTCAGTGGAAGCACAAGGTGAAGGCAGAGAAGGAGGAGGAAGAATTTGCCAATGCAGCTGGGTCCCCACCAACACCTCAGAAGGCAGGTTTATCATTGGCAAAATGTGGAAAAGCTTTGTCATCACGCCACAACAACCTGCACCACCAGCAGATCTGGAACTGGATCTTAGCAGGAGGAAGCATTTCAGCAACATGTTGGAACAGTACACGTACTGACTAATGGGTCTGCCTAGGGCAGGGGTAGGCAACCTTTGGCTCCCAGCTGTTGTGAAACTACAACTCCCAGCATGCATAGTTGCTCTGCTCTTCTAAGAACTTACATAGAAATGAATGGAGCATGCTGGGAATTGTAGTTTCACAACAGCTGGGAGCCGAAGGTTGCTGATGCCTGGCCTAGGGGAATAGCTACAGGGGAAGCTGGGGAAGCAACTGCTTTGGGGCCGTGATCTAGAAAGGGCCCATCCAGGAGGAGGAGGAGGAGTAAAGGACTTTGTCAGGGCACCCTCAACAGTATTATACAATGAAATTATATACAGTGGCAGTATAGACAGTGTAAAAAGCGAATGGAACAGCTGCTGGGCCTGGTCTGAGAGAGCGATCTTTAGTAGCCACAGGCATGGCGGCATGAAAGGAAGGGGTTGCGCAAAAATTACTGGGGGAGCGGGGCCCAATTTAAAAATTTGATGTGGTGCCCAATCATTTCTAGCTACGCCACTGGGTCTGGCCCATTCAACTTCTGGGTCTTCAAATTGGGCACATGTCCTGAGGTTGCCCTTTACGCCTTGGAGGTGCTGGCCTACCCTGCAGCCACTGTATTGTCTGAACGTGTGTTTAGCATGGCTGGGGGCATTATCACAGACAAGCGCAGCCGCCTGTCCACAGACAATGTTGGCAATTAAGCTTTCGTTTATTAAAAAGAACCAGACATGGACCCCACAGGACCTTATGCAGAATAGACATGTATACCGGCCTCCCCCAACCATTGTTGTAAAATAAAAAATAAAAAAACAGTTATTGGAGACTACCTTTGGCTTCACAGCCCAAAAAGGCTTCATTTCATGCAAGAATATAGCCGCCAATTGTAAGTTCCCTGTCAGTAATGCAGTGCAGGGGATTGTACCTGGCAAAAATGGTAATATTTCACCCAACAATTTAAAATACATCCTTTGCCGGACAGTATTAAACTTGTCCAGCCACAGCTGAAACCCCAGATTTACTGTATTTCTATTTTTGCAACTGATTTTCACCCCAGAAAAAAATATATCCTTTGACGGACACTATACAACTTGTCCAGTCACAGCTGGAACACCCGATTTACTGTATTTCTATTTTTGCAACTGTATTTCACCACAGAACAAAATCTATCCTTTGACGGACACTAGAGAAAATTGTCCAGTCACGGCTTTCTATTTTGGGAACTGAATTTCACCCCAGAAAATAATATATCCTTTGCCGGACACTATTAAACTTTGGCAGCCACTGCTGGGACACCAGATTTACGGTATTGCTATTTTGGCAATTGAATTTCACACTAGAAAATAATATACCCTTTTACGGACAGATTTAAACTAGGCCTGCAACAGCTGGAACACTAGATTTACTGTATTTCTATTTTGGCAACTGAATTTCACCCCAGAAAATAATAAATCCTTTGCCGGACACTATTAAACTTGTCCAGTCACAGCTGGAACACCAGATTTACAGTATTTCTATTTTTGCAACTGAATTTCACCACAGAAAATAATATATCCTATGACGGACACTATGAAACTTGTCCAGTCACAGCTGGAACACCAGGTTTACGGTATTGCTATTTTGGCTATTGAATTTCACCCCAGAAAAAAATATATCCTTTACCGGACACTATTAAACTTGGCCACCCACAGCTGAAACCACTGATTGATGGTATTGCTATTTGGGCAATTGAATTTCACCCCAGAACAAAATATATCCTTTGCTGGACACTATTAAACTTTGCCAGCCACGGCTGGAACACCAGATTTACTGTATTTCTATTTTTGCAACTGTATTTCACCCCAGAACAAAATCTATCCTTTGACAGACACTAGGGAAATTGTCCAGTCACAGCTGGAACACCAGATTCAGGGTATTGCTATTTTGGCAATTAAATTTCACCCCATAAAAAATATACCCTTTTACGGACAGATTTA